>JAFBJQ010000420.1:417295-481880 GCA_016785345.1 Trinectes maculatus
AATAAAAAATATATATCATGTTAATGTATTTCTTGCACTCTTTCCTCAACTGCATTTTCAGCCTCCCTGGAAAAATCCATTCTCTTGAGTTCTCACACTGCAAACTTACTGACATGTCGACCAACCAATACCTAAATAAAATTAGTATGAAGGTTTAGATGCACGGGAAGGCTGCACTCGCATATGGAAATCAACACATTATAACTGATGTTTTTTTGTTTTGTTTTTCTCATTCTGTCTCCAGGCCTATACGACAAATGTTTCTATGCCTCAAGTGACCGTGGTTGGCTGCTTGGCATCCAGGCAGTTAGTGAACATGGGAACCGTGACGCCCGCTTCTTCTTCTCCCTTAAAACTGACCGTGCCCACAAAGTGACCTCGATCCACTCCAACGCTCGCTATGTACCGAACCAATGGGCGCATGTGGCAGTCACGTATGATTGCGTATACATGAAGCTCTTTGTCAATGGCGCCCAAGTGGCTGTCAGTCGGGAACAGTCAGGTGACGTCTTTAGTCATTTAACCAAAAAGTGCAAAGTCCTGATGATTGGGGGGAATGCCCTGAATCATAATTACAGGGGAGCAGTAGAAAGGGTGGGTTTATGGAGGCAGGCCCGAGGGCAAAGGCAGATTATCAGGGATATGCAGGGCCATGAGGACCCCCAAGATCTACCTCAGCTGGTCATTCGTGAAACATTTGAGCACCCAGGCCGAAAGTGGCTGACTGTAAAAGATGGGAGCTTCCCGCAGGCTGAGCAGGGAGGAGTCAGCCGATTAGGGTATCTGGGTGGTGGTGGAGTCGGAGATGGCGAGGGATTATTGGACACGACGCTGGATCCGCCAACTTGTGGCCAAACTGTTTGTGACAATGTCAACGTCGTCAAAAACTACAACCAGCTCTGGACATTCCGTCGACCCAAGAAAGTGCGATATCGTGTCATAAATATATGGGATGATGCACGGATGAGGCCGACTGTATCAGACCACCAGATCAGCCTGCAGCACCAACAGTTAAATGATGCCTTCAGCCCCTACAATATCACCTGGGAGCTCAGCATTCACAATGTGACCAATTCCTCCCTTCGCAGCAGGCTGATTCTAGCTAACTGTGATATCAGCAAAGTTGGCGATGATGCATGTGACACAGAATGCAACCATCCACTGACAGGGTATGACGCAGGAGACTGCATGTCTGGTCACCGGAGCCGTTGCCCTGAGCACAAACAGGGGAACGGTGTATGCGACCCTGAATGTAACTGGGAGAACTTTTTGTATGACCTTGGCGACTGCTGTAATCCCAATGTGACAGATGTGACCAAGACATGCTTCAACCGCTCCTCTCCATACAAGTAAGATCAGTTCTTCCACATTTTACATGATGCTATTTTTTTCCTCACTGGTAATCCTCCTCTGCGGTCATTGTGTAATAACTGAAATTCACCAAAAAACCCTTACTAACAACAACATTCTTTGCTTTATTTGATATATTTTTGGTTGAAACCCCTGAATAATTTTGATGAACCGACTCCACACCATGGACTCACATGCCTGGTGTAAATCAAACAACAAATCTTTCCATACATCTTTCCATACATGTGTCCCTGAAGAGAGGTTTGATGTCTAGTCCTACTGTTTCCTGACCATTTGAGCTGAGGCTGAGTGTAACTCAACTCCCAGCCTGTGTGGCCTGGGAAATCCTCTGGGGGCAGCTAGTCCAATCTAGCCTTGGCCTGGTTCAATCAGTGTTCCACACACAAGCAGTGCAAAAACAAATGCAAGCGAGTGGTTTCCTGGTAGCAAATGCGCAGACCAGATTGCTAATTTTTGTATCCATTTTTCAACAACTCTCTCCACCTTTTTCTACTCCGTGTCTCTTATACCCAGTGGTCCTAATTAAGCTGCCTTGATTGGAGAAGGGAGTTGGTTTGGAAAGAGTGACACTCTAAACATTGTGTAAGGGCAATTAGAGGTCAGAGAAGAGAGTCCAATATGGCTTTTGCTTGTAGCAATGCAAATCATTTCAAAGACATACCTCTCTCTCCAGGAAACCACCGACAGACATGTTTCCTGGGGAGGCAGGTATGAGTCCCTGAATGTGGCTGCCTGAAAGAATTTTTCCAGTAAAAACAGCGAAGAAAGTTCACTTTACTTGGACATAAACCAGTATTACAGAATCCACTAGGTGTACTGTACGTGCAGCAAGATATTATGTGGTTTCATACAGCTCCTCGAGAAGAATTCAGAGGCCCACGCGAATGCATGCAAATTTTTTTGTTTTTGTGGTAATCTCGCTGTGGCCTGTAGATGATGAGTAAAAGCTGGCAAGAATAATACATCTCTGGAATTTGCTGTAATAAGGTTTATGCCAGACCTCCAATAGCAGGATTGTTTGCTTCTTGGTACACTGAAACTCAACACAGTAGACTGGGACATTTTTGTGGACAATGCAGGAGGCCTATATGGTTATGCCAGAAATAGAGACAAAAATGACAGAAATTCAATAGCTTGCCAGTGTTTCTTGCCACTGTCATGTGGGGACAATCAAAAGGACGGAAAAACCAGGCCTAGTGTGTGGGATTGTTTGGGTCTTTCTGATAGCATGAATCAAGAAACGTAGGCTGTTTTCAATCACAGTTAGGCTGGGAGCACTGTCTGCTTGGCACTGTACTGTTGTTTAAAATGACCACTAAATAGCTAAATAATGACATCTAATTAACAACATCAGAAGGGAAAGGCAGGTGGGTTTGCCGTTGCTTCCATCTCTCAGTTCCCACTTAGTCATCATTAGAAGCTCATTCATCAAGCGGCAGGCAAACCGGCCCATTCAGACGTGGGCTATTGGCAAAACACTTGGCGCTGCAATGTTCAAATTTCCCGATGGGCACTTGAAAGATGAGCTCGTGAACGGAAGGATACCAGCAAAAGTGAGCAAGAGACAGACAGAAAAAGGACAAAAGGTGTTTCACTGTAAAAAAAAAAACATAGATAAAATCTGCTCAAGTGGTTGCTTAATTTCCTTTGATTATGGTATGTCTAGCAGAGAGCTGCACTACAAACAGTTTGACATTCCTCCTTAATTATGGAATTCTGGATGAACAATGCACTGTGTATGTAGTGGAACAATAGTTTGAAGGTCCTGCATTTATTTTTGCAGCATTTGCGGCTGTTACCACTTACGCGTCGCGTTTTCAAAAAAATCTGGCAACGCAGGACACAGGCAGCTCTGTGGTCCTGCAACAGTCTTTCCTCTGAAAATACCAGTGTTAATAACCCCTCTTCCTCCCTCCACATTTGGCTGGGGGGAGATGCTTGTTGTGTTTTCACAGCCTTTTGACACTTCTTACGTTTTTTTTTAGGATCTGATGTTGTCTGTCAGCATTTATTTTAAGGGTGAATATTCTTAGCGAGGGGCATCTGAAATGAGTTCCATTTCCATATGTTCCTCATGTGCGCAGAAAGGGAGAAAACAAATGGCAAATATGTGTTTGCACTCTTATCCGCCAGTGATGTGTGTAACATCTGAGTAAGTATTACATCAGAACTCATCAGAGTCTGCGTTTTCTTCCAATCTGAGTCAAGATGGATAAGATATTAGGACCATTCCAGCCTCAATATGTTTTTGGGAAATGAAGTTCTGGCCTGGCTTTGTCAGAGGCTAATAGGTCATCCATTTTCCCTTGGCCTCTGCCCCCCCCCCCCACCTCCCTCCTAAGTCAATACCTCTCAGCATGGCAGGTTAATGGATGGACCACCCTTTCTCTTTCCTTCACTCCCTCTCCCTGCTGTATTCCAGCTCAGAGCGCAGAGCTAATCTCCAGGGCCCTTGACTTGGGTGTTTTACAATTGGTCGTCTAAACCTTAAGCCCCTGTCCCATAAAACATAATTGAGTGCTTGGGCGTAAATACCAGGACTTTGCACTTCCCCTTTAAAGCCATAGCACACTTATAAAAGCACCTGTTGTTGAGGTTTCACCTGCGTTCTCGTCACCACTGATTGAAGACTTTCTTCACAAGCATAGGACTGCTGGGAAGGTGGGGTAAGAAAGGGTTTTACTTGGGTCTCTATTAGCAGGCAGCAGAGTTACATCTGGTGGTCTTTTGAAAATATGACACACTGGGGAATTCAGCTGCTAATGACTCGGGGTGGGTGGGGGGTAGGGGTTCAGATCATCCCTTCGCCTATTCCACATGTCTCCAAATCCTGCTTATTCAGACTCTGCTCTCACCAACAAGCAGTCACGGCAGGATCTCTGGAATCTCAGCGTTGACACAGTTCTTGTGCATGTGTCTTTCATGGAAGGGAAAAAATAATCAGTGTGAGCTGGAAGGTTAAAGAAGACAGGGCAAGTATAGTAATAAAGGCAGAGATGAATGATGGCTGTAGGGGCTGTGGTGCTGACTGACTTGATGACAGGGCAGCTGAGGGCCTCCTCGACTTTTAAAAGTGTACTTGGCCCTCATTGCCATATATACGCACATACATATATATATACACATACATATATATACATACATACATGACCTCACACACTCCAGGGTGCAATTGATGTCATGCAGCGATGTTGCTCTCACTGATCTGGCTCCCTCAATGTTTCAAACTTAAGTGTTTAGAATGTTTTTTCCCAGGACTAAGTGATTTGGTGAAATCCATGGAAAATCCTTGTCCTTCCCAAGTGGCCAAAAAACAAAAACAAAACAAAAAAAACATATGACGAGAGGCAAGAGGGGGGAGTGGAGGCAATGGGATGGGGAAACAGTTGATGGGTGTGAGAGACAGAGATCAGAGGTTTGAGTAAGACGTCAAGAGTCTTAGTGTTTGAAAGGCCCAAATTCTTCTGACTACAAACTATGGAAACAAACCAAAGCTGTTACTACCTCTTGATCAATGTGATTATTAGGCTTAGTGTGAATAAGGAAAAAATCCATGTACAGTATATTCACATATTTTTGCTCTGAAAGTTCCTCCGTACATCAATCAGTGGTGATGTAGGTAGAATGGCTGCTTTTATTCCCTGCTGACTCGGTCATTTCACTATCAAACCCCTCTGACCCTTTTCCCCTTCTTGCATGTCTGAAAACTCTGGACAAATATTTTCTGAGGAAATAATGAAATTCCTGAAATTATTAGGAAGAGGGACCTTATATCATCTGTTCTCTCTCTCTCTCTGTCCTTCGACCTTGCCCCACTGAATGCCCTCGGTTGCTCTGGCTTTGGTTTGAAGAAAGCGTTTGCTGCACTGAAACTTTTATGCATACAGTGTGTATTTCATGTCTGTTTTGGGGGAACGCCGTGTCTTCACCAAGCCGTTCCCTGTCCAACTTGTAATTTGAGGCTGAGACTTGTCCAACAAAGGTTGTAGAAACGTTCTGAAACATTTTGTGTGGCTGCATATGAAATATGCATTGGTGGTAACCTTAGCAGGCTTGTCACAGTGGGAGAATTATCGCACTGGAGTAAATTCTTCCAAAACACTGCCAAACACCAACGTTACTTACTTTGAAATTGCTTTGTTTAGGCCACATTGCACATACGCTATGAGACAGAGTGGTTTTATACCCAAATTTCAATACTTCATGCAGATACTTACTCTTTGAACATTAAATTATCACCCTTAAAAGGAAAGAGAGCACAACAGCACAGCTGGCCATATTAAAAAAAGAAGGAAAACATGAAATAGGTTTTGTAGTTTTAAAAATGTTCATTCAAATCAAGTCTGCAAATGAAATAGTCCAGTGGTTTAAAAGAATAATTGGTCTAATAAACATCACAGAAGCAGCAGCTACACTACATGAGTTTGACTTGCCAGTCGAGCAGTTTCCCTTCAATGAGCAAACGCAGAGAGAATGTAAAATTTGATCTCCTCTAGAATAATAAAAGCACAATATTTAGTCCTCCAAAAAAAAAAAAAATGGTGACCCCATTGCTATAGTTTAGCAATGCAGTTACTTCCTGGTTCACCTTCCTTGCATCACACTGCTGTTCACCATTTATGTTCAAGTATTTGCACCAAACCTCAGTTGTAACTGATCCTTTTCATCCAGGCCCATTTTTATGTCAGCACAGCAAAACAGGACTCTGCTTATTATTCCGGTATTGAGGCTTTGGGCTCTGACGATGGTAAGACAGAGGCCAGTGCTCAAAGAAAAAGAGTGCAAACACTATGCAGTTTATTTTTTTTACTCGGAGAGATTTCAGTGTGTGATTTTATGTTGTTGCACATTTAATCAAAGAAAATGCACAGTGAAATCACTTTGCTCTTTCTTTGGGGAGGAAACCTAATCTTAAAACTTAATGCATTTAATCTTGTGACCCAAGTACATACAAAATATTAGGCGAGCGTGTGGGTCACACAAACTAGGTCAATCCAATGTGCGTCTGTTGTCCAATCCTCCATCCTTTGAAAGCCAATAGAAATGAAGAAACTGTCACTATCACTACAGCATATGCAACAGATTATTGACTCATCCAAAAGATGACTGAGCTTGTTGATGCTGTTTTCCAGGACCACCAGCCAGGAGAAAATGCTTCTTTCTCATGGAGAAAACCGGTTTGATATGTTCATAAATTGAATGACAGTTTCACTGCTGGAAAGATATGTCATCATGTTGAATGATTGCAGTCATTAGTGCTGTCAATTGTGTTTCCAGAGCTGAGAAAAAAAAAAACCCCAAATCACTAAGTCATGTATAGGGAGACATTGCAACACCTGAATAAATGGAAACAGGAAATAAATGGAAAGAAACAGGTGCTGCAGGGACGCATGCTGTATTTATTTAATGGCCTTATTAAAACCTTCTAATGTAGCACAACACAGAATTCAGTAAATTTAGGGTTGGTGTGAAGATTTGACTTTGGAATATCAAATATCATAAGTGTGTAAAACCAACCAAGCAGGAGCCATTTATGATTTATTTATTTCACTCAGGAGTACGTTGGAATACGTTGGAATTTTACTAGTGTGCAACTTGCACGACCAGGAAAGAAAAGTAATATTTACCACATTGGACCAAAGCTCAGAGATTGTTTTACTCTCATTAGAAAAGTGGCTTTATTCCCAGCAGCACCTGTTTGTTCCTTATGTGGCTTCCCATGACCTCTTTAACTTTAAGAGTGCTCAAGTCAGTTGTCAAATACAGACAAAATAACAGGAAAAATGTGTCACTCACTCGCTGGTTATTGGGTGATTCACTGTCTTTCAACATAACTTGTCCCACAACGTCATGCACATAAAACACTGCGGCTTGGCTTTAAGCGTCTCCACAAATGACACTCTAACCCAAAGAGCATTATATCCCCATAGCTGCATATTTAGGGTATTGTGCCTTCTAGACAACAACATCAACACCATGGCATGAAATCTCACTTTTGTATGCAGGGACCGCAATTTAATTGAATGGTATGGAATGATCTGACTGGTCAAAATTGATACCAGCCCCTTTCTTAACCAATAATTTTTTTTAAAAACTTATCTCACACCATGTATAACTGAATGCATGATGACTGTGGCAGGGCTTCCACACAATGGGAACGAGCCTACTGGACAAGACAACATAATTTGTAGCGCTGTTAAATTCTCCTTTTCTCAATGTCTTTTTTCCCCCCCAGAGCCTATTTGGACGTAAAAGAGCTCAAAGAGATCCTGCGTTTGGATGGCTCATCTCACCTGAACGTCTTTTTTGCCAATTCCTCTGATGAAGATCTGGCGGGGGTTGCCACTTGGCCCTGGGACAAAGAAGCCCTCACACATTTGGGTAGAAGACTAATAGAAGCACATATATGCACGCTGTCTCTATCACTCACACACACACACACACACACACACACACACTCGTGTGCACATTTTCAAATATGTGCACACACCTTGTGTTTGCAGGGGCAGATTGTTGATTTTGAGTAATTACAGTTCAGGCCCCGAGCAGTTGCTGTCTTCATCACAGCTCTAACAGGGAAGAAGGTGATAATGAGGCTGAAGAGGGCCATGAATAATGTATTATCTGAATCCTACTCCAGTTCCGCAATCACATTACGCTACAACAGGAACGGACATTTGTGTCAAGTGAACATTCCCTTCACTGTTGATGTGTTAACACTGTGCTTTCCTCTGTATTTTATCAGGCGGAATTGTGCTGAATCCTTCCTTCTATGGTACATTCGGTCACACCGACACAATGGTCCATGAGATCGGTCACAGTCTTGGCCTCTACCATGTGTTTCGAGGTATATCAGAGATCGAATCGTGCAATGACGCGTGTTTGGAGACCGAGCCCTCGATGGAGACTGGAGACCTGTGCGCAGACACCAACCCCACTCCCAAATACAAAGGCTGCCATGATCCCGAACCGGGCAACGAAACCTGCGGCTGTCAGCATTTTACACACACACCGTTTAACAACTACATGAGTTATGCAGGTGAGTTGGGGTCTCAACATGTGTTTTGCTGCTTCCCCTGGGAAAATTGTTACAGTTAATACCTCTCACATGCAGAAAACTGACATACAGAAATCACTACAGAGGAATTTGTTGGGTGTGTGTGCATACTGAGACAGGTGAGGAATTTAGCAGGGACCTTTCATGTGAAAAAGCCAGTGGGGGGCACAGTGTTTATGTCACTACTTTGTGCAAAAGTGTACCCTGGTTGACGCCAGCGTTAATCAGCACAAAAAGCCACTTCCTTTTCCTGTCACATCAAACCAGAATCCAATCCTCACTCTCATTTACCTGCAGATGATGCCTGCACAGACTCCTTCACACTCAACCAGGTGGCTAGAATGCACTGCTACCTGGACCTCATCTACCAGACCTGGCAACCCTCCTCGAAACCTCCTCCAGTGCCAATGGCACCCCAAGTAGTGGAGCAACATCATAATTCCATCACGCTGGAATGGTTTCCACCGATTTCAGGACATTTTTATGACAGGTGAAATGAGCTGCCAGAAAAGTTGCTGGGGTGAATGTTGGCATATAATGTCGTATAATGCAATCTATAGTTGAGCTAGGGGTCACGATCTAAAAGCTTAATCCTTATAATAATTGTCAATATATATATACATACATATGTATACGTACTTACAAATAATGTGTATGTGGCCTGTATCTAAGTTGTTTGTTTGACTGTGTGTTGGTTTCCTAGAGAAGTGGGATCAGTGTGTGATAAATGCACAGAGGGGAGAGTGTTACTGCAGTACGCCTCCAACTCCTCTTCGCCACGACCATGTGCACCTTCTGGACACTGGTCCCCACGTGAGGCTGAAGGTACAGTACGATTATAAATGGCTTATGTGTATGCTGTTTGGTTTTGTTGCCTTGTTTGGACAATGCCACTGTAGCTGGTAGATAGTTTGCAGATTACAATAAACATACAGCAGCTCACATGCTCTCTCATTGATGCTTATTCTAATAAACCTGTAAATGCTGTTTGCTAGTTTTAAGTGTAAGTTTAGCGATTACAAAAAGCTCATCTACAGTTTACCATACATAACATGATGTGAAGTTTGCTTTTTGTTGATTTTCTGAGTACTCAGACATACAAAAATTTTGGTGAGTGACTCAACACTGAGACATGCAACTGACTCATTGGTTAATGACACGGGCCGTGGGACAACACAGAGGGGTCAAGGAGGTCAGTTCCCAGTGGATGGTGCTGTATGGTACCATAATTCCCTTATGAGGGCTGAGGCTCAAAACCAAGGTTAAAGAGCACGTCTTAGCTGTAAGTCCCCATTTACTTCAACCTTCACTTTTGGGGGATTTAAATGCAATTATTGCTGAATTGAATCGTATCCACAGTGAACGCAAAGAAAATCCATTTCTGATCATATTTTACAGCAACAGGATTTGGTGATTCATGCAAGGAAAGTTGTTGTCCCATTTGTGTACCTCTAATTACTTTGTGGTTCTGGCAATGGCAGCTTCAAGCATACTCCGGATATTCTGCATGTGACTATCAGCACTGCAAGTATGCTTGCTGTTGTTCCTTCACATTATACACATTATAAAATTACTAATGAAATCTGACCTGTAAGAAAAAGTAGCAAGATCTGTAAATCACTTTTCATATCTGCACATCAAACTACATTAACTTGACAAATTATTTCCCTAGCTCCCATAAACCTGCCTCTTATCCCGCCTAACTCCCGTACTCTAAACACTGTGCAAAAACAAGCTAGTTGCAGTTTCAATGTGCATCTTTTAGACACTTAACATGTAACAGTACAAGTTGATTCGGGGTCCTATATGCCACTGCATTTCACGCACCCATTAATTGCATGAAATATTGTCTTTCAGTCAACATTAACATAGATTTTATTTATTGCGAACAATCTAGACTGCAAGGTCATGTTGCTGGTCCAACCAAGGTCCATTATCCCCTCATTATCCCACATTTAAATCTCAAAAGCTGACAGCACTTTCATTGTTTTGGCCTCTACACTCTGGAACCATCTTCATCCATATATCAAACTAAATCTGTCAGATGCTTAAAGCAGCAACCAAAGTCATTTTTCTAGGCCCATCTTGTATTTGTGTGGGAATGTCATATTGGTGTGGTTAACTCGCATCTATTGTAGCATGTAGTTTTATTTTGAATGGTACATATGCATTTCCTGTAATGTAAAGCATGCAGAGGGAAATTCAGCCCAGAGTTAAAAAAAATATAAGCAAAAAAAGTGAAAAAAGATCCCACCAATGCTATAACATAATATAATATAACAAATATGTCAAACACAATCAACAAATAAATAATACTACTAGTGCAGCTACTATTCATAATCATACTCACACACACACACACATATATAACATACTGTATATTCACGCTCATCTGGATGTACATATCCTATAATATCTGAAACACACACACAAAAACACACACTGGAGGCGTTACGTATACGTTAAAATAAAACTGATTAGTATGATAGAGTGAGAAAACTCCTGATACATCCTTCTATTGCCCCTATACTTTAACACATACAAACATTCAATGCCAATGGAGACTGTCCGACACAACATTAGTGCATTATTGTTAATTGGGTTAGATCACTTTTGACCTTGCCCTCTAATGGCTATATAGTGTATGAGTGAGTGTGTGTGTGTGTGTGTGTGCACCAGAGGCAAGTCTGGGCTTGTCTAACATGCTGCGTGTGTAAACCGTACTCTATTTTCCCTCTTGGAAGGGGTCCCTGTTTGTGGCTGCTCCCCATCCCCTGTTAACTCTGCCTGGGCCAGCTTCTCACTGGATACCACAGCTGCTGCTTCCTGCTGTGACTGTGCATATGTGCCTGACAGTTTCTAATTTCCAGTGGACATTCTGGCAAACGACTGACCCAAGGATATTATAAACTAAAATACTGGCATCACATCTTTATATTGAAATATGCATTCTTGTGACCGTGCATGTGTATCTACATCAACATGCATGCATATGAATGGCACCTGTTACTGAAGGACTTGTGGGCTGTGTCCTTATGCTACCTGATGGGAAAACATTGCCGTGGTCAGAGAGAGCCAAAGTACCTCTCATAAATCTTTACTACTGTATGCCCTGGAGAAATATGGCAGGAGGGGAAAAATGCAAGAATGAAAAAAAAAAAAGAGGCAAACACACATGGATATGGATTCAGGGAGGGGGTAAGAAAGGTTGGGAGGGGTGGAAACCACCCAAGATAGTTAAGAGAACTGCATGTAGTTAGTGACACTCACAAGGGAGGATCTTGAGTTGATTGAAAACAGCAGTGTGCGTGAATGGAAGTGAAAGGTCCAGGATGTATACATGTTCACTAGCAGATGTCTGCGGGACTGTTTGTGTGTGTTACTGTGTGTATCTCCACGTGAAGACATATTTCGCTTATTGTGTAAATGCGCTTAGAAGTACGTTTACAAAATAATGTTCTTAATTAGCATTAGTAACATTTGAATAGCAAACTTGCATTTTTGTAAACATAGGTCCAAGACACTATTAAAGAAATACAAGGCCACATCTATCTGATTTATGTGATACCAGCCAGTCAAAAGTCAACAAAACAAACGAGGAAAAATAAACAGTATAAAGAAGAAAAAAAACATGCAATTTCTTATGATTATGACTTAAGATATGCTCATTTTCTATCCAGTGATTTCATAATCACCGTCATAAACAAATATATATATAAAAAACCTCTGTTAACTAAGTGTAGCATCTACGTCCTCTGCGGCATGATAATAAAAATAATACACTTTCTCGTAAGAGCTCTGACAGATTAATAACCTCTGAAGGAACCCGGGATGCGATGTGACGTGACTTTGATTCCCAAGCCGCAGTGTCTGTTGCCTTTATGAAGTGTGTCTGTGAAGTGTCTATTTCCGTGTGCCAGGACAAAAAGGGTTGGACGGGGTTGACGTCGGCCCTCTGAGTGAGGAAGTGTGTAACAGTGTTTGACAGTGAGTCATCAATAGTGAGGGAAAAAGCCAGACACTTCTTCGAAAGCAGAAAGCACGCATGTCTGTGTCTGGCCATAACCCTGTCTGTTTATTCATCAGTCTGTGGATCAGTATGACCCAGTGTGATGAAGGATTACACTGGAGAGGCATCAGCATCTATTCTCCAGTTACAAACTGTCAAACGTTGGTCCTCTAACCTTCAGAATTGCACCGTGTCGATATTTTAAACTTTACATGGGCGAGAAAAAGATTAAGTGTTACTTGCTGGCACAGTTGCTGAATATAAAATTTCCATAATAATTATAATCCCATTAATACCGGGTGTTAATGTTAAAAGTATTGTAAATAATTCATCCTCCCCATTCATCTGAGAGATGCAGCAGGGTGCCAACATAGGGTCTGTATCATAGGACTATAAACTGTTCTGCACAGTTTTGGCATCTGATAACTTTAGAAAATGAAGTAGCTACCGTATTTGTCTGTTTTTTTTCTGAACGTCCTCTATGCAGCCATGGGTGAATTTGTGTAAATCCAAAAAAGGATCAGGATAAAGTATCCACCTTTCAAAGAACTTGCCAATTCTACTACTAGTGGCTAGTGTGTACGTTCTTCTTTTTGCATTCATGTCCCAAGCCACAAGGAACAGAGCCGCACTAATTCAGCCACAGCTCAAATTACAGGCGATATAAAGACATTTATGCGTGTGTGTTTTTGTCAATGGCCGTTTTTGTTGACAGGCAAAGTGGATCATCACATAATAAACAGTGAATGAAAGGCTCATATTCAAAGCCTAGGGCCGGATGGTTCAGTCACCAAGAGGCCCCTCTCCGCCCTCTCATATGGAATCACAAGTCAAACACTTCAGAGTTGTGCTTTTTATTCAGTAGTAAGTATAAATTCAGGGTGAGACTGTGAAGTATAGATAGTCTATGCCATTGGAATGAAATGTAGTATCTGTCTTGTAATCTATCTTGGTCAGACGATGTTTGACCCTATGATTTTGATTGATTGATTGATTGATTGATTGATTGATTGATTGATTGATTGATTGATTGATTGGTTGATTGATTGATTGACTGATTGGTCAGTCGATCGATTGATTGATGAATCGATTGACTGAACAGTGAATCTTGAATATCTTGTAGGCAGCTGCTCTGTCCTCTGCTAACCAGATGAATCGTTGTGGCTTGGCTTGCGCAGGTTGCACTGCCAATCACACATACATCTTTGCATATTTCAAATAAATCCACATTGCCTGAGGTTGCACAGTTGATGACAACCCTGTTCTGTCTCCCCTTAAATCTCCAACTACATTAGCAACAGCAGCAGAGCAGGAGAAGGGCCCATCATAACAGCTGACATTACAAAATATTTTCAGTGGCTACAACAGCTTTCCTTGCAAACTCAATGAAAACGCAGCCATAAAGCCAGGAGTACTTGAGCCAAGCAAAAAAGCCAAGCTCTTGGAGTATCTCAGTTCATTCTCTCCCAGCCTCCCCTCTTTTCGCATATACTCTCTAACCCTTTTTTCTTTTCTTTTTTTCTTAAATTCACCTCCACTCCGGCCACACACACACTTACAGTACAATAATAAATGTGTTGAGATAATGTGGCTTGGAAACCATATTCAGTCCTCACTTGATTAAACACTGGAATTTTGCTTGGTGCCCAGAAATGAGGTTAGCAAATGGCTTCGTTGGTTGCCAGCTTGGAAATGCACAAAAGGAAATAGAGGGAGAACATAGTGTCTGCCTCTTGCTGGCTTCGAAAAGTGCTTGATGAATGTTAGTGTACGTCACTTGGGATAATGCGAGTTAGCTGTGTGTGGACTCCAAATATGGCTGGAGTGTGACTGTTCGAGGTTGTAATGACTGTGCTGAAGTGAGAGCCCTGCACAGGGCCCCTCTCAGAAGGTACACACCTCAGCTCTGCCTTTCCTCTGCAGATGGACTCACAATGAACTCTCAGTTTCACCTCCACCTTGATGCTGCAAGAAATGCAGCTCGCATTAAAAAGAGAGTGTCGCAAATTCTTCCTGTCAGCACTCATTAAAAAAAAAGCAATTAGCCACTTGTATTCATCCGTGTAGATCTTTATGTGATTTAACATTCATTCACCACATTTGGGTTGGACATGTTTTTTCAACTACTGTGTTTAAATTAAATGTAGCATTATATAATTCCATTACCATCACTTCAGGTGTCTTTGTTGTGTACATATTGTGTGTTTGACACTGTCCTCTATCTAACCCGCAGGCCCTCCAGATGTGGAGCAGGCTTGTGAGCCAAGTGTGCGCACCTGGAGCCCCAACGCAGGGATCGCGCAAGGTGTTGTCGGCCTGTCGGAGTGCCCGCTCCAGGGCTGCATGCTTCAGCTGGAGTTCCTGTACCCTGTGGTACCAGACTCTCTCACTGTGTGGGTCACCTTCTTCAGCCCTGAGGAAACCGCTCTACCAGCCATCCATAACATCTTGCTACTGACTGTCAGTGGAAACAACATCTCACTGGGCCCCAGTAATGTCTTCTGTGACACCCCACTGACGCTGAAGCTGGACATAGAAGAAGAGGTGTATGGGGTACAGTTCTTCACTATGGAGCAACACCTAGAGATTGATGCCACCCTCTTGGCATCCAAGCCAGACAGCATGCTTTGTAGACGCTGCCAGCCACTACGGTACCGTCTACTGCGCCAGCCGCCCTTTACCCATGCACCACACGGTCTGATGCTGAATGAACCCACCCGCCGATATAAAGACAGGTGAGTGGAATGGTAGGTAAATGTCAGTCATCACGTCTCAACCGTGTTAGCAGCAGTAACACAACGCGCCACACTTTATCTGACATGCAACGAACTATGGCTGGAAACAATTGTGCTGTTATTTTAGTCACCAAGAATTGCTGAGTGGTCACTATTTTGTTTCCTGCTTTAGTGTGATGTAATTACGGGTCTTTTAGACATACCGGTTCAAAGGTGTTTGTTTATCTGTGGAAACGATCCACAAAAATATGTTTTTGTAATACCAGATATCCTCTTCAATACCCCCAGGAGCAGCAGCGAGCCTCCACCGCTTCTGTAGTTTCAAATCTGCTGCCCAACATTTGTTTCCTATGTCACAGGTCAATCGTTGCCCACATTTGTTTTTTTCCCATGTTCCATGAAGCAAGGGCAAACAGATGGCTTGTTGAAGGTATTATCTGCACACTGTGGTGAGAGTTTAGTGCTTTGCTTTCATGGAATGTGCTGACTCGATAACGATTGTGCTATACATGGCACTGCTGCGTGTTGTGCCATCTCACTATCGTGTTGTCAGCGCGGTTCACATGAGAAGGAAAGTGCTTGATAAGAGGCGAAGGGGTGAGTATGCACGTTATGCAAGATGGAGTGATGATACTTAAGTTCCATAAAGTGTCTGTACACAACTTCTTGGTTGAATGGCCATGTCTGTGGAAAGCTGTCTGCAGTGGAGATGTATTTATTTGGGGGTTTTGGCACACTTCAGTGATTACTGATGTACTGTAGGTAGTTTTACTGCTGTGGTATATTTCACTAGCTGTGGTTGCATTCCAGTGGTAGTGGTCAGTGGCACTGGCTGCCTGTTTTCTGTTGTGAGAGCGTATGGGATCTTGTCTCTGCTGGATGGTCCGAGGTTTTATAGCCAGTATGTGTGTTCCAGCCATAAACTCTTTAACTCATTCAAATAAAGCCTAAGTGAACAAAAAACAAAACAAACTGTATTTTTGTATATGAAGCGTTTATAACTGTTTTTTGGGGGGCGTGGGGGGGTAACCCCAAAGCTAAAAGAGAAAATAGAATCAACTGAAAGAAAACATTAATGGGTTGCTGTGCACTTTATGTCTACTGTTTCGAGTTACGCTAGATTATTGATCAATACTTGAATCCTGATGAATGTGATAATGTAACAATGCTCTGGGCTCCATTTGTCTTTTATAGCTAGTGAAGTTACCAAGCCATTGTTATTCTAGTGCATAGCAATACTGGGACATCCAACAGCAGAAAAATGCCAGAGATCTTGTATTCTGTAATGTGACTTTGACATCACAACTACTGTTAACTCACCACAGACATAGCCTTTGACATGGTGAAAAGGCAAAGGGTGTGATGCGTCTCATTGCAGCATGTTTCCATGGGGCTGAACAGAGGGATGAAGGTGTTGATGAGGGGAGGGGTCAGTGGCCTCCCACTGTCAGGCCTCTGGCCTTCACCTGAGCAGGGCCACACTGTGCAAAGGGCCAGCTGACATCTTGGCTCCTTTGGCTCTCTCCATGGGTGGCGGTTTGTTTGGAATGGCTCAGGGCTGGGAGGTCAGGGTGACAGAGTAAATTATAGTTGGGAGTTAAAGGGGTGAAGTGAAGAGGAGACACAGGGGTGGAAGGCTGGACTAGTTGGGGGTAAATCATTGCTAGGGTCGGGGGGGGGGCAATGGGTGAGAAGAAGAACATTAGGGGGTCGAGAAAGTATGAAGAGAGAGGTTAGGAGGGCTGGGTTAGTTTGATCCCATCACTCTGAGGAATCTTCGCCCATAGGCTAATCCTCTTCCTGACATGGGTTTCAGAGCTGTCATTTAGTCAAAGCCTATCTCAGAGCTGATCTGAAGAGACGTCCAAGCCAAAGCAGAAAGGCGGCAGCTCCCCCAGCATCAATACCACACTGCACCCCCTCTGTAATTGGACTCTGCCCTGGTTCTACACAACTCTTCCTCATTATACCCCCACCACCCTAAGCTTCTCTGCTAACATGTCTTCTCCTACTTCCTTTATTTAATGCCAGCTGGCAAACAACTTACAGGTGCAATTCCACCATGTATGCCACATTACAACGCATCATAATAAGATCACTTTACATTGGATTACAACATATCACATTACATTATAACATAATATTACAAGACATCAGATTCTGCCCCATTTGTCGCCTCATAGGATCAGCAAGGGGGTGCTAGGGACCTATTCTACCCCGGGTCCCCACGGGGGGCTGGCATGTCTGCTGCTATCTTATGTCTCCTCTTGAAAAGACTTTACTACACGCTTTCTGACTAATTATGAAAAACAGCTCTGTGCTCCAGCGGTCAATACTAAGAGCATCCAAATAGGTGTCAGTACTCAAACAGTGGATTTTGCCGAATGGTGGAACGGCATCTGAACCCAGCATTTTTTAAAAATCTTCTTTTTCCTTCCATGCCTTTGTTGTTGGTGCTGCTATACATTTAACTGTAGTCTGTTAGGTGTTCTCTAGGTGTTAAATTGATGGCAGTCAAACCTCAAATGCTTGTCAGCTGCCTCACTGACAAACGGAGCACTGCGCTGTTTGTTGTTCTTGCAGGCTCAATCTAAGATTTTTCCTCAACTTTCTGAAATTTATCTGCTTTTCTCATCTGGGACTGCTCAGCCAAGAAAAACAAGCAGCTACAGAACGGAAACACATCCATATGCATGCTCACACATAAGCCTAGTGCACACATCAGTGAAGGCAGGAACACACACAGATGAGCACGGACACACAGTAACGCTCTTCTTGGTCTCAGTAGCAGCCACATACCTTTGCACATGTTCCCATGTGTAATCACCTGGTACTATCAAAAACACCTTTGAAGGCATATTACAGTGCCGCGTGCCCGACTTTGTGCCGAGCCAAGATAAAACCTTATTTCCTATAGGGGTCTCACAAATACAATGTCTTGAGTTCAGAAAGATGTACCATTGATGAAATCTTATCACGTGACACCTCGTCTGTGTCTGAGATAAAATCCTTTGTATTACGAGTTGCACATCAGACTAGTTACATATCTCATTCAATCGGTTACAGATGAAAGTGCGGCCTTATGAATCCTAGGAGACTGAGAAGTCATGTATGTCATGGAAAGTATCCATGACATACATCAATCTAATCTAAATGTAATTTTTATATAGTAGCCCACTAAACAAAGTCTAAGGGATGGCAAATTTCTGTGACGCAGCTAAACCACCATTTAATTTTCTCTCTTCCCTGCTGCCAACAGCAGCATAACGCAGCGTGGCTGTGAGCTGTGAGGTCAGGAGAAATCAAGCATGCACCTAATTGGGACCAGGCTGAAAGCCACTTTTAAACACTTGTTATCACGCTATGAGTAGTAGCACTGTTGACCCCATGCAACCAAAAGGTGCATTATGACATCCAGCTAACATATGTAGCAGCATGTGGCTCAAAGTCAAAAGTCAAGCACAGAACGTGAAGTAGGTAGTGGATGCTTTAGATCTGATTAAGGTTTAGGGCAGAGAAAGAATGAGGTTGGGTTTAATGCAAAATCACAATGATTTCTGACACAACGTGTTTATTTACATTTAACCAAAACCATAATCTTTCCTTAACCTTAACCAAAGGTTTGTTGCCCAAACCTAACCGCAGTCAGGACTGTGGATGTGAATACCACTGTTTGGCAGTAGTGACCGTTGTACGAGCTCTGTGCCCGTAATGACCCCCCCTCCTTTACTCCCGCTAATAAATATAACATTTTATTCTACATAAGAAAGTAAAAGAAAAAGTTTCCCTTGAAGGAAAACGAGCCAGCAATCACACTGGCTGCACAGTATAATTGGGAAAATGCTATAGTTGCATATGAATGAGACAGTGTTATCGAGACTTGCTGTGCTATAAGACCAAACAGTAAGTTTAGAGTCAAAGCCTGCAGATGCTTTAAAGGGATAAAGACGCTGCCCATGTGGCTCAGGCAGGTTAATGGTACATGATAATGTGGCATCTGAATTCATAGTGTAGTCTGGGGAAATAACTGAGGGCAATATAGGTAAATCTACTGTTGCTGTCACGTAGGAGAAAAGGTGTGGGGTTTGGTACAAGAAAATGTTTGCAATAGGCTGCTGTTGGCACTTAGTGACTGACTGACTCAGATAGGCCTCTAAAACAAAATCAGAGTTTGCTGTGGACACAAACCGCTTGTGGTCTGGGAGATTGCGGTTATGTGCTCAGTCATCCACCTCGACTTCCTCCCTAAGACTTTATGAGGCAGCGCAGCGACATTAAGCTTCTTCCACCTTCGGTGCTAAACGAGGGCTGTCATTATTCTTATGGGACCGCAAGACACCGCTTCGCTGGAAAATGTAAACAGACATTTATTGCTGCCATTTTTTTGTGTTTTTTTGTGTCTTTTGTCTCCAAATCTTAAATTACTGTCTAGAACAGTGGTTCCCAAACTTTCTCTGGTGGGCTCCCTTTGGTTGATAAGAACATTTTCACACATACACATATTTTGTTTTCAGACACCATTGCACTTTATTTCATTGTAATTAATACAAACCTCATAAACTATCATACAAACCTCATAAACTACCTGAGAGGAAAAAAAACAAACAACAAAAACCTAAAGCCCCGCCCCCTAAGGGACAGGCCCCCCACTTTGGGAACCACTGGTCTAGAAGATCGTGAGTAACTCAACACTGGCTGCACCAACTGAGAGAACACTATCTTCCTTCTCAACATAATCAGGGAAGACATATTGAAAGATAAGTGGAATACACGTCAGCATAACAAGGAATAGCTTTCTGTTACCTCATCATATTTTCCACAGAAGCCCCCACGTTCACAACTTCTCTTTGTAGTATTTCAGAATTCACCATTTACTCATCCATTGTTATCATCTGTTCTTGTTTTATTCGGTTCTTAATGTATTTTCCAGTTCCCTGCATCCCCGCATCTCCTAATCACTCAGATCTAGCAACTTCTGTCTTTCTTCTTGCTTGTTCTTGCGTGACCATGTCGCGGTGTGGCCTGATCAGTCACAATTACTACTCCATGCACTGGATTACCTGCAGCATCATGGCCAGAAATTCTCATTATCCACTCAAAGGAAATTCTCGTGCTTCCTTGATGCAAAGCAGTATCTATTTCTCTCTTCTTTCCATCCATTGTGTGTGTGTGTGTGTGTGTGTGTGTGTGTGTGTGTGTGTGTGTGTGTGTTTGCTCTCCCCAAAGATAAAGTCTCCCACAGCTTGACTTTTCCAGGGGCTAAACTAATTCAATTAGAGGGGGCATGTTTGAGTGTAACCTGGAGTTGCACCAGCGTAAGCCAACATTGCAGAACAGGACACACTGTAGTAAAAAAAGAGAGTCTGTCAGGTCAAATATTATGTGTTGATAATAATGACGCCAACATAAACATCTCATCCCAGGCACGAATTTTGCAGTGGGGAAATTCGTTTTTGTTACTTGATCTTTAGGTTCATTGGTTTTTATACTTGGGACAGCACAGCTAACTTGAACTTGGCCTGCTATCATCTACTGGGAATGTGATGAACAAACACAGGAGAAATGGAAAAGAACAAAAGCTATGTAACCTATTTAGCGGTGTTCTGAAAAAAAATGTTTTGAATGTAGATCTTTCATTTGTGTATTTTGTTGAGAAGAATAACAAAACGCGCAGCAAGGTAGCATGTAAGCACCCAAGTAAACATGCACACTGCGTAACATGTACATACATTGGAATGAATTATATATGCTTCTACCATCCAACATGTCTTTCAGAACATCAGTTTTCAACTTTCTTATAACTATTGTTCCGAATCAGAGATGCTAAACCATTTGATGGGTTTGATTTCAAGTTCATCAGAGTTTATGTCTTCCCTGATCATCAGTGAGATTTGCATAGTTCGATGGCTGACTTAAGCTTTGGCCTTGGGTGAAACCATTGTGGTACCAGAGCAGTGTTTCCTGCTGGTGCTGCATTGTATTCACACTGGGGATTATATGGCAGCATTGGGAATAGTGGTTTATGCCTGTGTACTCTTGTTTAAGTCTGAAGGCCATAGTTGGCAGGCAGTGTGTTACTAACAACAAATAAAATGTGTGTGTGTATATGTGTGTGTGTTGTGCTGTGCTGGCATGAACTGTATATGTACATGCCTGCAAGTGAGTGACCTGTTTCGTGCGATGGGCATATACGAATCCATGTATACATTCATGTGAGCAGTACATTGCCCTTGCATGGTTGTCACTACATTTACAGTACTGCAGAGGGCATTCCAAAATTAGGTCTACGCTACTTGATGGTCCACATGAAATGATCTATGGGTAAACTATTGTTCCTATTTACCCTCATTTTCTGATGGCATTCCCCATCCACATACCATTGTGCTCATGCATTACACTCTCCAATTTCCTCTACATTGCTGGCTGCAATCATTTTTTTGGAATCTTGAAACTGTACAACTGTTTCTCCTGCTGCTTTATGACAAAGCTGGAATCAAATCGTGAGAGAACTTCAAGTCCATCTCTATCAGTTAAATGTGGCTTCTAATGGCAAAAAAAGCTCATCACGACCATGTGAGCATCACTGTAATAAACACTGCAGTCCATTAATAATTAATATCAGCTCTCATTCAAAGAAAAGGGAACAGACACACACAGACACACACACACACACACGACCAAAAGCTCTGAAAGTCAAAAAAGAAAAAGATCCACAAATGAGAAACCATGACCATAAGAAACAAATCAAAACTACAAGTGAGAAACCAAAAATGTAAGTAAAAGAAAAAAATAAAATAAGGAGAAAAGAAGACTGTAAACAATAGAGTTGCAAATGAGAGTGCTGATGGAACGATCCATTATCTAGGTTTTATTGTTTGGTTTGAAAGAATACATATTTAAACTCTCCAAGCCTGTGATCACGGGAGAGTGGATAACCCCTATTCGAGCTATAGCCGATTTTCAGTTGACCAATACCGTGTGTGATTCTCTTCATCAGAGGTTTGCAGAAACCCAATCTGATGGCATCACAATCAACATGTAAACGCAAACCCCCCCAAAACAACAGAGCAATGAGAGAAAGTCAGGTCAACCATAACAGCACCCTCACTTGCACTAAAGTTTCCCTGTTACAGTTTTCCTTCCATGCTTATGGTTTTGGTTTCTCATTTACAGCTTTGATTTTTTTTTTTGGTTTTTTGTTTTCTCATTTATGTTTTTTTTTTTCCTTTCAGACTTTTTTTTTCAGACTTCCTTATCATGGTGATTCAAGAAACCATCATGGCGACTTACACCGGCAAAGTGAGTAGTCCCCCCTCCCCCAATATTCCTCCTGTCCAATGTGTATTCATGATGGTTCCTTGATTCACAATGACAAGGTAACGGAACTGGGCCTGTAGTGGGTAAACTCAGCCACATTAACATGTGATGACCTAGGAAGACGTGTGAACGGAGACGGATACTTTTATCTGTGTTGACTAATTTAGATCACTGAAACATTGCCATGGCACACACACGCACACACACACACACACCAGCTGCCAGTGGTCCTAACAACCCTTACTCCACAGGAGTGATCCAGATCTCTTTCTCGGAGGACGATCTCTTACCTCACATTTCTTTAAGGCTTCACTTCAACCCAGAAATCCATGGATTGAGCGTGATTATTATCTGTCTCTCTGCAGGGACGTCGTGCCACATGTTGCGTACACCTACAAAGTCCAAACCATCTCCAGCCGGAGTGAGAGTGAGCCCTCCCCACCGTTGGTGCACGAACTGGGATCCCCCTACTGTGGGGACGGACAAATCCAGAGGTGACAGGCCCTCACATGCATGATCCAAATGAGGCATATTCTAATGTTTATACTGTCACACCATTTGCACGATCAGATTGGTAGAGTATGTGTGTGTTTTGTGTTTTCTAAGTACTGTTCCCTGCTGTTTTAGTTCCAAAGGAGAGGAATGTGATGATATGAACTCTATGAATGGGGATGGCTGCTCCACACAATGCAAGAAAGAGCCCTTCTTTAACTGTGTTGGTAAGTCCTCGAAATGATAATCTCCCTCAGGTAAAAAAAATAGGCAGTCACTGCTTTCCCTCTCGAGATTTATGCAAAAGAAACCAAAGTCAGAGCGTTTTACCTATAGTGCACGTTTGTCTTCTAGTGCAGATCGTATACCTGTACGTGAAGCTATGCATGAATAATCATGTACAGTATGCATAAGGTATGATAAGTCCTTATTTCTGCAAGAAAATGCATCAAATGATAACATTGTCCTAAAAGATTAGAGGACAGTCATTAATATTTACTTACTGCAAACCTTGTCTTGTGAGAAAAGACTTTATATACATATACAAATAACAATATTAAACTAGATACTATATTACATACTGCATATTGCATGTTTTTAAGTCTGAGTTTAGTCTGTTACATCATTTAATAATCTTGATTAACAAGGATCTAAAGCTGTTTTCCCGGACAAAACCTTTATCAACTTCTTTTCTGTCATAGTATTTTTGTCTGCATTACTTCATGAATGAGGGATTCAGAGTATTTTTTATTTTTTTTTTGATGAGAGCCACAGGCTGAGTTTGTGAATGAACTGATTTGACATCCAGGCAGCTTTTATCCATGTGCTCTTTCTCTTCCTCTAAAGCCAACAGAATAAGAATTCCTCTAGATGTCATAATCACTTTGACCTGTAAAATAATCTGGAAATCATTATTATTCTTATTTTTTTTACAAGGTTGAATGATCTTATTTTACACAGTTGAGTGACTGGCGTCTCCTACCTTGTTTTGTGTTATGAATAAATGGATGGTTTCCTGTCCTGTTCTCCTGCTGCCTGACAATCATTTAGCCCCCTGTTGTGATATCGTGTGTGTGTATGTGCGTGTGTGTGTGTGTGTATGTGTGTGTATGTGTGTGTGTGTGCCCTTGCTTGAGCATGTATAATGCATGCATGCACACACATATGTGACCCTCTGTGAAGTGGCCACTTAATCCCTGTCAGATTGCTGGATGACTGCATTGGCTGTGCTGTTTTTCCACCAACTGTGGTGCTCAGGGAAATGTGTGTTAGTGCATGTGTGTGTGTGTTAGTGTGTGTGTGTGTCTGAAAATCTGACATAGTTGTAGAAATCTGACACTATAATGACAGGACCTTCTGTCCATCTGTCTGTATTTGTGAGAGAGGGCCTGCTTGTCAGTGTGCTGGATAGTGAAATAGAGAGCTGGATGGAGAATTGACACTAAGTATACAACAGGGCCAGTGAGCTACAGTTTGGATGAGCTTTAATAGGCTATTCACACGACTGAGCCGAATTATACCTGGAATTAATGAAATCGACAAGTTCTTTTCACATGACCCCACCCGGCCTTACGATCCCACTGGCAGCGTCCAAACAGGGCTGCAGGCCACAGTAAACACAGGTGCAGTTAAGCATAAAGGAAAAGTTATATGATTTTCTAAAGCCATATTCACATTTTCCCTCCGTCTCTAAAGTGATAGTTTTGCATACTTTGTGTTTCCTCCTGCTCGGACTGAATAACTGACTAACTACCATCCGCGTTATCTCGTCCGCTTGTTCATCTCATCACTTTCTCCAGCCTGCACTCAATCACCTTTCCGGTTTTTCCACTATCTGTGTATTCTATCCCCGCTCACACTCAAATACTGTAGCAGCACTCGTCCTCCTTTTCCATCCTTCCCCTCCTCTTCTCTCTGTCGCTCACGCTGGTCTCTGTTGCTCCTGCGGGCCGCTGCTCGCACTCCCTCTCGTCTCAGTCCCTCTGCCTCCCCTCTCCTACGTGTTGCCTCTGTTCCCGCTGAGTGAGTGGCAGGAGCGGATTCTGCGTGCCCCCTCAGTAGCCCCTCGTTCCACCATTGCCAGAGCACAGAACTGACTTGAGCTTTGGCTGTGCTGGGGAGGGCTGGAATTTCGAGGAGGAGGCCCCGGCCAACTTGGCACAGAATGGCGTCTTTCCCCCTAACTGGAACCCCACCGGCTGACACTGCTTTAGCTGAGAGCAATGAGGCCCAGGCAACCTCCCTGCCTTTCTCCCCACTCCTCCAGTCCATAAGCTTCCAGTTCCAGACCTTAACTCCGGGTGGGATGTCTGGAAAAATTACTGCTCTATCTTCCTTTATCTCCTGACTTCGTCTGCCCCCCCATCTCTGTTTGTGTCACTCACTTATTTTATTCTTCTCTACCCGTCTTTCTCTCCGTCCATTACATATTCTCATCTCTCTCCGTGGATCCTCGCAAACCCAAGAATTTGTCCTCCACTTTTCCGTTCACCTCTTATCCCGTACCTTCCTCTCTCGTTTTTATCCGGTCCGCTCCCACTTGACCTTGAAAACTAACAGAGATAAGGTAAAAAATTGTATCCCAAAGGGTCAGAGGGTATGAATGTCCTATAAAAAAACAGAGGAAAGTAGTAGAAGGGGGTGAGCGAATGTTGGATTGTTTAAAAACTCCCTCGCTTTGCATACGCGGAAAAGCAGGTTGGCGGTGGGGGATAAGAAGAGTCTGACCAGCGGATATCACAAAAACATATTTATCTTAAGTTACATCTTTTCCCTGTTTTCCTTTCACCTGCAGACGAGCCAAGCATGTGCTACTACTATGATGGGGATGGGGTGTGTGAGGACTTTGAGCGAGAGATTGGTGTGAGAGATTGCGGCCTCTACACCCCCAGTGGTTTCCTGGACCAATGGGCTTCCACTGTTGAAGTTTCCCATGAGGAGAGGCCCTACTGCTCCGGCGAGGTGGCTGCTGGATACCCTGCTGTTTCGAAAGTAAGGCCATTCACTGCTCATCCTATGTATAAAACCAAATATACTTTTCCTTCCTCTCCGTATTTTGCACAGTCATTTGTTGTTAAGGACGCCGCAGTTATTTCGACGTGCGCAACAAAATCTTTTGCTGGTTTTGTTTACCAGTTAAGGACGTTTAGAGACAGGGGCATTTCATTCGATTTCTCCTGGGGCGGGTGCAGAAATTTGCTGTTCTCATTAAAGTAATGCTTATTGAAGACAAGAGAAGGAGCCATTGATTCCACCTAAGCCCAGTGGAAGCATTGATCTGTTGCTGTCACAGCACAGAAAACGGCTGATTACCCAAAACATTAGGATGAGAGATACATAATACACGCACGCACGCACACACACACGTGCACGCTTCCTACGTCCTACAAAGAAGAGTCTTTTTGTTTGGGACATTTTTGAGTCTTTATTCAGCTACACCGGCAGTGCTATCTCTCTCTCTCTCTCTCTGGAAGTGTGTGATATTGGAACTGGATCTTGTTTGTACTGCTGATCATGTATTTCACAAGGCCACTGACGCTGGTCGCTCACACACACACAAAAAAAAACAGTATACAGGTGCCTCTGGCAAAGATTTACGCAAACAGAGGAAGGTTATTAACCATCTGCAATTAATGCATTTAAAACATGGTATCAGTTCTGTCGGGGCCAAAAAGGCAAAGTGAGCCAACCAACACTGCAGATGTTTGAGACACCACTGGAACCTATCCATACAACCATAAAGAAATGATTTATGCTGTGAAGGACACATTATTCCTACGAAAAGGACTTTTACTGTGGAGAACACACTGTTCCCCACAGACTGTTTGTGATGAGATCACCTCGTTACAAGGCCACTGAATTGTACATTTCGCTGGACACACGAGTGCATGTGCATGTGTGGAAAGTATGCAAACGCAGGTTAACGCCACACAAAGGTCTTGTCACTATCTCTCTGCTTCTCCGCCTCTCCCCTTCACTCTCGCTCACACATTCTGTCATCCATGCAGGAAATTGAAACTTGTAGGTACACGGTCGCATCAAAAATCGTGTCGCCCCCGAGGGCACTTCCTCACATAAGAGTAGTTCAGTACACGTTGATATAATCACTGACATTTATTTTTCCGCTCCATTGAAATGCTCTGCAGCAACAGAACGCCATCTCGTCAAATCCAAATAAACTTTAGTGACTCTGTGTCCTTGCAGGTTCAACCATACGCACGCACGAAAACCCCCCCCAAGAAAACAACAAAATAGTTGTGCACACAAATGCATACACAATTTTGCACACTAGTTTTGTTATGGCAGTCTTTTAGAAAACAAAGATAACATAAAAAGGCTGCAAATAATGGATTTTGCCTCCTGCTCCTGAGCAATTGTGCAATTGCATGCGTGTGGCTATGGCTACTGTCCTAGAGGCTCATACCACAGAATGAGGATGTGAGGATTGGATCTGGAGATCAAGGCCAGGCCGGTAGATATGTCTTTGTTTAACTGTGGCCACTTCTGAACAACATATAAAACACCACAGTAGCTGATCAGAAGCAAAACAAAGTTATTTAGCATGTTACTTATTTTAAGGCGCTTTCAAACATGTCTAGCCATGTGGTATTTTAATTGCTGTTTTTGCTAACAGTCACTCTTGATGGCAACCAGGAATCTGCAGGAGAGTGCCCAAACAATAGTCATTTTTTAGGCATCTGGATTGCATCCTCTGTCTGGACCTCTTAACTCTTGTTTACAGACCGTTTACAGAACAGGCTTAATTTCCCTTGGTGACATTTAAGATTCATAGGTAGAAAAGATTAGAAAGGTGTGTATATACATACATACATACATACATACATACATACATACATACATATATATATATATATATATATATACACACACACACACACACACATATATATATATATATATATATATATATACATATATATATATATACACACACACACACACACATATATATATATATAGTAGTCGTCTGCCAAAAGATCTGCTTTTGGCAGACTCATGTATTGTCCTTAACAGGAAGTTAGACAACTTTTGGGGTTGTAAATTGCTTAGAGAATTTGAGATGGCTGACATCAGTATTAAAATGGAAAGGACTGAGACAGTACTGTATAGATCATGCCATTGTCGCGTTTGGTGTCTTGCACATATAGTGCATCATACCATCATAACAATGCAAAAACAGAATTAGAGAGCCATTGTCCTGGCAGTGTTCAGAGCCGCTTGGGCAAATGAAAGAATTGGACGTAAATACAGAGACAGTATATAAGGAAAGCCAACATTAAGTGTTTGCACAGCAGCTTCAGAACTTCATATGAACTATGTTCCAAACCTCGCTGCATTACACTGTTGTCAAGCACTTGGAAAAACTTGCTGTGCAAATGAGTCAACGCAACTTTTAGTCATTAGTTTTATCAGAAACCAACAGGACATAGTCCAGTTTTGCTAAAAGCTCACTTCTCTCTTTGTTCTTTAATTGAATCATGTTTCCTTGTTCATGGCTCATGGCTTTGGTAGATTTGGACCAGAGATGTGCTTTACTGATACAGTGCAATGCTAAAGAGTCTGTGTGTGTTTGTGTGTGTGTTTGTGTGTGTGTTTGTGTGTGTGCATGTGTGTTTGTGTGTGTGTGTGTGTGTTTGGGTTACAGGGGGGTGGATAGTACATTTCCTTCTGATCTTGTAAACAGGTCCTGTATTCGCTTTGTGTATCTGCTTTGTTTGATGTCTAAAGAAAGTGTTGACTCTGTGTGTGTGTCCATGTCTCTGAGACAGAGAGAGGGAGCAAAGCGGGCAGCAGTGATAGGGATCTTTGCGGATGCAAGAAAGCAATAACAGCACAAGAAGGCACTTGAGGAGAAAGAGCGACCGTGTATCCGCACGAAATCTCAAGTGCAACGTATTTTGTCTGTGTGTGTGTGTGTCGGGGGTATATATTTCTATTGTTAAACACACAGACACTCAGGATACTGAGACACATCATTTATCCGTTTTATAATACCATGGTGAACTGTAATCTCAGCATTAGTGTGTGAGCGCTGGAGTTTTGTACTTAATTTCCAAATCTTCACGTGACCAATGTGGGTGGGTGACCACCACGACCACTACTTTAAACCACTGCTAAGGAAGAGTCGAGCAATATAAGAATTAATCATGTCTACAAAAACACATAAACACATACTTCCCTGTATGAAGCTTAGCAGCATGAGTCGACCTTACAGAAGGCAAATGTGTGCTATGTCTTTGTAAGGATGACATACATTCATTTTTGGGCCACGTAGTGTGAATCCCAGTTTTATAGTCATAATGTTACTTTTGCACAGGATGATACAGAGAGTGTAATTATATGGTGATGCTTAGTTGAGATTTGTAAATGAAAATAAAGTATGATAGTAAGTGCGCACAAGTACTATAGGTCACATAGCACAATGTTGGGAATCGGATTCGTAAACAGCAAATGACTGGTGGATGAAGAGATGGGCTTAGTGGCTTTAATTGGAGGTACAACAATCTGGAATTGAGTTTGACCGACAGCGTTACTGCAGTCAAAAGAAAATACATCACTGAATAAAAATGATTGTGAAAGTAGAATATGGTCCAAAACCACCCTTATTGGCCATTCCCGCATTAAAATGTCCTCAAATGAGCAGTTTGAGCCAATCAAAATGCCATATGGACACCAGAGAACATATGAAGTGAATAAAATTTAGACACATTAATAATCACAAAATATGCCAAACTGCCAGTGTAAAACCCTACCCAGGTTTAACAGTTGTGTTGTTCTTATCCTTATGTTCCCCCTCTCAGTGTCAGGCTCATGGCAAAATGATGTAGCAGGACTCTAATTTGGGGCTACCTGTGAATACAGTAAGGCGGTGTTTGAATGATTCTCCCTTCTTTCTCAATCCAGCTCATCAAACACACACTCACAGTGCTGACTCCATGCAGGATTGTAGGGCAAGTCCATAGGGGACTGAAATGTACTACTGCTGTCTTTGTGGAGCCGTACATTATGTTCCCCCACTACCGCACCATGGAATATGGCGAGCCAGCTCAACTTGCTCTAGGGGGATTGGATTGGAGAACTGGCCCTAGCAACTAACCTGTATGTGTGTGTGTGTGTGTGTGTGTGTGTGTGCATGCGCTTGCCTTCATGTACATGTGTGTATGTATATGAGTTTCTGTTAGCAAGGAGGGTGTATGTGCATTCAGACTTCAAGATCAAACAGGAAGCCAGGTGATTTCTCCAGAGAAGGCTGCTGCCCAGGCAATTTCTGACGCAACCCCTGGGCACCCCTGGAGACCACTCCCCTTAATTATACATAAGCAACAGAAGGGATAACATTTTAGTCCTCTCACGCTGCAAGAAACTGCTCATATATGAAGTTCAACCATCTTGAGATCTAAAACAAAGATATGTGCATGAAGCCGGGATTAAATAACCTCTTCTGCAGCCGTCCTTACTGGAGGTAAGTAATGCTGCAGAGGGAAAGGACAGGGCGAGGAGATGCACTGTAAGAGAAATGAATCCAGCTTGTAAAAACACTGAAACAATAACTGTCCCAGATTTGTCCCCGAAAAAAGGATGCAATGTGTGTTAGTGTACTTACATGGAGGACACATGCATACTGTATATAGGCCACTGCAGAGTGTAAATACACATTTACCTCTGCATATACATATACACACATGCAGGGAAAGGAACACATACTGTCGCACGAGCTGACACAAGCACGCAACGGAGCGCGCGCGCACACAAAAACAAAAGCTCCTACAGTAGCCGTGCTGTTGCTTTCTGCAGTACAGGAGGGCCAGCTTCACTGGCACTGCCTCTCTCACCAGCATTTCCCCCAGACCGCACAGCCCTCGTCAGGCACTGCGCCAGTGACATAAGCGTGTGGTAACATTAAAAAGAAAACCTCTGGGATGGCGTTCCTTTTTCCCTTTTACTTTCCTCGTTTCAATTATTATTGTGGTTCTGCCATGTGGAAACCTCATTGTGGCTGCTGTAGTTTTTTTTTTTTTTCACGGCACTGATGACCCCCCCCCCCCCCCCCTAACATTTTCAAGCTGTAAATATGCAAGGTTTTGCTGTTGTTTTATTGTAGGGGGGCACTGACTAAGGGACATTTAGATTTGCCGTAGATCCATCTGTTTTCAACTTGCTGGCATCGTACGCTCACCAATCTCTATACATTAGTTTGTGGCCCTACCACCCAGTCACTGCTCATGTCTGCCCTGATGAGAATGGGATAGGTAAACTGCATAATTGCAGCCACTCACTAACTTTTACAGCCCTGTTCTCAGTAGGTCATGGAAGTCGCCCATCAGTAGCCTCGCACCAATAAGACGGTGAGCTTCAGTGGGTATGGGTGGTGCTGGGTGACAGGACATTACCTCACGCACCAGGCGCTCACCAGCATTCCAGTAAACCATGAGATGGTGCTTGGAAACTCGTACCGGTTTCTCTCTGTTGCGCTTTCTCCTTCTCTCTCTCCACAAATGCCTTACAGATGCTCACTCCTGTTTCCAGTGGCTCACGGCTTCAATTTTTTTTATGTATGCCTTTTACAATGAGAGAATGAGGAGCGAAAAGAATGACCTGTTGATGGAAGTAAACGCGTTTTAGGAGGTGCTATGACAGGATAACAGCATAACAGTCCTGTCACTGAGTATGTATCCAACAAGCTCGGTTACTGCCTGGCATCATCGAGTCACACAACAGGATGCAAAATGAACTATAAACTCTGAAGCTCCCTGTAGGTAGTCTCAGCTCCTGGTGTTCTTCTCTCCACCGATGATGCACCATTTGACTCGAAATGAATCAACGCTTTATTTGTTCTAGTAATTACTTTTACAGCTAAAGCGAATGACTGGATGAAGGCATGAACTGTGCCCGAAATGCTGAGGCTCAAGACAGCGGGGTTGGAATCATTTTGGGTAACGGGAACTTGCAAATTGGTGTTGACAACGGGGATTGTGGGAAAGTTGGTTGACAGAGATGAATTCCAACAGTACTAACAACAGAAAGGTTCTTTCAAGCCAATCCACCGATGATATCTAGGAGTGGGGTTTTTTTTTGGTGTTTTGCCTTCTGCCACATGGTACATAGCATGTTAGACATTATGTTATCATGGTGGCGTCCTTGTGTCTGTGTTCAGATGTCATATACTCACATGATCATTATTTCACAACTCAGCAATGCATAACGAAACATTATACACGACACATATTGGCGCATCATGCCATAATACACCATGAACACAAAAGAGTTTTTCAAGAAACTGCTGCATCACCCAATTGCTTGAAGGCCAAATCTATACATTCATACTACACAAAATTCATTAGGACATTAACACATAAATATTTGCAAGCTAATGTGTACGTATGAGTTTAATTATTGACCCCAGTAGGTGTGGCATGGCTTTATGATGTTGTTTGTTTGCGTCATGCGGCATTCAATGCAAAGTAAAGAGAAATTAGTAAAGAGGGTCATAAAAGTCCAGTGTGCTATGCTCTTCCTGCATTGTCCTCTAGTGTTTGGAAGATACAGGAAGGACCTCTGTGGGGCCTCTTAAATGTCTGAGGGCCTCAATAGAACATATGGCCCATGTTTGCGTGCGTGTCAGTGAGGTTTATTGATTTTAATCCAAGATAGGACATTTTGAAAATCCGGAGAGTTCAACATCAGTAACTAAGCCAAGGTGGGGGTTGTGTGTGTGTGTGTGTGTGTGTGTGTGTGTGTGTTTGTATTTGAGCCTGGATATGTGTTATGTGAAGAGGCGATCTAACCTCATACTGGCACCAAATCTCCATCACGAGGGGAATGGCTGTAGCTGAGGTACATTAAGGCTATTACAGCCATTATTATTGTCATTACTCTGTCCCTACTAACAGTGGTGCTCACTGTTTCCCATTTTCTAAGTTTATGTTTTGTTTTATGATGTCAATGAATGCTTTTATAGGACGGACCTATTCCTACAGTAATGGGTCTGACAGTTGCGCCCTCTTTCTCTTCACCTTTATCTCCTTTGCTTTCCCCTATGGCTTAGGACACTTAGAGCTCTCCTTTTATCTGAAGTGGTGATTTACAAACACAGACCAGTCTACAGACCAGGAGTTGGCTGTTGTCTGCCAGTCTGACTAGCCAGCTGGTACAAATTAAGACCATGTGTGTGTGTGCGCGCGCGCGTGTGTGTGTATTTGAGTTAAGCTGTTGAACTCATCTCCAGTGTTACTGTGACTCTTTTCCAAGGAAGGCGAGAAGTTGTTTTCTTCCAAATAGGCATCTCAGCATTTGACTTACATACCTGGAATGGTGTCTGCTAAGTCCCTGTTATAAATCAGAACAAGGGGGCTACGTTTTAAGATGGAATTAATACTTTCTGTATCCTTACCTCACTAAACATAACCGCAACGATTTCCACCTCAAAGCAAATCCATTTAAAGCAAGTGTTATATCCCTTAAGATATCGATCCTCTAGGCACAACTTTAATCATCCATTTTCTTTAAACTCATAAACAACAGTTCTACCATATCCTCCCCTTAAGTTTTTCCAACTGGGCAATTTTATGACAGATTCTTTGGACTGTTTTTGTCAACAGTTCCTGCTGTGATATTATAGTTGTAATCAAGCAATGCATTTGAAGGTCTGCTTGCAGGCGGTATATTTTATAGGCACACCAAATTGTGCAAAGCAGAACTTAGTTTATATGCATATGTGCTGGTTCCCTACTTAATTTCCATAGTTTGTTTTTCCTTTCCATTATCCATTAAAACCCAGAGGTTGAAAAACATGGAAATTTAGTGTCCACCTCTTCTGTGAGTCATTAACCTCTGTTGTATATGACCCATGTTTGGCCCCTCTGTTTGTCCTCTGCAAACATACAAACACAGATGCTAGACATCGCTGATACTATACATTGCTACAGTATGTCTATGATAAATAAAATCACAGCTGTTTTTAATTTTTAATGTCTCATTCGATTGAAATGGTGAATTAGCCATAAAGGTTTATTTATAAAGGCATGTTGTGTCTGAGATTCTAGACATACAGAGAGAAGTAGACTCATACACTATTTGTAAATCACAGGTACTGTCTTGGTGTCTCGTGCAGATGTTTGAGTAGCAGCTGCAGACAGACTTGTTAAAGTGGTTGGAGCAGCATTTATACATCTGCAGTTGTAGCCATATTTTGTGAACTTGCACTTCTGTGTAAAATGATCAGGTTTTGTTCCTTAACCTGTGATAAAGTGGGTGCTATAAATGTTTCCTGGCTCCTATCCCTCTCTTCTCAGGGCATTAATCAATGCATTTGCCTTTTAACATCCCTCGGGATTTACTGTTGAGAATGTGTTTACCTCAGTCCTTAAAAAAACATCAGATCATAGAACACGCAAGTAAAAAAAAAAGCCTGATCTGCACTGTCATGTTTTCAGCTTGAGTTTTCCACAGTCTAAAAACAGTATTCTGCATTTCAGTGCTATTAAACCACAAATTCAATCTCAGGTTCCTACTGTAGTGTCAGATGTAGTGGAACTCTAACGGTAATGTGGCTACCTTTGTAGACTTTTAGCTGAAAAACGGTGAGTATGTTAAGTATGAGATGGTGAGTATGTTAAAAGAGGAGAGAAAATTGGGCTATAAACACTTAAGGTTGACAGGTAATTTGCCCATAGGTACACAACTGTGTGAGAGTGATTGTCCACTTTGACACACAATCAAAGATAGGTGTGATGGGATAGTCCTTAGCCTTCTCTAGTCCTGAAGACAAGTGGATAAAATTAATATAAGAACAAAAATCAGACAGCGTAAACGGGGCGCTGGGACTGCTGCCGCTGCACTGTGAGGTGATTGGAGGAAGTGTAATAAGCCAAGGGAGACTTGTGAATTACCTCCTACTGGTGTGCTGCTTTATGGGGGGGTGTTTGCTTGAGGGCAAGGGTTTTGGCATGCCAAGTAGTGTTTGTCTGTCTCAAACGGTGGGTTGTTAGAAAAACACCCCAGGAGATGAGGGGGAGGAAAGGATGAGTGGAGGAGGGGTGTGGAGGAAGGTGGTGCCACCTGTGTTTACATGAATAAGTCATCAGTTTGCACATGGAAATGGTTTTGTCACCTGCCAGGCCAGAGCAGTGGAAACAGTTCTTCTTGACATGAAGTCATTAGCAGACCTCCAGTCCCTATAAAGCATGTTGGCTAATTAAGTCATACAGTCAGGGAGAGTTGCTTAATGTTGTGTCAGGATAGGAAGCCCATCACATGCCCACATACAATAACCACTGCTCTTGAACCAACCTACTGTGTTATTTTTTATTTTTTTACCTTTAAACATTTAACAATATAATATTTCTGCTGCCTGTATCTCACAGCAGCAATACACACTGCAAATGTTGAGCCGCTCATCTGCACTCAAGTGGGGGCAAAGTCTCATGGCAACTGATCTCAGGTGTTTCACACCTGCATTTCTTATTTGTGCCACTTCAGCTCTTAGCAGGAAGATCACGTCAACAGATCCAGGGGACAGATATATGGACAGATAGCTGCTCTGGCCAGTTTTCCATGGTGGCAGGATCTTACAGTAGCCTCCCCAGCAAAACTCTCATGTTACCGGTGTCTCATTTCACTAGCTCAGGGCAATGGGCGAAACTCACCGTCCTTGGGTATCTGCCCTCTCTCCCCTTTTGTCTGTGTCTGTGTTCATCTTTGACCATCTATCACTTTGATTTATTTTCTGTCTCCGCCACTGCTCTAACATATTAATAAAAATTCTGAATGCAATGCCAGTATAGTTAATATACATCGACAAGTCAAAGAGTTACAATAGAAAAGCCTTCTTGAGGAAGTGTGTTGGGATTTGAAAGAGGATATTAGTTTGCTAACCCATGTGGGGAGTTCAAAGCAACAAGGCTCCAACACAAAACACACGGTTTCCGTTAGTAACAATGTGCGCCGTGGGATCAGTGACGTCTTAAACAGGTCTTATGTTATTTCTTCTTCTTTACAAATGTAAACACCCAGTATTTCAATATATTTGGATTTTTATCAGATGTGTGTGCTTATCTGTGTGTCCATGAGGACATCAATAAGTTTGCCTCGTACCAAAACATGTCTTAATCATCAGTAGGAGGTCAGTTGCAAAGCCACGCAACAGGTGGGTATGGCTAGAATGCTGAGGCAGCTTATACAATCGGCCAAATAATAAGGAAAAAACACTTCAGCGAGAAGTAAGTAATGTGGCACAGCTGAATCGCCACAGAGAATCCTGAAAAACTCTCCGAGGACTTCTAGTGGACAGGTGCTGCATGACAGGGTTTGGACATGGTTCGGACACGAAAGCAGAGGTTAATATGAGGGCGACCATTGTTGTTTGTTGACAAGACTCTTCCATACATGGCTGCACGTCAGCTGCTCGTCAGCACAAACAGCTGACAAACGGCTGACTGTCATGGAAATAACAGGGGTCGCAGAATTGTCAAAAGGTCAAGGCTGTAACCAAATGTAGGCTTTTTCCATTTACAGATGCAATGTGTGATATAGACACAACTCAGCTACTCAGCTTAATATTCATATAATCTTAACTGTGGGATAATGCAACAATGTCTTGTTTGCTTTTTGTTTTAGGGAAAAGATCCACATCAGCTAAATTAACAAATTTCCTCCATCTTTTCTTTAACGCCTCCATAGACATGTCAGTCAAAGGTGTTTGAGCTGTCAGATGGAGTGTCCCAGTATGCATGGTTTCCCTGCCGCGATGCACAAGACTCTAGATGGGGATATCCTAACTACTGGCTGAAGGTAAAACTCTACCCGCAAACATTACTCATGCGCCATCTTAAACAACCTATTGTTATTGGTTTTATTTCATGGTACAGGTTGGAATAGGTCCATATTGTTGTGAATTCTCTTTGTAAGGAGGTTTACATGATTGATGCTGTTTTAATTTTATGGCTTCAATGAGTCATTCTACCCAAAGCCTGATTTCAGTGGAAATCCGTAGTTATTTATGTGAAAAGCGCAGCCCAATGACAATTACATACAGCGTTTGGCAACATAATGAGAAGACTTCCTTTGCGAGTCAAAAGGACATTTCAGATATGTACAATCCATCCTTCCTATTATCAACTGTTATTCTTTTAGACAACCACAGCATCATTTATCAGTTCAGTTCAGACGTCCTCTACTACATTTATAATTGAAATATTCAGATAGGGATAGAAACAAGAAGCAACATCCATATTCTGATGAAAATATAACGTTCAGCATGTAACGTCAAGGAAAAGATTTGAAGCGTGAAGGTTTTGAAATGTAACCCTCTACTTCCTTTAGGCCCACTTTTCTCACCCCATGGTGGCAGCAGCAGTGATTATACACCTGGCCGCTGATGGCACTGCGTACATTGACCAGACTCAGTGTAACATCACTGTTCATCTAGTGGACACCAAGGAGGGCGTCCATAGTCTTGGTGAGAACTGTCTTATCATACCTTTAAACTGGAAACATCCAACTCAGATTCCGTGTCCGATCATTAATTATCATAAAACTAGACATAATGCAGGAAATGAAATCCTTTGATACCGTCGGAACACTAACAAGCTGTGAGCCACCATTTTTCATCTCTGTTTTCTACCCTCGCCTGTCCTACAGGTGAGTGGCGTCTCAGCTGCCGCACGAACCCTTTGGTGATCCCGGTGAACCATGACCTGTCAGTGGCCTTCTACCACACCAAGGCGATCCTGGTCACATTCACCTCTAACCTCGTGGCCATTTCAGGTGTAGGCCTGCGCTCCTTCCAGTCCTTTGACCCCATCACGATAAGTGGTTGCCAAAGTAATGAGATCTACAACCCCACAGGACAGAGGTGAGCCTGAGATATATGGAAATGGGACAGTGCTGCACATGAGGCGTGCATATGTTACATGCACATCACTGCCGGAGAGATTCATGTGAAAGCATCAACTGTGCGGTCACATACAGATATACACACACTACGCTTCTCTCGTACGGTTTTTAGTCCTACACGAGTCTTGTACTATTTCATGATTCCAAGAAGTTGTTATATTAGATGTCTGCCAAAAAAAAATCACAACTGAACTGTGTCAGTAAAACGTTCGAGGTAACAACACACAATATCACAATGAATTTGCAATCAGTTTGCACCTGTTGCCACTAATTACCCCCCCCAACATTATCCTTATTTACCATTTGTAACGACTGAAGTGCACAATGCATAACATGTTATCCCTTTGAAAATTCCTGCCAAAACAAATATTCAAATACTTCAACAGTTAGTAGCCTGTCAATCAGGCAACAAAGGTGATGCCCCGTGTGTAGCAGTGCCTTAAAGTTTGACATTTGTTGTGTGATAAATAAAACACGGCAGAGCCAGGAAATAAAAATCATCATTGGCCTCTACTGAGAGTAAAAAGCTCTTTATGGTTATTGATGTAAATTCTATGAGCTGTTGGCAACACCAAAGAATTTTAACACCTATTTAGCAGTAAACCGACAATTTTCAGTCTCCCGTACCTTTAATTTTAACAACAAGCCATATGATGTCAAGCCCCTCACAAACCTAGCCGGACCACACATGCAGAAGGAGTCACAATTTACCAATTTCCACACCACTGTCATGCATGAGACAGCTCATAGTGACGACGCTCCCGCAGCTCTTTCAACAAGAAATGCACTAATAAACACCACACTGTGCAAAGTGTGGATGGTTGGGTGTCTGTGTGCAGAGATAGAGCTGTTTGTGGTTTTTCTTTCTTTTTTTTTTCTTTTTTTTTTGCCAGCGAGACATCTAAGAGCACCTAAATAGATTGAAACTATTGTGTATCTGCAAAAGCCAGGAAACTGTTAAATACCCTTCGCAAACAGACGAGCCACTTTAATTTATGGTCAGAGGCAGCCTGTGAAAACTGTGATGTTTATATGATGGAAAGTCAACCGGACATGCTCAGCTTCCTTCATATGTTTTGTCTGAAACACGCTACGGGCTGAATATTATGGTATGATATTATGATCAGTTGTTATTGACTGGTCTGCCCGTACATCTGGACAGAATCCTGAATCTCTTTGTCATCGCTCGCCTTTGTTTGCTAAAATCAACTCCAAGTCATCATCTGCATTTAGTCGCCTAAACCACGTTGTCCACATTTCTTATCTCCTCTCTCTGTTTTGCTTCACTCTGTGTTCACTTTCCTTATATTCCTGTTCCATCTCGACTCCTCCACCACTAAATCATATCTGTCATCTGTGCTGTCTTCCTATCCTTTACTTTCACATCATCTTCCCTTCCCTCCGACTGTTTGCCATCTCCCTCCTCTGCTTCCTCCCCTTTCTGTGCCTCCTGCTCCCGCGTTCCCTCTCTCCTTCTCCTGGGCTGAACAGCACATTTCCCGTAATACTTTTGCCTCCACAAAACACCACATCCCCTTTCCCCTGAGTTGTTAACAACAGGAGCTATTAACATGACTCAGTCTTATGTTACTTGTCTACAAGCACGTGGGCACATATATGTTTCCCCTTTTGTTTTTCACTTTTTAAAAAAAATCCTAATTTAATTCTTATTCTCATTAACTCTTGTTTTCACACACATCATCGCTTTCCTATTCTATTTGTTTTGGTCATAATTATTATTTTATAGCGCTGTATACTGTACTTTTCATGTGCAGCAGAGGAGGAGAGTTTTCCAGGTAGTTAATTGTAATTTATGTCAGAAATTCCAACGTGACTAGCAGAAAACCACAAAGATATTTTGATCCAGTCCAAAGTGTCCACAGAGGAGGTTTCCCTAGTTTGCCCTAAAAACCCTGACACATAAGGCACTGCTACTCACACGCCTTATACACCATCCTCACCTGCTCAGCTTTGCACCTTTTATACAGTATTTAAACTAAAATTTCAAAAAGATCTAATTTATTATTTTTTTAAACTTTCTTCTAATACAGGTGTTATTGTATAGTACCAAGGACATAAGGGATATTAAACTCTAAATGTATGTTAAAAGTTTGCATTATAATAAGATGAGAGAAAAGGCAATGGGAAGAAAGAGAGACTAAGTCTGAAGAGAAGCAGGAAAGCAACTGGATGAACGGAGCAAAACAGGGATTCCATTTGTGCAGGAGTGACTTTAACAATGTTTCTCCAGACCTGTATTTTCTTACATCCTCTCTCTCCGTGCCCCCATACCTTCCCCTCTTTCTCCGGCTCCCTCTTTATTCTGCGGCTTCATAAGGTAACCTTATACTGTAGAATGTGCACTGTTGTAAAAAGGTGCCTTGGGCATCCAAACATTCCAAGAGCATTAAATACCTTCTCCATCAGGCTACCAACATATAGATGAGGCCAACCTCTGCCACTCTAGCCTGCACATAATATATCCTGTCACTCTCAAGCCTCAAACGACACTCTGTCATGCTCACTGACATCCCCGTCATGCGCATAGCAAATACGGCAAGCTCATCTCCATGTGGTTTATTGATTTGATATGTTAAACAGGCATTGATGGATGGTTACTGTTGACCGAGTGTGTAGCGTTTCTCTTTGTGAGGAAATGCGTCCGCTGTGTTTTCGTACACACAAAATTTATGTTGGTTGTAACTTTAAATGTGATATTTACTTTCCTTTTCTCTCTCCCTCTTTATTTTATGCTCCCCCCTCCACACACACACACACACACGCACGGATGCATGGATGCACGCTCCCTCATAGTTGTGTACATTATTCGTGCGAAGCCATTGACTGCCAGGAACCCATAATCCGCAATGCAGAGCTGAAGTGCAGTAGCCCCGGCCACCACTTCTACAATGGAGACCGCTGCACCATATCCTGCAACTCTGGCTATGTCCTGCAAGTCCACCAGGATGATGACCTCATCAAGAGCCAGGTACGCACACTGCCACATGTGTCTAAATACACGCAGGGAGTTCAAGAGCTCAGTGCATAAATTGCCACATGAATGCATAAATACACACATGCATATGGAAAGATGCGTGCAAACATTGATTTGTGAACGCACACATGAGCATGCATCGATGCAAACTATATAACACGCTTGGGCATGTAGGAGGGAGGCGCTCTCTCCGCTCTCCTCTCCATCTCTGCATTCAGTTTGTCACCTGCAAAAACTAGGCTTGGCACGGCAAGCCTCCTGAGAGGATGACATCATGAACATCCAGGTAGATACGTACATGCTGCACTGAGGAGTGGAGATGCCCCAGTCTCCTCCTCTTGCTACACATATACAGACATGCGCTCTCAGACACACAAACACGCATGCACGCACACACACCGCAAACACTCAGTGCAAGCACAGACATTATAGCGTTTAGTCCCTTGCTGAGCATGCCGCACCATCACCTCAAATAGTCACTTTGTATCGCTACTCCGCTGGGACGATGACATCATCGCATAGTGTCTGCTCCCTCCCTCCCTGCTCGTTTTGCACACACTGAAGTCCCTGTTAAAGGGCAGAGATTTGCTACCACTCCTGCACAGCAGCACACATTAAGTGCTTCCATGTAGACACCAACGCAGGTCCAGACAATCCCAGCATAAATAGGGCACAGATGCAGAACGATGGCGTATATACAAACAGATGAATGCACACCACATGTAAACAAACAGGTTAGGTGACACCACATCGTGGACCTTTTTGGAGCGGGGCCAAGCTGCTGTAAAGGACATATAAATGCTTTAATCTTCCTCTGTGGCTCTGTAAAACATCTTTTAAAGCTTCTTCAGAGAGATCGGATGTTCAAAGAACGAGGGTTTTTTTTTTCGTGTGAATTTCACACGAAAAAAAAAAGCTGCCTTTGCTGTACACTGATCAACAATATAATCAGCGTCCTTTGTTTGTGTATGGATGCGAGTGTCTGGCCTATAGTGTTCGTTTAATGGTGTCAGTTATCCACATTGACTTGTGGGCTCGACTATGTCAAAAAAATTCTTCTTTTTTAATCATACCAATTAAGTTTGAACACTTTTTCTTATAATTATACAATATGAGTGGATGTGTTTGCGTGTGAGCATGTGTGTGAGTAAGTAACGAAAGATTTAAGGCAAGAGACAGAGAGGAAAGCGACAGGATTCAGACATTAACTGTATGTTTTTCCACCCACCATTAACATGTTTGTTGCTGGGATCTGTAACGTGGCCTAATTGGAGGGTTTCTACAGCCACAAAGTAATTTCACTGTCCCACTATCTTGCACTAAATGTAAATACTTACATATGTACAGTATAACTGCACATAAAAACAAGCACAATTATACTAATGGATCTGTATGATAAATCACTCACACACACATACATATAGTACACGCACAGTAAGACATAATATGTGGTGCAGTGGTTTGCGCTGTCACCTCAGAGCAAGAATGTTGGAAGTTTGGAAGTGGGTTTGTCCCAGACTTTTCTGTGTGGAATTGTCCTGAAATGATGCACGCAGTAAAGACGCAAAACTGCTGTAGCGGAAAAAAACAAGCAAAATGACTCAGTATAATATTTCATTTCGTCTTTTTCCTTTAACATAAACAAAAAAAGACACGTTGGCAGTGTTTTTATTTTGAAACCATATTTTAATTGGATCTTATTCTGTGAAATTCATTTTCTTTTTTTATTTAAATGCACATCCATATGCACACACTCTTACTACAAACTCCACCATAACAGTCCGACACTGCACCGACTTCTAATTGCGTTTGATTTTGATTGACAGTGCTCTACGTGGCTATTCATCAATGTCAGCTCATTTAGTGATAAATTATGCTTTTCAGAGAGGAGAGGAGGGAACATGCAGACAAAGTGGGGTGTAGGGGGAGAGTAGAGAATAAGAACAAAGTGGGGCTTTGCCAAAAAAGGTTTACTACAAATGATAGGTGGCATTTTAAAGATGCTCAGAGGACCTGGGATTCATGAATACGTTTTTGCATCCACTCTCTCAACCAAAACACTTAAAGTCAGTTTGGTTGCTTTAATATCAAATCAATATTTTGCAATTACTATAAATGAATACTCCTCTGATAGATGATATACATCAGTATATCACGTTAAAACACAGACCCATCAAACACAGCAAACATTTAACACGTTGCCTGCTTGATATCACATTCGTGTGACCTCTGCTCGGCTAAATTGTCCATGTGGCACTCATTTTGTAAAATGCACTGGATTGCAGCATTTTGTCGTTAAGGACGTACGGGCTAAGTTCCTTGGTGGGAAGACTGGATTGATGGACATGATTCAAACCTCACACTAAATATTTCATTCAGATGAAGCAAAAGAAATCAAGCAGCCATTATATGCTACACCCTCAGTGCCATAATCATGTTAAATTCAGCCATGCAATGTCAATAAGACAGTAAATCACTGTGCTCAGCTGACATGAGTCTGGTGACACAGATGATGATGCAAACTGGTTGTGCAGACTGAATTAGATCGATAATTACCAGAGCAGGATTTCCTTATTTTTAATAGCTCGTTGACCCAAACCAAGACAAGTCTTAATCCCAAAGAGGAAAAAAGATTCCCTGGAAAAAACAGAGACGGTGGCAATAGCAGTTGTGTTTTATTGTGCGTCTTTGTTTTGTTGCTGCCAGCTACGGTATTCAGTAGGAGACAACACGTAGCGTCGCCGTGACCGACTAAACTCTGCGACTGCAGCACAGAAAAATAGGATAAAAAGGATGGAAAATAGGACAATACAGATTCTGGAGGAACACTGGGTACAGTGTAGTAAAAAACGAGAAGTAGAAGACAAAATCCGATGATAAACAGAAGTGTCCAGATCCTCAGTCTACTTGTACTTTGGCCTCTTACATTGGGGAAAAGTTGAAAACCCACAAAAACATAAAGCAAAGTTTTGAAGTGTCAGAGCAAAAATTTAAAATAGGAACGTGCTAAAATTGAACACCGCAGATTTTTTTTTGTTGTTGTGTCCCCAGTACACATATTGATTTATTTATTTTTTTTCTTTCAGCCACACACAGTGCTTAGGGAGACACATTGCCACACTAAGGTAGAAAAGGGCAGCGTGGTGCTTGTCTCTTTTCATTAGCCAATTACATTTTAGTGATGTCAGAGTGTTTCTGGGAACAACACCTTCTTGCTTGAATGCTACAGTATCTTCAGGACAAATCTGCTTCCCCTTACTTGCTTGTGTGTGTGTGTGTGTGTGTGTCTGTTTTATTGCTGTCTGTTTTCTTTCTGTCTGAAGTGGTTAGACAACACAGAATGCTGGAACTGAAAAGAAAGAGTTTTATATGCATATTGTGTGGATACACAAATAATGTTTCCTGGATGCTTTTTATCTGATTGGGATGATTGGGCGCCATCTTTCTGCGGTTGCTTATCCCACACAAAAAGATGTTACTATATATATATGTGTGTGTGTGTGTGTCTATAAACATATGATAAACAAACACAGACATACACACACACACACACACACACACACGCACACACACACACACACACACACATATATACAGTATATACATAGTTTACAGCTGTTCATGTGTTTATTTCACATCGGTGATTGTTGTCTCATCTGGTAAAACATGATGTCACATACTACAATGCACACGTCAGAGTTTAGCATCATGTGAATCAGTATGTTAAAGGAGTTGATGGGTTGCCAGTGTGCCTTTAAATTAATTGGATCCAACCACTGTTTAGTCCCAAAGCAAATTATTTTCCTCCACAACAGCCTCAAACAAGCTTTCTGTTAGAAAAAGACAATAATAAACTATACTTGTCTAAGCGTTACTGCAATAAACATTACTACTGTTACTAGCTACATGTTGTTCTTTATGGTTTTGTGCCATCAGAGCTGAGGCAAACTCCCGAGGTGCAGGAAAACACTGTCAGTCTGTCAGTTCGTTTGTCTGTTAGTTGGTCTGTCTCGTATTAGGCCGAGCAGCCAACGGTTGTTAAAGTTGCTACTGGAAGAGAAGAAGTTCGCAGTAAATTTTTTAACAGAAGGAAAATTCCTGCACACTTATGCACCTAAGACGCACAATCCTATACGCACCTACACACCAGGCGACTCAAGCTTGAATAAAAAAGCTAATTCCATCATTCCACGATCCATCCACACACATATTTCCAATCAGCATATCAACGCTAAGTGTAGTTTTCCACATTTCTCCCATGCAGACTTCGTCCACAGCCTCTAATCATGACCGACACATTCAACTCTACACCCATTTATTTTTCAGCAGGCACTCACATGTGATGCATATGTTACTTTGTTGAATATCCAAATAAGAGAAGAGCTTATTTATTTTGAAGGAACCTGATACTGTTATGCAGCGTCACGTAATTAGAAAAAGATGAAAGATACATGGGAAGCAGAGGAGTGCGTGGTGCTAGAGATATGTAATGCTAACTGAGTTCTGCTTGTGTGGCCTTACAATTTGGCCACCCTCTACAAAGATGTGTGTAATTAGAGTCGACCAAAGCTGGGGTTTGAATGTAACTCACAGGCAAAACACAGGTTTTCCCTTTTGTTCTGAGAAAGAAAAGTCAAAATGATTGAGCTCTCGCAGCTTTGTTGTGAGAGTTCTTGGCACCACTTTCTATCTAAGCATTCCCCTTGTGTTACATGATGCTATTTAATGGAAGAGGATGAAAACAGTTGAGGTTATGATGGAGTGGCTCCCTGTTCGAGTCTCATATCTGCAAATGTCATAGCACGAGCCAAATAATTTACAGGAATCAGAGATGTTTTTAAAGGGAAACGGACGTAAGATTGGAATTTTTTTTTCCTAGAGAAGGAAAAAAGTCAGTGTTGCTCCATTATGAAAACATTGTGTTTGCTCTTTCTGTTTCCAGGAATAATAATAATAACAATAATAACAATAACAATTATAATAATAGGAGTAATAATCGCGTTGATTTGTCCAGGAACTGCGGTTTTCACATCTGCACAGGATTTATCAACACACACATGCACACACACACATACTGTATAGTGGTTGCTGTATCTAATCTAGGAGAATTACTGTACAATGGGTCCATAATGGGAGCGGGGTGATGTTAATCTATGATATTAGGTCTTTTACTGTGTTTTAGTCTTGCGTTTACCTTCACCTGTCATAACAGAAGGGTGTTACCACTGCTGAACTTGACTTCTGCCCTGAGTCCTTGTTTTGTGGATTTTGCATGTTTCCCCAATGTGTGGATTTCCTCTGGGTTTCCAGTTTCCTCCCACATTCCGACAGCATGTAAAGACCCAGTCACACAGAACACGCCATGTAACGCACAAGGACAAACACCGTTTTGACTGTCGACAGGCCACTGCAAGGTAGCTACTGTCACTGACAAAGCAATTCGGCATAATTAGGGACGTACAATAACGTTAATATTCCTGCTTTGTCCTCATTTCCTTCCACTTCACACCAAACGCGGAATGACATGACCTCTTAGAACTCATGTCCAACAGTATTTTAGCTGTGGAAGATTCCCTGTGTTTCAGAATCTGTTTTGTGTTAGTTCCGATTGTGCAGTTGTTGGACACAGTTGTGAGTGAGTGACACTGCAATGACTTTATGCTGCCGAGTGGTCTGTTAGGCTTACTGACTAATGAATCACACTTGTATCATTGCATACTTATGCATATTACTTAATTTAAAATGACCCATCCTTCTGATCTGTCTCTGACTGTCTGCTCAATGTACTGCTATTTATACATAACCTGTATCTTCCTTTATGTAACGGTAGCTGGCAAAGTAATTACTACATGTGACATCAGAATACATTATATTATACTGCAACACATCACTTCCTGCCCAATTTGTCACCTCTTACAATCAGCCATGCGGTGCTGTGGACCTGTTCTACCGCAGGTCTCCAAAAATGTATATGTCGTGTTTTTTTTTTTATCCAGTCGGATTCTTCAGTGACTATGACTTGTGCGAATGGGAAGTGGAACAAACAGGTGTCATGTGAGCCAGTGGACTGCGGTGTTCCTGACAAATACCATGTTCATCCCGCCCATTTCAAATTCCCAGAGGGAACTACCTACGGGAAGAAGATCACCTTTCAGTGCCGAGAACCTGCCCAGCTTGTAGGTGAGATACGTACACATGTGCATGTGCAGTCGATCGTGCCATGTAAACCTCTAAAGGGAAGTTTTTCAACTTTAAATCCTGATCCCTGAATATAATTATTTAAAAATGTGATTATTCCTCCATTTTTAACCAATATATCATCAAACAGATTTTAATTTTGTTTCCATGCACGTAAAGATACTCATCGTTTCTGTTTCACCGCAGGTACAAACAACACTCTCACCTGTTTAGAAGACGGTCTGTGGTCCTTCCCGGAGGCCCTTTGTGAGCTCCGCTGCCCAGCGCCACCTCCAGTCCCGAACGCTGTGTTGCAAACCAAGCGCTGTAATGAGACAGGCCTCAAAGTGGGAACCCTCTGCAAGTACAAGTGCAGGCCGGGCTACCACGTCACCAACAAACCTAAAAGGTGAAAGAAAGAAATGGAAAATAGTTTGTTTTTTTTTTGATAAATGACAAAGTGGTCATCTATCAGATCCTGCCTAGTTCAAATCATTTGCATTAATCCGCTCCTCTTCCTGCAGGCGTGCGTTTAAGCGTCAGTGCACGGAGGACGGCAGCTGGCTCGAGGGAGCCTGCGAGCCGGTGACTTGTGATCCCCCACCTCCCATCTTCCATGGCTCTTATCACTGCACCGATGGCTTCCGCTTTGACAGTGTCTGCAGACTCAACTGCTCGGATCCTGCTGGTAATTCTGCTTTCGCCGCCACAGGAGGCTCTGCCCATACGGTGAGGCTGCTGCACGGTCCATGCAAGCAGGTCTGTCCACCTCTTTCCTCTCTTTCTATTCTTGCCTCACCCATGTATTTGTCTTCTTTTTCCTCATGTTTCCTCTTGTTTTTCTCTCCTCTTCGCATCCTAACAGATTTTTTGTCATACAAGTACTAAATAATATTATTAAAATTACTATCTTGGCTATTGACAATGAAGACCCCCAGCAGTGCAGTATTAGTAATGCTCGTTTAAATATTGTTTTGGTTACAAAATCTACTATAATACAACATTTTTTTTAATCAGATTCTTTTGACACTGACCTCACAATCCGAACACTTGTCTCTGTATGTCTTCTCTCCCTGTCTCCCTTAGCCCTACTCAATTTGACGCCATGCTAATTAGATTGCTATTGATTTCCAGAATAGTCCTGCTCCCGCAGACTTTTGAAATGGATACACCTTTTAATCTGTTCTGCCTTTCAGCCATTGTGGGTTAGATGCCTGATAATATTGGATTGTATTTCCCCCCTTGCAATGGGATGCCATCTCGGTGTCCTTGGCCTCCCAGTGTTTTTGTGTCAGTGTGTGCGCATGTGTGTGTGTGTGTGTGTGTGCATAATAGTTTGTCTTTCAATACGTTATTTTCAGGGCACATCATCCAATGTAATCCGCTGTAGGAAGGATGGAAACTGGACAGGGTCATTCCGCCTGTGCCCACACAGCAAAGGCCAGTGTTCTTTACCTCAAAACCTCCATTATAGCCTTCAGTACTCATGCAAGCGAGGACACGGCATAGGTCTGTATCCGCAACCTTACTCTTATATAATGACAATTCACTTTTATGACTGCTGGTGTCATTCATTGGTTGTATTATACACGGCGTTTGATGACTGTGCTGTTCTTCTTCACTGTTCATATTACTTGTTCCTGTTTGCGTTGTGCTGACACAGTCATTTTCATGTTTTCCTTGATGAGAGACAGCACACCGCCGTTAACGCCACAGTAACGGCAGGTCATATGATGTCTTTGATCACACAGGTGAGGAGTGCGAGTTGAGCTGCAGGGAGAGCAACAACGACGTGGTGCTCCTCCCCAGCAACATGACAGCAGAGCGTGTACTTAAAGAGCACTGGAGGAACCCGCACAAAGTCAAGGTAGGTTTTTCCAAGCGTGTTTGTGTCTCTGACAGACGCACTTCACAGCGCTCTGCGATCCGCACTCTCCTGTAAGGAATTTCACGTGTCGTGTCTACATCCTGGGCTCCATTACCCACAATGCAAACTTGCCAGTCATATGCCGACCCTCTGTGCCCAGTGCCACGTCGATGTTTGTTTTAGCAGCATGGCAACCCTTCAGACATTTTATTTCTATTTTGGATTCGGAGTGTGAAAACATGCTGCTGTCAGTCTGCATCCCGGTCCTTTCAGTGACCTTCCTGAAAAAATGCTGAGCTGAAAAGCATCATGGGGACAAAGGTATTGTTGGTAAAATGACACACAAGGAGTTGTGCCATTTGTAACGTTTTCGTGAAAACAACAACAAAAAACCCTGGTAGGACTATTATGAAGCATGGGCCCAATGATACCACCACAGCCAAGTTGTAAAACCTCATCAAATGGCTAATCATCAGTAATCGCTGTCATTTTCTGAAATAAGCCTGTGACGTTCACTGACAGATGGGACAGCGTGTTTCAGAGGTTAGAGGTTATGGCAGGGGAGGTCTGGACACTGGGTCACTCACAACGTGACATTTGGGATTATGATGCTTGGAGGGTGGGGTCAGGGGGCACTAGTAGGAATTATGGGTGTGGGTGTGTATGTGTCTACCCTCTTAGCACAGTTAATGTCAGTGATGTGCGTTTTAGTCGGCTCCATTTGCTACAAGTCAGAGGAGGCTCTCACCAAACAGCAATGAGTTTTTTTTACTTCGAGGAGAGGAAAAGAGAACACATTGTAATTTTCACTGATTTTTTTCCAACAACTTCCTTTTTGTTTTTGTTTCAGAGTCACACTGAGTCAGCAGCTTTTTGTGGTAGATGCTGAGAGGGGGTGTGGGGGGTGGTGGTGGTGGTGGGTTGGGCCACGTGGACGTGAAATGATCTGCTTTTCATGGATCTGTGTGATCGATATGATTTGTGCTCGGTGGTAACATGAGATCGAGAGGCGATGCTGTTGGGATTTATGGCATAAGAGAAGTCTGAGAAGTGAGGGTGGTGGCGTGAGCGGTCCAAAGCATGGTGGGTTGTTTCTGACGTGATGCACCTTGCACAAGGAGCATTTACAAAGTGTACACAACCTGTGCCATGATCCATGACTCCACTTTGTTATTGCAGGAAGTGCACCTTTTGCGATTAATAGCCAGAATGAATATCAACCAAACATGAGTGTGCTGTCCATTGAATGCTACCGGCAACAAAGCAGATGCAGCACAGTTTTCCACAACAATGAGTAAGAGCTCAGCAGAACAGATGCACACGGCTGCTACGTACAGTGCGATGCCAAAAGACGCACAAGCTTTCACGGGATGGTATCAACAAACAAGAGAGGGAGGAGGCTGCTGTAGTGGAACAGACGTAGTGATAGCAGGAGTGTAGTAAGTAGGAGTCGACATCATAATGTACTTCTAAATTCCCCGCGAGCGTGAGAGAAGCCGTGACCTGAAATGCACTTTCCAGTTCCACTTTGCTGAGTTGGAGGTTAACGCTTCCCACCTTAATAAGTGATGCTGATTTATTGCCTTTAAACTAGTTGTATTTTGGTTCCTTGGCGTGACCCACTTAGAATACTCCTGCTTTTCTGCACCCCCCACTCCCCCATTCCCCCCATTGCTTTATATCTAACCATTCTGCACCCCCTGCACCCTCCTCCCCCTTTATCAGCGAAATTACCCTGTCGGGCTTGCTGTGGAATTAGTCATTTTCTACATAACATGACCTCGTCTGTAGTGGCGCTGAGATAGGGATCTATTTTTATGTGGTATCAGCGCCCCGGGGAGGCTTCAGAGGGTGAGGATCCCATACGTAGTGAGGGGTGAAGCCAGGCCACAATCATGGATTATCATGATTTACGGCCTTGCTGTGAGAGAGAGAGAGAGAGACAGAGAGAGAGCGAGAGAGAAAATGAGAGAGGGGAAGAGAAGGAGTTTCAGGATGACATCATCATAGCCCAACACCAGTAAGAGAGAATAAAGTACAGTAGTTGCAAAAAGTTTCACCTCTAAGAAATAATAATGTACTTAATCTTCCACCATATGATGCCTCATCCATAGGGATAAGGCATCATACCACTAAACCCACATGTGTACACACAGCATAGATGTGTTGCTATTGCGCTATACAGTACATCACAGTAGGCAGACAGTGGTACTCTGCGAGTCTCAGGTGACCTCAGATGCTACGCTGTTCCTTCTCTCTCCCATCAACTCCATTTTTCTTTTTTTTGCATTGATTTGCTGACAGCGTTGAAATGAAAAATACCTTAGTTTGCAGCAACGAAAGAAAAAGCACGTGGAATTTGTGAGACACTGGGACACAGGAGGTACATTTGATCATGCTCACTACTATCCAAGTATGAGGATTAAAATATCTCTGAACCTCTGACTTCTCATATATACATACATATATATATATATATATATATATACACACACACACACACACACACACACACACACGCACACACGCACACACACATATATTCATTCATTCATTCATTCATTTTCTACCGCTTTATCCTGTTAAGGGTCGCGGGGGGAGCTGGAGCCGATCCCAGCTGACATCGGGCGAGAGGCAGGGTACACCCTGGACAGGTCGCCAGTCCATCGCAGGGCCAACACAGAATACATATACAAACAAACAACCATTCACACTCACATGCACACCTAAGGACAATTTAGAGTGGCCAATTAACCTAACCCCCACTATATATATTTCCATATATATACATATACATATACATGTACATGTATATGTACACCTGTCCCTGTGCCTTGTAGCCACACAGTGTATGCATCTCTGAATGCAAGGTTACACACTGCATGCACAGTGCTTCCTACCTACACTGAGCACAGATGTTTTCTGTTGCGTTACAATGAAAAGCCCAGTAGGGAAATAACAGGACGGGATTCCACTCATTCTGCAGAGATCTTTGAGGGCATAGTGCTCTTCACCTCTGTCTCTCTACATCCTTTTACTACCTTTAAAATACTTTGCCCTACTGGGACCACGACTTTGGCATAACTACCCTTTTTTTTATCAAGTTATATCTTGTCAAAATCAATTTACACAGAGAAAGTACAGTGCAGAGTAATTTTTTAATAAGGTTACGGATATGTGGGCTGGAATGCAGCTAAAATAAGACTTGACTGTACAAATTCTGCATATAGGGATAATATGGCTTTTTTCACCCACCCCCCCAATTAACTTTTATTCTTATTCTTATTTTGCAGAGTATAGTCTGTACAATGGGAATGAAGTGGTATCCACACCCGGAATTGCTCCACTGTATTAAGGGATGTGAGGTAAGGGCTCGACCTGGATTCATTTTATATTTGTTTGTGTAATTGTAGTTTAATTTATCGCCCAAGTCTTTGATACCTAATTTTTCAAGCTACCCTGGAGTATAAAGATATATTCAAAGGTATATTGTCTTGAAGGACAATGTTGGCCGATGCCTTACAGATAAAACATTCTGACCAACCTGTGAGGGAAGACAGATCTCTTGTCAGAATATTTGGAAGAGACATTTATTAACATACTTTCAGGTATAACTGAGATCACCAGGTCGTCTTTTTCTTTTTTTTCTACAGACTATCCAATATGAGGTGAAATTGAATACATATTTACATTACAAAAACTCTCTTTTCTTCATATTCATGTTACCTGGTCAGATTAGGCAGCCTGAATAACCTGATTGGTACCAATATGGAGTTGAAGGTCTCCTAGGTTTGACTTATGGGTCAGTTCTGCTTAGGAGTGAAAAGGTTATAGTGAAAGATGAGGAAAAATAAGTCTTTCAGATGCATTAGCGAATCTATTCAGAGAACAATTTTTATTAAATCAACCATTATTATGTCATTTGGGCAGCAGTTTAAATGTGGCAGTTTTTTTCTCACACTGTTTATGTGTTGTTTAGCCGTTCATGGGAGACAACTACTGTGACTCGGTCAACAACAGAGCCTTCTGTAACTATGATGGAGGAGACTGCTGCCAATCCACTGTCAAGACCAAGAAGGTAAGTGGCATGCTGTTACCTCAGAGTGAAGCTCACCTGCCAGGTGATCATGATGAAGGATTTAATCTCACTTTTCTCTTTAGCCTGAGGTTGGACGTTTCATCTGGCCCTGTCATTTTTTAAAAATTTGATTTTTTACCTACAAAACGGTACGTTTAATGAAACATCAGTGTGTAGTGGTGAAGGCTGTTTTATTTCGCTGACTTGGAACAGCTCTAAAAAGATTTTTCCATCCTTTGCTTTGAGTCCAGCCTCATACCACTGGTAGACAGATTACGGACTCCACATCCAAGAGAGTAGGAGTTTTCACATTTCATCAAAAATGGTTTTCTGTGGTTTTTCTGTTCTCCTATTTTACAAAATGTCTAAGTTTGTCTTTGTGAGCTTCTATCTGTATGATTATCCAAACTGCGAGGTGTAATTTATTTATGACAGCTTAAGGGCCATGACTAGTTAAGGTTAAAATATCTGCTTTGTTCCTCATTGTGTCTCTTATAGGTGTCGCCCATGAATCAGTTGTGTTATATTTTAGTATTACATTACAAAAGCTTTGGGTCATTATTTGGATAGAAACTCTTTATCCCAGGGGATGTGTGTCTGGCTCATGCCATCCAGCTGCTGGTGAGAGATCTGACTGGACGTGAATTGTAGCTTCTGTGCTGCACCATCTGTTTCTCTGGCATGTTGTGTGTCCAGCTTTGATCAGATCACTGTCACTTTTACACTTATAATAAATAACTAGAAGTTTGGCAAATTTAAATATGAAACATTTCGCTTTACAGGCCAAAAAAAAAAAGATGTTTTATATATTTGATTATATAAAGAGGTCCAAGATTTGATTTTGCCCTTTAGTTACAACTTACATGAGACTGAAGGTTTTGTATCCTATGTTTAATAGCTGCAGGAAAGACGTTAAGTAGCCCACTGGGAAGTGACCTCACTCCTGAAGTGGTTTCACTTCTGTTGATTGACGCTATCTCATCTCTACATCTTCTGGCCTCGATCCAGTGCAAGGGTTCAGCCAGAGCTTGCATAACTCACTTTAACGGAGAGACCCCAATGGGAGGATCGACTCTATTGAATTACTTCTGCAACAAGGGGTCGCGCTGAGCAAGAGGAGAGCAGGCAATAGGACTTCAGAACGGTTATGTTGTAGTCTGAACGTTGTGTGTCCAGGTATCAAGTTAGGTATCCGTTTTTTTGAAGAATGAAATAGCTTTGATGGTTTTGCCATTTTTGGTTAACTTCCCAAAAATTTAAGTAAGAGTAGTCCAAACTTAAGTGAAAAATTTCAATCCTAATATTGTAATGGTTTTTTCGAATTTGCCGTATGAATCAACGGAGTTGGCGTCCTATATCTTTCGCATTTATACCTGCATTTGTGCATCAGTGCGCTGAGATCCTGTTTCCATGCATCCCACAAAACCACATAAATCTAAATGATAACCTGCATTAGTCTACATAGGACAGTTATTTATTTTAAACTGTCCGCTTGTTAGCTACAGTGACCATTTATTTATTTTGTCTCGTATTGCCATCCTGGGGATCAGCCTGTCAGCTGCTGTCAATCAAACAGGGATACACAGAGGAAAAGGAGTATTTCTGGTAATTCCCCAGATGACTCTTTTCTTCCTTAAAAGTATTGAAAAATGTCAGTAATGCCATTTAAACACCACTGACTTATTTATGATCACAGGAACTCCAGACTGCTCCTCTAATCTCTAATTTGACGGCATTTGGCCATATAGATTAGTTCGAAGCCTGAGTGGTGTTTTCCACTTGTAGGTTCCCATGAAGCCATTCAGAAATTAAAATAATGTGTATCAGCTGCCAGCAGCAAAGGGGTGAGGAAGGTTGCTGTGGCTGAACAACAAAAAGGAAACATGAAGGAATGGAGCAGATATTTTACATTGATACAGCAACAGAGGAAAGCCAGATGTTTGATATAATCCTTTTTGTTGCTTGCCACAGTGCTTAATGGGCTATGATGCAGCTTACTTGCATCCACATGTTGCTTGGCCAAAGCTTTTTACATCACCCTTAAAATAAAGTGTTAATTTATTTCGCCAAATACGGTTTCCTGACAACTTTATACTGTTGTTTTATTGTGTTACTTTGATTTTTTTTTTGGAGGGGGGGCACATTTCGTTCGCTCTGTAATTAGCGAGGTTTCTGGGTTTAGGTACGTGTTTAGATTTCGTTGTGTGTTCCTCTCGGGCACAGTCTTCGCCAGTTATCCCTATTTGATCAAAATCTGTCAAAACAGAAACAGGATATTTTGCGCCTGACTCTGATTTTCCCCCAAACTAAACACATGCGTGGCAGCCAATGAAGGACGGAGATGCAGAAAAAAACTCTACAAAACAATGGATGACAAAATGAATCTGCAACTGGTTTCTCACAATCCTCCGAGCTGCTGAGTAACTCTCCTCCTCTGTGACAAAGACGGGTAGTGTTTTCCTCTTTAGCGAAAATGTTCTTTTTCAAACCACAAGTGAAGCCTTTTCTCCCAACTTGTGTAATTGTTCCTGGACATGGTTTTTGTTGTCATAGATTTTGCCGTCTGTGACACAGTGGAGATCTTTTGATGTGATATCTGTAGCCGTGTTCAAAGCAGTTCTTTCCAATGTGCATCCGTCACTAGAGTCAGTTCATTATGAAGATTTGGTCAAAAGATTCATTCACCCAATCATTTGGTGCGTGACCTGGACCTCCAACAGCGCAGTCCCCTTCACTGATCCGAGACCCTACCCTCCAGACCTGGAAATCCTCTCACTTTGACAAATATCAACTTTATTTTTAGTTTCTCATCTTTTTCTGATGCTGCTGCAAGAGACCTGGGTTCAAATCCTGGTCGAAGCAATAATTCTATGGCAAGGAGAATTAAGGGAAAAAAATATAGAAGGATACATTATATAACTTTATCAATTATACAGTTGAAACCAGAAGTTTATATACACTGTATAACAATACACATAACCTTTTTTTTTCTTTTCCTGTTTAAGGTTTGATTGACTATAAGATCATTATGTGGCACCATGGTTCTCATGGCAGCTGGAATAGCTCAGTGGTAAAGATACTGACACTGCTGCCGGAGACCTGGGGTTTGAATCCTGGTAGGAGCTTGCCTACCAGGAGCTGTTATTTGTGTGTTGTAAATAGGGAGATTTTATTAAATGTATATAGTTGAAACCAGACGTTTACATACACTGTATAAAATGACACATAGCCTTTTATTTATTTTTGTCTTCTTCACATGAAACTTTTCCGGTTTTAGGTCAGTTAGGATTACCAAAATTATTTGCATTTGCTAAACAGATAGAACATTTTTTAGACAATTTTTTATTACCATCTTCAAAGTCAGACGTTTAAATGTATTACGATTAGTATGGCTTTAAACAATTTGGGAATGCCCAGATGATGATGTCTTTGGAAGCTTCTGATTTATTGACAACATTTGAGTTAATTAGAGATACACCTGTGGATGTGTTTTAAGGCACACCTGAAACACACTGCTTCTTTGTGTAACATCATGGGAAAGTCAAAAGAAATCAGTCAAGATATCAGGAAGAGAATTGTGGACTTGCACAAGTCTGGTTCACCCTTTGGTGCAATTTCCAGATGCCTGAAGGTGCCACATTCATCTGTTCAAACATTTATATGCAAGTATAAACACCAATGTCCAGCCATCATACCGCTCAGGAAGTAGACGGGTTCTGTGTCCCACAGAAGAACGTGCTTTGGTTGGAAAAGTGCATATCAACCCAAGAACAAAAGCTAAAGACCTTGTGAAGATGCTGGCTGAATCTGGTCGGTACCGACATGGGCTGCAAGGCCGCTCTGCCAGGAAGAAGCCATTACTCAAAAAGAAACATAAAAAAGCCAGACTACAGTTTGCAAATGCACACAAGGACAAAGACCTTAATTTTTTGGAGTCATGTCCTGTGGTCTGACGAAACTAAAATTGAACTGTTGGCCATAATGACCAGTGCTGCATTTGGAGGAAAAAAGGGGGAAGCTTACAAGCCTGAGAACACCATCCCAACTGTGTCTCAAGGAGATTGAATCGAACGCAACTGGATTTTTGGTTTTTGCCTTTTTGAAGACGTTTCACCACTCATCCAAGAGGCTTCATCAGTTCATGCTCGCTGACTAGGCTGGGACTAGTCACCCCAACTGTGAAATACCAGGTTGGCAGCATCATGTTTTGGGGTTGTTTTTCTGCAGGAGGGACTGGTGCACTTCACAAATAGATGACATCATGAGGACAGAACATTATGTGGAAATACTGAAGCAACATCTCAAGACATCAGCAAGGAAGTTAAAGCTTGGGCACAAATGGGTCTTCCAAATGGACAATGACCCAAAGCATACTGCCAAACTGGTTACAAAGTGGCTTAAGGATAACAAAGTCAGTGTTATGGATGTGGGAAGCCTGTGAATATTCTCATTCATCCAGGTCATAGTTATCTCAAGGAGATTGAATCGAACGCAACTGGATTGTTTTTGCCTTTTTGAAGACGTTTCACCTCTCATCCAAGAGGCTTCATCAGTTAATGCTCGCTGACTAGGCTGAGACTAGTCCAACTAGCTGGTGTGGAGGTCCAACTATTTAACCTCTGAGAGGGCGGTCACATGGCCAGTTGTATCGATGGGTCGTCAGTGCTCCATTTATCCAACGACAATCGTTAGAGTGACGGTCATTGGGGGTGGTGAAAAGTCTACGACTATGTTCGTGTCCTATTGTCTTATCATGACAGTCGTTGGAGTCACATGAGGCCATTTGTGAACAGCTGTTGTTCTTAAAGGCTATGTTGTTGAATCTCCTGGGAAGCGATGAAAGGACAGCATTGTAAATTGGAGATAGGTGGTGTCGCAGACCTCCTCCTCTGTTTAGAGTTGGCTTTTCAATTTTGGCATAGATGGCTTCCTTTACTCCTCTTTCAAACCATCTATCCTCTCTGTCCAAGATGTGAACATTATTGTCCTCAAAGGAGTGAGCTTTCTCCTTGAGGTGTAAATACACAGCAGAGTCTAGGCCTGAGGAGTTATCCCTCCTGTGCCGTTATGGATGTGGCCATCACAAAGCCCTGATCTCAATCCTTGGCATGTGCGAGCAAAGCTGCCTACAAACTTGCCTCACTTACACCAGGTCTGTCAGGAGGAATAGGCCAAAATTCCTGCCAACCATTGAAAGAAGCTTGTGGAAGGGTATCCAAAACGTTTGACCCAAGTCATATAGTTTAAAGACAATGGTACCAAATACTAGTGAAATGTATGTAAGCTTCTGACTTTGAAGAAAGTAATTTTAAAAATGTCTAAAAAAGTTCTCTCTCTATTTAGCAAATAGAAATTATTTTGGCAATCCTAATTGACCTAAAACAGGAAAAGTTTCATGTGATTTAATTCCACTGTTTCCATCTGATCTTTGGTAATGAGGTAAAGGGAAAAGAACACAAAATGAAATATTACTAGTGACTTCCATTCTCCCTCATCATCCAAAGCCATAGATCTTTTTGTCCTTTTTGTCTGTCCAAAGACCAAATGTGCATACTGCTATTGTCTTTAGTCCACTGATGGAGAGGATACAACACACTGCTGGAAACATCTGCTCTCCCTTCCTGAGAAGAAGATGCTTAAGTGGCTTCTTTACAGCAGTTGCGTGTTTTTTTTTATTATTATGCTTCCCAACATCAAATAACATGCCTTTCAAATATGAAACGATTCACCAGTCCAATCTCAAAATCATAATTTCTCTAACGAGATTCAACTTATTCCAGACACGACTATTGTAAACTCTCTTTCCAACACTGAATAGGAGTTAGGTTATCATTTCATAAATATATCCAGATTCCTCCTGTTTCTCTTGAAGTAAAACGCGATGGAAGTCAGTTGCTCATTTACTTTTACTCCCCTTCCCAGCAAATGCCGCTCTCATCTTTTATTTTGGTAGACATTTGTGTATTAAGGAGTTCTGGATGACTTGCTGTGTATTGTTCCACCCCAGGAACTTTGAAGGTGCAAGGACTGGCTGCACGTAAGGTCACCACAGGATCTCCCCTTAATAGTTGCAAGCTGTTGGCTGGATTTGGAGAGGCAGGGAGGAAAGGAGGTGAAAGTATGCCTTTCTGAGGGTAGCCTGCGCAAGACTACCCCCCACCCCCCAACCCCCCACCGCCCTCAGTTTGGAAGGAATTCCTTTCTTGGAAGCTGGAAGGGCACCGATTATATAGTTACACAGCTTGGCCTCTTTAAAACAACTATTTCTAAATGTGCCTGTATGTTTTTCTGTCTGTGTTGGAGGTGGGGTTTTTGGGTAAATCCCTCACCCCTGTTTACAGCTCTCCGTCTGGCAAAACGTGCGCACGCTCGCTACGTGACTCGCTGTGTGACTCGCTATGTGGCATGATGGATGTTTGTGTCCTAGCTGATGATCCGTGATCGCCACCCTGACCGCTAACATCTCCATCTGTGTTGGTGTCCCATGTAGACAAAGCCCTTTGTTGACTCTTCAAATGTAATTTGCCTCTGTCAGACTTCTTTTTTTCTGCAAGTTTACATTCAGTTTACTTCTATAATATTATATAAAATAGATGTTGTAAAAATATCATTAAAGGTAAATAGTTTTCGTTCGTCTTTCCAGAAATTTGAGGGCCCATCATTTTCTACCCTAACGTGTTCTGCATCAAATATGCGCATAATTGGATGCCAAAAAAGCAATCCTATCAAAAGCCCTTTACTTTTTAACAGTTTCAGGCAGCTGAGCTAACGATATTTCCTGCTGCCAAGGCCCTGCCAGGGCAATTATGAGGGAGAAGGCGGCTGAGGCAGATACCCACACATACACTCTAAGTATTTCTTGGTCAGGGCATTAAGATAATTTAGTTTCCCACAGTTTCAGTGTTGTCTTAATTCACTACAAAGCATCGCTTATGGCAAATCGTTAAATAAGCAGCAGCATGTCATAGCTTCCTTTATTCACACCTTTTCTTTGTGTTAGGTACTGGGGGTTGAGGACGGGTGGGGTGCGGGGGGGAGTTCGCGAAATGCATGTGTGAGCGAGGGGAAGTGAGGATAACAGGGCTTTTCTCCACAACTGAGCATAGGTAGTTACACACCGGGGGGGCACCGGGGCGGTGGAACTCCCCACAGTGTTTAAGGGTTTTGGCTGTTGGCTGATGCCAAGCGCTCGCACTCATGTTGCCAAACTCACTTACGTGTTCTTTGCTCTCAAATTGTACTTTATCCTTCCTAATCAGATCCTGCTTTGTTTTTCTCATTTATACACGTATTCCACCTTTGTGTACATATAGCATACACATTGTTAACATTTACACATTGTATATATAAGTCTCCTAAAATACAATGGCTTTAGCTCAGATGTCAGGCTGTATTGTTGCACTGCAGTGCACTGTCTTTGTTTGTTTCTCATATAGATCCTTTCAGTGACTTGCATATATTAACTTACATAAAAACTCATTAGACTACGCAAAATAGCTCTGTGCTGTCTAAGATGTTTCTGCCTGAGATGTTGCAGGAACCTAACGTTCTTTGCTCATGAATGGTGTGTTATGCCTCCTGAGAGCAGCCAGTTCTGTTTTCCCCAGACTTGTGCCCCTTACACCGAGGGGAACTCTATGTTATTTTGACCTCTACATGTGATGGAGGGATGGGGCTCTGACAGGGTCTGTGCTCCCCAGAAGAGCTTTCATGTTGCTGTTTGCGGTTGTCTTGCCCCTGCCCTCCTCTAGCCCAGGGACATGGGGCAGAAGGAGGGCCCCAAGGCCCACAAGGCCAGCCAGTCCTATTTCCCAGACACCCTGAGAGAAGCTCAAGTCAGGGCCAGATGTGGCAGCTGGCCCAGCCACCCTGGAGGTCAAGGTCAAAGGAAACCATGTCAAATTTGCCACCCACCATCATTCTCTGGATAGAGAGACGGCCTTGGAGGGGAAGTGGGGAGGTATGAGGCATAGTGGGGAGGAGAGAGAGAGGATGGTTAAAATGTAAAGTGTGGAAGAAACTCCAAAAGAGACAAGCTACGTTCCTGGCTCCTAAATGCCACAGAGGAAACACCACTCACGATGTTGACAGCTGTTTCTGAGGCGCGTCCGGCCCTCGCCTTGTAAACTCGTCGCATGTAGGTCTCATTTTCTCAGTGGAGTCTGGGCACTGCCCACCTGGCTCTCACATTAGGAAGCCTCCCCCGCCCCCAACACGAACACGCACACACTAACAACTTATTTTATACCCCATTTCAAAGAGGAGCCTGCGTCACTGCTACTCCGTGACTGTCAGGCTCCCCCATGTCATTCAACAGAAATGTCTACAAATCCGGGACTCTCACAACTTGAGGCTGTTGTTTCCTGTCTTTGGCGTTTACCACTTAGTAGAACATGTTACATTGAAGCAATTTATTTTTTCCTTGTAGGGTAAACAACATTTTGGGCACACAGGGACAATAAACTACATTTGGGGAAAACAAAAAGTATCAAATTATCAAATTTCCAAACTGTGTTCAATACGGTGATTGCAAGTTGGATGCATGCATTGCATTGATAATTGTATGCTTAGATCCCGTGTGCAAATAGGCAATACCATTTAATCCTAATAAAAGTGATTTTGGCCAATGGCCCCCACAGACTGATCTGATAAACCAGCAGGACACAGATGCAGACATGTCCTTGGTTGGCCGCCTGCCTTCCATGACTTAGACCACATGTGTTCCTTGTTTGGCCTGGACGGGGGGGGGCACACCTTGTGTACCCAAACAGCTGAAGAAGGCCCCCCTGAGAGGCGAGCCGACAAGGCAGCAGCAGCTGGTGCTGGTGACGCATAGCCAACGTTATCAAGTGACGTCAAACACCAGGGGCGATACCCAATAAGCTTCCAGTTCCATTTGCACCTACTGTATTTAGCTTTGACATCAGGCTATCGGACATCCTGGGACATTGATTTGTCTGATATTTTGATAATAGATATTGATTATTGATCTAATGCCAAATGCATCCAACTGTTTAATTAATTTTCTTTTTTGCATCTACTTGTTACAGTGTATTTGTTAACAGTAGCAGCTCAACATCAAATGGAAGAAAAAAAATCATTGTAGTATAGTTCATGTTTGTGGACACTTGGAGTCTTGAATTAGATTTTTACTTAAAAGTTACATAACTTTGGGTTTGAACCTCCTTTGACCTCCACATTTGAAATTGGTGCACTGGCCAATGAGTTACGCAATTGCTCAGTTAGATTTACACTTTGTGACTTTCTGCTCCCCCAGGTGATTCCATTCCCCATGTCCTGTGACATTCGGGATGAGTGCTCTTGTCGAGACCCCAACGCTATAGAGAATAGAAAGGATGAGCATGTTCATTCCCTGGGGTGACCAACCTGAGCATGGACCACTGTTCAACGTCCCAGGAACCTCGCTCCAACACAACACAGCCGGAGTGGCCGAGGCAGACCCCTCCTTCATCCTCCTCTCGGCCTCCAATTTCCTGCACATGCTGCTTAACAGGCATACCTCTCCATCCACACTGCAACCTACTCCAGCCAGCTGAAACGCCTCCGCCTTCACATCTCTGACAGATCTAGAAAAGAGGATGGGACTCATGAGACTGCACAGAAAAGGAAAGTAAAATCATCTGCAATCTCCTCATGACCATATATATATCGCGAAGAGAGGGAAAAAATATATGAAGCAGACTTTTTAAAAATAATAAGAAAACATACATACAAACAAACAAACAAACAAACACACACACAAAAAACGAAACAAAAATGTAACCACGCCTAAGTAGCATGCCATTTGTTCAGTTTTGTGCAGGCTTCAGTGTCTACTTTAATGACCTTGCTCTACAATCACAAGATTGAACGTAAGGTAAATGTGCACGCAGAGGATAGGGTTGGTGTTGGCTTTGTGTTTTGCAAACATGAAGGAAGGTATAACAAATTAAAAATAATAATAATAATAATAATAATCTGACAGTGAAGGTATATTTAACATGTTTTTGGCAGGATCATTAATTTGTGCTCGTATGATTCCTGGTGTCAAACTCGTCAGACGTAACACATTACTTCATAGGGACATCAGATGGTAGAATTCAATTTGGTGGGGAGTGAATCAGTCATAATGAAAGGTGAGACACTACAGGTGAATATCAACAGAAAAAGTACCCATAATTGTCTTTCTAATCTTTTTTTCACTTTAATTTTGCAAGTAACAATTTCTTTATCTGAATATGCACTAATTTGCACAAATATCCAGTTCAGACATCTTAACACTGGATGAAGCTAAAGGTTTTTATAGAGGGAAATTTGGATTTAAATTTCTTTTTTACAACTTTGTATAATAACCAAAACAGCCATAAAAATACATTTTAATCATGCATGGAAATACAATGCTAATAAAATAAGCTATTAATGATAAAAAAAAAAACAGTCCTATAAACACAACCATGGAGGTAGATGTACTTTGTTACTGAAATGGAGATTGTTGGCTTAAAGTATCAGGAAAAAACATTTTCAGAAAGATCTTTGAAAGTATGATAAAATTCAAAAACGTTTTTTTTTAATGGAAACCACTTTTTCAGAACAAATATCTGATACAAATGAAATGACTATGTTTGGATCAGATAAAACTGGGCAGAAGAGAACGCGTTATAACAACACCTGTGATCACACAATGCAACACTTGAATCGAATTTAGGAGAAACAGACAAATGCATGTGCGGTAAAAGAAACTAACTTAAAAAAAAAGATGAAAACTATTTTCTTTCCTGTAGTGTCTCGCCTTACATTTTTAGCCACAGATTCAACAGAACGGCCAAAATAAAATACACAAACACGCATTTAAAATATCAGCTAACTGTTGCACAACCTCAGACTCAATTTTATACTCTCAGCAAAACCCCGGATGCATTATTAAAACAGTTTTAGCATGGCGTCTGCTACAGTTACTTGCCATTGTCACACCATCATATCTAATAGGGTAGGACGTCCCACAGAGTTGTCTGCCGTCTATATAACGTTCGCTCACGCTCGCATGTTGATACATATTACATTCAGCTCAAATAAATACACGTTGACGCCACATATGAAATGCTCTAAGAACTTTAAGAAAGACAACACCCCACATGTCATTCCTATTTAACCCAGCTGCCCGTGAAAATACTACATTCATCGACCACGACTGAAAGAATGTCATCCGTAACACCTCGCGTTGGGCCGGGCTGATTTTAGTTTCAGTTCAAACTCCCCCCCTCGTTGTCGCTTGATAAGAACTGAAGTTACCTCAAGCAGTGACGATTCAGCACGTTTAAACTGAAAATAAAATGATCCCAGCTGTGTTCAGAATGTAGTTCAGTGCATGTCAGGAGACTGTGGCTTTAATGATTGCACAGTACGGTCACACACGAGTCCAGAAATAAAGGGCTGGATAGGGGCCATGGCTCTCAGTGAGAGTGAGTATAGGTAGAAGGAGACACACAACTGAACACACACATGCACAGACACAAACACAAACAAGGAACACAACACAACTCTTATTCTCTCCCCTCACAGTAGTATTGGACTCTC
>JAFBJQ010000420.1:481930-551706 GCA_016785345.1 Trinectes maculatus
AAAAGAAAAAAGAAAAGACACTTGAATGTATACAGCATTAGCAGTCACACTATGATCAGAGGTCCCTTAGATTCGCAACCATTCTGTCTACCGGTTTGTTTTTCTCTGCATTTAAGTACATTCGGTTGTGATCGGCACTGCTCAGTATTGTGAACTTGGGTGTCCGTCCCCACTAAATCATTTTATTAGATTATATGGCTGCTACAACTGCTTTGTGTTTGTTATTCATCATTCCAGACACATAGACACATTTTTTTTTTCTAATGCACATTTTATAATGAAGGCTGCTTGGCATATTGGTCCAAATGTTGCTGCTCCTATTTGGCTGCAACAAAAGCCATGGTTACAATCAGCGTGACTCTAACTTCTCATTTCATTTGGGTCAATGGCACGGTCCTCCTGACTCATATTAGGCTGCTAAAGCATTCCACATCTCTCTCGTGAGTAGGGAAACACAGTTGTGCACAAGCTGTACAACCGGTGATGTAAGACCATTATCATGTCATGTCATTTTTTTTAAACCAACGTTAGTGAGGAACAGAGACAGTACCACAGCATGCAGAGAAAATCAAAGGGTATTATGTTCCACCAAACACAACAAAATATATTTTGTAAATATTACTATGTGTTCTTGATGGACAGGAGCGTTAAAAAATGGTTTTAGGGTTGTTGTTTTTTTCTTTTTCATGTATTTCAATTTTACAAAATGTCATATTTAATCAGTGTTTGTATTATTGACCTCAGTTAGTGCACTTTTTAGTTGCCATGTAAGAAGAAAAAAAAAGTATATCTTTCAAAAATGTTTAGAAGCTGCTATTGTCACGATGGTGATCTGAAACAAACTGTATGCTATTCGCTCATTTGACGCCCTGTGTTGCTATAACCCTTCCTGTCGTTAGTGTTTCCGCTGTGTCCGACCCTACTCCTCCTGACCTGAACTTGCTCTGCCTTCAGTTTTATCAGTGATGTAGGGAGATATTGTCACTGTCATCTTCCATCACTCTTAGAGGCCCCATTGCTTAAAAAAAAAGGGGACACACCAACGCATTATCTGTAGAAGGTATATTGTACATTGAAAGTATATTGTTACATATTTAAGGTTGAGCTAGATTGCAGATTTGTCTTTTGTTTTGCCCTGATGTGTGTGTGTAACACAACCTTAGGTTAAGGTGTAAATGTTGGAGAAGCTACAAATGGTCCAAGTGAAGGAAACGCTGAAATGAAGAAACGGGGAGGGGACTTTCAAGTGACTCTTGAAAGACCCTGTAACTTTTATGAAATATGAAACTTTGTAAGGACGATCTAAAGGCTACATCATCCGCAAAGATCGCATTTAACACTTCATATGAAAACATATAGCCCTGGTTTAAAAAAAGAAAAAAACTTAAAAAAAAGACATGTATTATGTTAATATTATCAAATTATATATAATATTAGTACTCCAGATACTGCTGCTTTACATAGAACTGTCAAAGGTGGGGAGAGACTGAGCTGCAATGCTAATAACATGCAGTACTGTGGTTCATCGCCTGTCATTGAGGTCAAGGGGAAGTCATTGCAGTCAGCCAGTGAATCTAAAACCTATTGTTGGATCCCTCCCTTCGTTCATTAACTGAGTTGATATAACCGATTGTTGCTTTTTCATCTTTTCACGAATATATCCTCCCTAGCAATTACTTTTTTTTGTTATTCTATACCTGGATACCAAAACAACTCTGTCTTCTAATAGAAAGGCTACAGAATGTGACTGCATGTCAACTTGAAAAATGACACTATGAAATTGGAGATGGTACCCATAAGCCATAGCTAACCGAGATATTCACGAGAGGAAGTCTAAGATTGCGCATTGGATGAGGACATGGCCTCTCTACTGTAGTCTTCACAGGATCCCTTGCTGTACCTCATGCCTGTAATGTTTGCTGCTTCTATATTTTTGGTATTTTAGTGACAATTTTTGCGTCTCATAACAATGGTGTAAATAGTAGAACTATTTATTGAGAGTGTTATACTTTTTTAAGTTATATTTAATGTCCATGTAAGTTATTTTTTACATTGTTCTTATAAACAGAAGCATTGTTGGTTGTGAGTCGAAGCTGTCATTTTGTCGCACTCTGTCGAGACCATCGCCGCCCGGGCGCTGATCAGACACGCAGTTCACGTCAAGCCCACAACCCTACAGCAATCCCATTGGTCATGAAGTGTAGATGGACACCGCTTGCAACCAATGAGGAGTCATCACATTGAAACGTTACTGTCTGCAGTGTATCTCTTCTCCCTTTACAAACAGAATGTAAACTTTCCTCTATTTTTTCCTTCATTTGCTTTTTTTTTTTAAATGCACACATTAGCCATACATACAAGCAGTTGTGAAAAGAAGTACCATGTATATAACGGTCAAAGTACATAAATCCATACTATAGCAAACTATGTTTTTTTTTTTATGGAGTCAATGTAAGGCATGAGGAAAACTTGTACACAGCCAGCTGGGGGCTAGTGGCAAAAGTGGGGGGGTATGGGCAGGGAGAGAGGTAGGGATGGGCGGGCAGCTTTTCCTGGCCTGTCTAGCTATTTGTCCAGGTGTGAAAATGTGTACTCACAGAGGCTGCCCCTGGGCCAGGGGTGGCCGGTGCCGACTGGCAACAAGCCGAGGCCAGTGAGTCAGAGTTTCTCCTCGGGGGTGGCAGCCATCCCTCTCTGGGACTCCCACCACCCCCTCCCTCCCACCTCCACCACACACTGCCTCATCTGTCACTGTCAGGTATGCCTGCACAAGGCCGCCAGGGTCAGGCTGGCCCTGTGAAAATGAGAGAGGATGTTTGCCCAGCTTACAGAGCCTTTTGAAGTCAGGCTGAAGGAACACAGCTCTTCTCACCTAGAGCCCACGCTTATCATATGATTTGTGCGGCAGTCCTATTTTGTGACAGGCTTTTCCACCTATAGTCGCTCCCCTGTTTCTACTACAACACCGGGTTGTCATATTGCTCATCGAAAAAACGGACGACACAAACCGTAGCGCCCGACTCGTTACGAAAGCGGCGGGGAGCGTTTCGGAGCGAGTGTCAGAATCCCTGATGTTTCCGCTCAGATCGGTGTGGAGGAAAAAAAAAATACTAATGTGCCATCTCGTTGTAAGACATTTTCTTTGTGTATTGCACCACATGAAGTACCTCTCACAGGCCTCTGGTTATAGAACGGTCCACTTGTGTCCTGTTTCCTAATCCCTCGATTAATAAAAAAGGCGAACCCTTTTTTTTTTCTAAGTGGGAAGTACAAAAAAAAGGTGTATTTACATATTATGTGGATAACTAGTGGTATTACTGCAATGTTTCGTACCTGATTGCTCAACAAATATATTTTAAGATGTAAATAATATTACATGATGATTGTATTTGCAAACCATGTACTAACTGTTTGGGAGTAGCTCTTGGATTGATTTTTATCATACTTATTATACAAAGAGAAATGAACCGTGAATACGTTGTGCATTGTGTCAAAGTATCACCTGCAAGATAAAAAAAAGTAAAAAAAAAGATAATAATAATAATAATAATAATAACAAGACCTGTGATGCTTTACCACACCACTCGCTGTCAGCATTTATTTGTTCATCATGGCTTAAGTACAAGCACTGTTGTCAGTTGTCTAAACCATGAATTTATCCATTTCGTCATAAATTATTTATTTGTTGTCAAGATGAATAAAATCATATTGGTCATTTCTGGGTCTTAGGAGTCTGTTGGAATTCGTCCTCATAATCAAACTTGACTGATCTTTGTTATGCATTGAGAAGCTCATTTTAGATTTGTCTAAGTTAAGTGGCATCAAACAGCAGCTTTCAGTTCAGTTCTCCTCGCAACATACTGTACATCGAGTCTTATCCCTCTGCCTTTGTGTTTGCTGAGAATTTCACCAACACTGTAAAGGTAGCCATCAGATCCGGTAGTGCTGCCCTCCCGCCCTCTGATGGCCACCTCTCTCCATTTGGTTCTTACACAGTATGCACTTTTTCAGGCACATATACAACGGAATGGACTTTTACGTTTCAGTCGACGTTTCTCTCTGTTTCCACAGTTGCAGTTATATATATTTTTGGTGCTCTGCTACATGGCAAAACATGTGTACTATATTTTCATACGGAAGAGTCATAAAGATGAGTATCATGTTCATTTTGCTGTCATTTATTGTGTAGAAATAAAACACTGGTTAAAGTGAACATAAGCCTGAGGAGTGTGCTCAGTTATTTCAAAGTTGGATTTTTTCTTTGTTTGTTTGTTTTCTCAACAAGGAAACAAACAAAACATCCTGCTATGCTGAATGTTGGAAAGATCCTGATATGTGTAAACTAGTAAATTTATGGGGCTGCTATATGCTATATGCTATGTATTGTATTTTTAACTCTAAAGCTCCTTCTGGAAGTCATTGAGGTGCCAGAGATCCAAAGTGAGCCCTTTCAAAATAAAAAATGGGCTGAGGTTGTTAAAAAAGAGGAACTCATTCTTTAAGCCTCCATTGATACATTGGCATGGAAATGTGAGTGCTGTTCCTGGCACACCAATGACGTTAATGGCCTAATTTGTGAGAATGAACATCAAGCTACTGATTTTTTAAAGTGCAGTTAATGTTGCATGACTGGAAAGAAACTGGATCTGAGCTTAAAGGAATAGTTTGTTGAGGGAGATGGAAAAAGAAAATGCTTCCCAGCAGCTCACATGCAGAGAGGCATAGCCACCTTCAGTTAATGATATAAATTAAAGTAATTCATAGGGGATAGCTGTCTGTTAGTTCAGTGAACGACCCCTCCCCACTTTCAACTCAATGTAAATATTTTTAAACTGGATTGCGCAGAAAAAAAAGAGGAGAAAAAAAATTGGAAATATTTCACAGCAATCTGAGTCTGCGAAGAGAAAAAAAATAATGTGATCACAGCCATTTTCAGCTTTGCCTCGTTTTGCATTCTTACTGATTATATTGCCTCCAAATATTGTGCAACTTCACTCTAGTGGTTAGTGCCCAAGAGGCTCCTCGCCGGGAAGGTCTCCGTCAGTTCAGGCAAGACACATGAGCCATGTGAGCCACATCAGCTGATCAAAACCATGTCCGATTGCATTTAACCACTTAAGAAAAAGAATTGTCTTAGGTCAACACCATTCTCTGTGCTGGTATGCGCTGCTTATGTCTGCATACCTACCTTATCACTGGATTACAGTCGGATTTCCAAAAAATAATAATAATAATAAAAAAATAATAAAAAATAATAATAACATAAACAAAAAAAACATCTACTCAATGGGATGCACACACTGCTGGATAAATATATACATGTGACATTTGAGATTATAACAGCTATAGTTGTTATTTTTCACAAAAACATCACATCACGAGTGGCGGACACATGGACACAATGAGTTAATATTTTGTGGTCACAGATTTCATACTTGTTTTAACACGTGTGAAAAAGCAAAGACTATGTGCTGCAGTTCATTGATTTTGAAGTCATGAATACAATTGGTCTTGGACATGTGGGTGTTCTGACATGTGCTAACACTTTGAGGCAACAACATCCCGTTCTTCGGTTTCCTCCGATATGACGCAAACACACCACAAGACGAGCACTCGGGATTAAACCAGGAAGTGTTGGAGCATGGAACGCCACAGTATCAATGGGCTATTAACTTACATGCCGTGGCGATTATTCAATCAGCTATTTTAAGGCGTCCAGTGGCAGTGGAAGTGTTGCTCTGTCTAAAAGCCACGTTTAGGTCACTTTTAGACTGAGGTTTTTCCACATCACTGGACTGCAGTAAGAATGAAAGCAAACTGAAAGGTATATATTTCTAAAGTAAAGGTAAAATAAAGGAAAATGCAGGTGGAAAATAACCAATAATATTCATGAAAATTGGAAAAGCAACATGAAAAGTCATCCATAAATACACGAGGAAACCATCTGCAGATGTGGTAAACAATTATGGAATGAATTATGTTTGTGGGGGAATTTAAATTGTTTTGGAGCTTGTGATGTTCGAAGAGGTTTCGATAAATGCTCTGCAGCTGCTAAAGTAAGAATGATCTTTAAGCCTAAATGAATGTCATCATTTTTAATGTAATCATTCCACTGTAGTGCTTTAGAAAAGCCTCTCGGTTTTATACACATTTTTAATATTTCACATTCTTCAAAAAAAAAGACAATCAAAGCCACATAATACAGGTGTCCGTTTTTTTTACAATTTCAAATTTACAATATCATAATTTATAATTACAATTCGTATAACGTGAGATGAAAATATTGAAGAAAAAGGCATTGTTTATCTTCATGAAACTGATATCCATGGCTGTGACGGTTATGACGCTAGCCTGGAAAATAATAAAAATAAGGACCACAGGTGATCCCTACAATCACTGATTTTTCACAATCCTATTCACTGTACTGTATGTGGTTATAGCTGACTGGGTAAAAAGTACTGTGCCACCCTAAAATTATTATGTCACTGTCCTCACTCATGTTTTTTTTTTTTTTTAACGAACGTACACAAAATTTGAGCAAATATCAAATGATGCTCAGAGGGAGGAATGTTTCATCATTTGATCCGATTGATGTTTGACCAGATTGGGACCATCACTTTCATTATGTCCGCCTTTACCTGCGCGGATCAATGACAGGTTGAGCTTTATTTTAATTCTTCGATTTTAAGCATCTTACATGGGTTTGCAGAGAAAACTAAATCTGTTGTAAAGACAAAGTGTGGCCAAAAAAGAAAAAAAGAAAAAAAAAGAATAAAATAAGAAATTGGTTCTGGGTGTATGGCAGGAAATACATATGCTTGAAATTATGACCTACATCATTAACAGTTTGCATGTTGGGTCATGTAGAGCTAAAAAGGGAGACAGTAAATAATTCTTAGATTTCAGCACTGACGTTAAAATCTATGAACCAGTGTGACGTTTGAAAGCCATCCGCTCTTCGTTTGTATAATTTCACCATCGTCAGTGACTTGTCAATCCTGTTACCACACAAGGCCTCGCAATTTCAACTGAATTTACCTAAAGTGATTTTTAAATGCATGGATTTTGTTTTTCTTTTTTTCTTTTTGCAAACTTAAAAGTAAGTGATTTGAAAATGGCTTTAACACGTTTGAGTTTCTCCTTTCAAATGAAGGTAGAAAAGGCAAATAAGTTATGCTATTGATTTTAACCCCCACCCACCCACCCCCTCTTTTATGTGTTCCAGTTAAGCCTCAAAAGCACCGGATAGGAACTAACAATTATACATTCAAAATACGTAAGCCAAGCAGTTTCACTTGGCTGAATGATATTTTACATGTTCAAACTGCAGTTTCTCATTGATATGTGCAATCACTGGCATTTTGCATGTGAGAAATATGATCATTTCAGATCTTTTTTTTGTTTTCTTCTGACTTATAATAAAGATAGGCCACAGAAAAATAACGTTTTCTGGCAGCTTTAATACAATGTCCAGTGAATTCTGAGGTTTTTTTTTTTTTGGAGTGGGGGCGCTCTTCTGGTTTTCAAAATGCACCAGTCACTTGAGAGACACCTGCTGCCGAATGGACTGACCAGGTACATCAATCAACGATGTCATTTTGCAAGAAAAAGAAGATGCACAGCTCATCTCCAAACGCTCGTCTCATCGGAGTTTGGTGTTGCTGTATGTGTTGCGTTGCACAGAAATGAGCTTTTCCATGCAGGTGGTGCGACTCTCATGTAAAGAGCCGTGCCAGATGTTACTAGGAGGCCGGCCATCTTCGCTCCGACAGTAGACATACGCCATGGTGTCAGTGCGACTCTGGATGTGGGTGCTGCGCAGGAGGGACCGACAGTAATGACTAATCTTCTCCACCCTGCGAAGTATCAGGTTGGCTTTTCTGTTGGAGACACAATATATGCCATCTCAACATCAACAACAAGTTGGAAATGCATCCATTATTAAGACATGCAGCCGCAGAACCAAATTCAAGGATCTTCCTTCCTGAATTTGAACACATGTGCAAATAAAATCACAAAGATGTGGTACATGCAATGTACAATACAACACTGGTTAAAAACAAAACAAAAACAGAAATATGATCCTAGCACACATACAAATCGGACACAGAAACAACTGAATAAACAGTGAATGAGAGATTCACAGTACACGATGCATGAAAACTGAAATCGTAAAATGAGTTTATCAACCACTGGAGGGTTCTTTGTTTGTGGATACTTGATGCCACAAAGATCACAAATACATTCAAACAATGAGAATAAAAGAACAATAACAATGAACAATGATGAAATAAAAAGGAAAACAAAGGAGGAAACAGACAAATGCAGCAATTTGACTTCATTAACACCACGTCGGCATTGACCTTCAGCTTTAAATGTTACCAGCGTTACTGCGTCTCTACTGACTCTACTGTCAATCTGACGGGCTTCCAGTTTGGCTCAAAACCACCTCACGCAATTGGATTTTACATTTTGAAGGAACCAAGAGATAGTTTGTCTTACGCCAGCAAAAAAAAAAAAAACAACAAAATTTTTATATCCTGGGTCCAAAGTTGCTATTTACGACACGAAGGAGCAAGATGTTGGTTCGGTTTTAGAAAGATGTCTTTTCAGTGCACGGACAGATTTGACCCATACCAACAAAACAGAAATATAGCTACTGCATAAGCATTTAAGGTTGTTAAACTCATATGGATGCTGAAATGAGGAAAACACACGCAGCGAAGGGCAAAATTCCATTTGTTTTGAAAAGCAGTGTCTGCTGAGCATCAACATCTGTCTTTAGTTAGGCAAGGAGCACAGACATCCTTTTCACTTATTTGCCGAAAAAGAGAGGGGGGGAGTGGGGGGCATTTTCTCATTTCCCTTAAATTCTTACGTCTGAGACAACAGAATACCGAACATATAATCACAGGAGGATTGCAAGCAAGTGGGCAACAGACAAATTGAGCACATTAGATACAGTTGTGTCATTCAATATGACAAAACTACTAAAAAAAAAAAAAAAAAAAGAAAAGGAAAAAGCCAAATCAAATTGTGGCTTCTGCACAACCTTTCAGGTTGCAACTCTGGCAAATGTGCTCGAGTGACTTTATAATTGATTACAACACAAAACACAGTTTCACTGTATCTCAGAAGTAAAAACAATGTGAAATCAAGGGAGACTGATTTGTGGGAAAAGTACACTGCAGTACAAGATAATAGTTGTGTTTATAGAGAAGGTGAAAAAAAAACACATCATAGCACATCCAGGGAACAACAGAATTATGAAAGGAGCTAGTGTTCAGTTAAAACAATGCTGGTGGACATTTGGGGGCTCCTGGGATTCTCCTCTCCTGGAGGAGTGCTGACTGTGCTTGTGTTTCACTTGGCCATCCTGTTACCTCTTAAAAAGGCACTACCAATACAGCCTGCTTGTAAATTACCCCAACGAGGCTCAACCCTGCCAACTTCAGGCAGTAAATAATCCGTGCTCGCTCATCCAAATGCCGCCCCCACCTCTCGCAAGTGCCCACACACAAACACATACACAAACACGCCATTTGACCACCCCAATCCCCGTATTAAGTCCCGGTGGCCAACCCGTGCCTCCCACCCCCCTTCACCAATCAGAGAGAAGCATAATCTTTTCTACAGACGAAAGTTATTCCACAATTATTATATTATTTATGGCGTGAAAGGACTGCTTCCAGGCAGTGGGGGGTGAGGGGGTAAGCACAAGCACTGGGCTGTAATTGCACAAACCAAAACAAGACAAGACAGTTGGTTTGTCAGCCTTGGATCAACTGCTATTTTGGACTCGCACACATAAAAACTTTCAGCTTTATACTTTTCATATTTCGGTTGACCCCCGCTCCCTTCTTATTTTTCATGGTGACGTAATGTCCGTTTACTCAACAGTCTCAGTCGGGGGCCATCATTAACGGGGTCACGAGTGGAGGGATGTTGGGGTGGCATGAGGTTGACATGGAAAACGTTTTATAAGAAAGAAGAGGAAATGGGAGTTGGAAGTTGAGTTTGTGTTCACTGACTATCAAATTTAGTGTTTGGTTTGGCGGTCAAACACTTTTTTAGCATCACACGGGTAATGTGAGGAGCGACAGTAACTGTAGAGTTTTCATGGTGACCTTGTCCACTTGCTTTCCAGAGGAAGTGCTTTGGAAAGAGGGGGGGAGGGGGACACTTGTTCAACAGTGCTTTTACTAGTGGATGTTTAGACAATGGAATGAGGAATGACTGCATTGTCGCTTTACACCTGGTCAAGCTGCTTTTGGTTTTGGTAAGAAGAAATCTTATGATTGCTGCTATTGATCTCTACCAACAAGTCTTCAACAAGATGACAAGGTGATTTGTATATTGTATATTTAGCATCAAAATGGTAGAAAACGTTCATTTCTAGGCGAGTTAACTTTATTATTATTATTATTATTATTATTATTATTATTATTATTATTATTAGTGTAATGATTCTGTTACGCAACAGAACTGTTACACGACTAACGCAAAAGTGGAAACTATTTGACGCAGTTTCTAAGCCTGTGTGAGCAACATCATTTACAACATCATTATTCTCACCTGGGTCCCAGCTCGTCCTCACTTCGCCACACAAAGTCTCCAAACTTCTCATAGTGGGAATTGTAATGGTGCTGGACTCTGTACAGCAGTGGCGGCGAGATCTCCATCAGTGTGTTGTAGGCCATCTGCTGCTCTTTGCCACTGGTGTAGCCGTTGTACAAGTTGTACACCTTGTCTGCTATCTCTGTGAAGAGGCAAGAATTTGAATTTGACAAACAGGTGCAATGTAAGATATGTAAGATGGAAATAAACAGATTAAACAGATAGAAATGAGAGGGTCTAAAGTCTAAAGGTAAGAGTACCTTCTGCCCGGCTGTCGTCCACCATTGGACAGGAAGTCCGTACTGAGACAAAGCTAGATTCAGAGTGACTTCCTCGGCTATCCACTGCATTGAGCGTGAACCTAAAAATGACAGGTAAATCAATGGAATTACGTTTATTTGCAATCAACTACTCGACGGCAGGTAAGAAAAACAATTGCAAAAGTCTGTGCTCCAAAGCGATTACCAGTGTACCTTTAAACAAGACCCTTCTGCCGCTTAGTTTCAAATACTTGCCACGAGTGACTAATTTCTAACTACACTAACTAGTAGACAACACAACATATACAATAGTTGGTAGTAACACATTGATACAGATAAAATCCCAAATGTTCTCAGTCAGCGACCATGTTCAAATCATTCACCAACATTCTATTAAACGATGATCTTTGGTAAAATTCACATTCAACTTGTTTGTCAATTTATCAATAAATAAATGTGTATTGGTATAACTACACATGTTGACAGCCTTTTGGACGCTTGTTATTTTGTAATCCCTCCTTTGGCAACAGTGTCTCTGGTCATGTGGCAACAAACAAATTCAAATAGTAGTTTCAATTTTTTATATGTTTGAAGGATGATGAGGAGATGACGATCTTTGATCAGTGTACGACTATGCGGTGACATCACATACTTTTTGTCCTCTGAACAATGTCCCATGGTTTGAGGAATTTAATTATATCAGAAACCAGGTACATGCAGTACAACAATGGCAGGGAAGAGAAGCGTAAAGGTGCATCTGGCTTGACTCCTAGAGCCCAGAGGACAAAGTTCCTCTCTCTGAAAATGTCAAGCGTCAGAATTTTTTTTTGGGTTCAATGACAGACTTCAGGACCACTCTGGACCCCGATAAGAAACCACAGTGAACAGTTCAAGACATCACAAAAGGAGATGAGACACGATGAGAAAATGTAACGCATCTTTATCATTGTCGGACCACAAAGAATTGACTAAAAAAAACATATGACCTTTACATGTCCTTTTGAAAATGCCATTCTGTGTACTATTGAATAAGAAAAAAGTATGACGAGGCGCTGGTATTTATATATATTTTATATATATATATATATTGAATGTGAAAGAAGATCAGGAGTGGCACAGATGATGAAGCCATCACTATCCCTGCCATTTGCCACTGACATCTCGATGATGGCTGAGCTTTTAACTTTGTGGCCGTGACTTGCCGTGTTACCACAGAAGCCACACCAGGGAAAACACTACAGGAGCTGCTTCTATTTGTATTCCCTGATTTACACGTCTCAGTGAAACTTCCTGTATGAACTGTCACGTCACCAAAACATTTTCTCTATTTTGAGCTACAGCAGCAATATTTTTAGTCTTTTCCAAAGGAAGAGATGTGGATGAATCGTAGTAAGTAAAGGAAAAGGTCTGAAAGATAAAATAAATGATAGCCGAACTCCATTAAGCTGCTGACTCACTCAAATGATGAACCCTTGCTTTTCCTACAATGACGAGTCAAAATGTCTGGCGTTAAACAGCCTCTTTGAATACATGCTGAGCTTAGAGAATGTGGGTAGCACATCTGGACAGATCTGTAAAGCCTGACTGGCTGTAAACAACACTATTTGGTCTTTGCAAAGAGAAATGACACAAGCGAGCGTTTGCGTTAAGACTAGGAGGTATGACGCAACCATAAGTGGCTGAAGGAAGGTGTAAACAGCTGCACCACTTTTGATTGGTCCCCCCTCAGAACAGATGTTAGTGCCAGGATAGGTTATCCGTCATCAGACTCTGAGCTAATTGTCTGAAAGTAGCCTATAAGCACAAGTTAAATGTACCGATGAATAGAAATATCTTTTCATTGGCGAGTCAGACGGATACCGGTCACATGTTCATAGTAAATAAGAAGACACAGTAAACAGGTGGTTAAACCACAAAGACTTGAAGCGGGAGGAAACACCTAACTTAAGTCCTACCATCATTTAAAGCCAGAGCATAAAAATGATATTTGCTCACTGCTCTGAGCAGTTTCCAGGCAGCCAATGGAGACTAAAAGACGTTACTGTGTCGTGCCAAGAATTAGTTCAACACATAATCCTCAGCAAAATGACAAACTGCTGATATTACACTTTAGTTTCCATAGGGATTAAAACAACAAGAACTAATGTGATGGGCCCATAAAGTTAGTGCTGCACGGACCGTTCCTGATTAACATCTCCCTTACTCTCACGTTGGATTGGTTTCACTCGCTATGATGAGACATTCTACACCTCTTTCTACCGTCTGCTGACCTCAACATTTTACTGCGTAGACACCCCCCCACCCCCCACCCATATGAGGTTCCATTAGATTGACTATAAAACAAAATGTGTAGATGTGCTGGGCCTTGAACTGAAACTGTAAATAGATATTTGGTACGGTGGTATAGAACTTGCTTTACCGAAGCCAACTGCAAAGTGTAAACACTGTTGATTGTCTGTCCCCAGTCACGTCACATTTTTAAAACCATTTTCACTTGATAGTTACATAGGAGAATAACATAAATATCGCTTCGTCCACAGTGTTTATTACCACAGAGGAAGCTCTGAAAAAGGGAATTGAGAAATATAAGGAATATAGGTATTGAGAAATACCTAGTTATGTGAGTGTTGAGGAGTATTTCCAAAGAGTTACCACTGTAAAAACAACAGGATGACAAAAGGAAACCACAAAGCACAGTGTGAAAAAATGAACAACAGCATTCCTCTGCTAAACACTTAGATCTACATGAAAATAAAGACATTAGGATGTCACAGTTTGTAGAAAAGTTGCTTTTCATTGTCTCGCATTTAGAGTTATGTCTTTTGAGAGCACTTCCAGCACTGTCAAAAGCGTGTTTTGTTTGTAACATGACCTGTTTGCACATTGCTCACATAGTTTGTCTGCTCTTGTTATTCAGCATGGTGGATGTGGTATTCCCCAAGAACCTCACAAAAGACGCACGGGTCTCGCTGGCTCCTCTGCCCAGCAAAACAATGCCGGCATGTAACAGTCACTGTTTAAATTATGTGGCCACATAACTTGCAGATGGATACAATGGGGGGTGGGGGATGAGTGGGTGGGGTGGGGCAGCAGTTTTATCAAGGCAATTTGTAAAGGGTTTTTTTTTTTTAGGAGCCAGGACGTGAGCTTGCCCAGCATTTAACTGCTGTTTTTTTTGTTGTTGAAATGGTTGGCATCAGTGCCAGGCACCGTTTCCCCTTTCACAGCCCCTACACCAATTACAAGATTGTTATGTACAGTATTAAGAACTGTTGTTGGAAATAATCTGAGAGATTTAACTATAGAGTTCAGAATTTGTATTTTGGATAAAATGCTAATCATATCATGCAGTATGGCATTTTCCAAAATAGCAATTATGAAATTGTTGTTTTTATTTAATTTTATTATAAACACCCACACACACCTGCATTTAACTCAGCTCTGTCTATTCCCTGTAATTCCTGTCTGTTACTTCTGTTTTAATGTTGTCCAGCTGAAAGTGGATGCTTTGCCAGTGATTTAGTTCACTCCGTGTTCCATAGTTTTAAAAGCTCAGCAAACAAGCAAGCAGACAAAAGGCAGATTTATGTTTGCATAAATTAACAACGTTGCCAGTAGAGTAACCATTGTCCTCTAATTTAATGAGACAGTGGATGGCTGACCCAGAGATGAGAAGACAGAAAGCCCGGAGACAGACAGAAAGTGAGGATCAATTAGGGCAGTATTTCTGAGGGAGCTGAGGGAAGACAGGGCAGGAGGGGGATGCCATTTCTATGACATCAGCATTTGGACATACATCAGTTGAGCCAGTCCACAAATCATTCAAAGCTACAAAGAATTGTTTTTTACTGCCTGACGAATTTATGGCTACTCACTGTATTTGATGACTTTAAAATCTAAAAGGCAACACACATAAAAATTCTTAGCTCCAAATGACCTCACTGGCATATTAGCAATAGTCTATAGTCTAAAGTAATGAGCTACACTTCATTAAGAAGGTCATTTGACTTTAAATCAACATTTCAAATTGCAATCCAGATAGTCAAGGTGATCATCAGGTAGGGTGGACCAACGTCAGAATGTGTCACCATGATGTCTCTCATTTTGTATTCATATAAAGCTACTGAATCACTTTCAAATGATACAAGGCTCAGATGAAGTATTCATAGCATGTTTCTTTTTTAGTTAGATGGATACACTGATGCATTTTATTGATCCTGTCATGTTGCAGCATCATGTTGCAGCAGGTTGGGAGTGAGAAATAGTAATATATTTCATTATTTCATTTTAGAAATTTGGAACACACAGCAAGGAGCATTATACTTGGATTTATGGGCTTTTAATAAAAAAGTATAATCCAAGCACTTTAGTATCTATGGTGATATTCTTTAGATATTCTTAAGCATGTCTGGTTTGGTGCGGGCAAACATAAAAAAAAAATTCCGATTTTGATATAACTTTTCATAGGACACATAACATTTATTTTTTTCAGTGGCAACATTAAAGCTACAGCAGAGTTGGTAATGATCAAGTGTAAAGCCAATACCAGTAGAGGTCTTATCAGGTCCTTGATTAAGACAAGTGGAGTTGGCTGCAAACAGATGTGCCCTCAGACGTAATTCCGACGTAAATTCGGCTCTTATCAGAGAAAAACAACACTGTGGAGAATGCCTAAACAAAGATAACAGCGCTACAAAGTTGGAAATGAGGCTCTTGTTGCAGGTTTTTGTTGGTGGGAGCCTGACTCCAACAGATTAGCCTCATAATTATTTTCCCACTGTTCTTCATCCACTGTCAAAGGAAAGACAAGATCGTACATTTAAACTGGATTTATGCTAAAAGAATTGTTTGCATTTCCTCGCACTTCAATTTTACACACACACACACACACACACACACACACACACACACACACACACACACACACACCTACATCAATGCAAACAGCAATATACGGGCCATTTTAAGCATGTCAGTCAGTACCTGTAATTCTGCTCCGTTAGTTCCTATTCTCTTTGGTTACTCACTGGGCTTAAGGAGGCAATGGTTTTTACTGTTTTCTTGATTTCATTAGCCTTTAAACGTAAAAGCCCAGACTGCCATTATCAAAACCAGACTATTGCAGCTTTATCTCATGCATCACATGATTAAGGAAAGCATTACTCTCCCATAGCTTTAAATGCTGTTTCTTTTAGAGAGACAACATAGAGTTTCCCAAAACAAACCAAGGCCACCAAATTGCAAGATCGTTAGAAACAGTGGAGTCTTAACAAAAGTTGAGAAGACGGCAAAGACGTCATGTTTCATATGTCTAATGATGTGCCACAACAACGTCTGGGTTCTGTCTGGTTCATCTTGCACCTTTATTTTCAGACACCCGCTTCAATTTTAAGATGCTAATTCTAGTCCAAAATTTACATCTAACAAGATCTAAAAAAACCCCCCAAAAAACCCTATCTAATTGATTATTGTAATGCCACCCGGTAAAACAGTCACGTAAACATTGTGACCATCTCTTCTGCGGGAACTGCAACAACAAGGCCAGCACTTTAAATGGGAAAATCCATGACTGAATGACTGATTGCTCAGTGTCCAGGTCATCTGACCGCTAAACAGCTGATATAGATGGAAATTAGATGTTAATTTGATCTTTTTTATACAGTTTTATAAGTAAATGTGGGCAAGAATTAGTAAACAGAAATGGGTTGCAGGCCATCAAGGTTTAATGAGTATGCCCATGGCTGGTAGGGCCTCTGATTTAACACTGACCATTTCTCAAACCCAACCGACGGCACTGGGGGCTCCCCAGAACATAGGGAAGTTCAGATGAGAGGCGTGACTAATCCATAACGCCCTCAATCAAACAAAACATCCTTGAGGCCTATTATTTAAGTAAAAGGCATAGACAGAATTAATGGTTCCAGGCGCCACCATACAGGAGCTAGCCGTGAGAGATAGGCCTTACAGTTAGTAATAATGAGTTAAAGCAGAATTATGTATGTACAACACCAAATAGAACATAAAAGAACGGAAGCATTCACCACTTTCACCGTGTTGAGACCAATCTATGTGTCTCCTGATAAACTCGACCCAGATGTTCAGGAGAAGGTAACAAAATTCGCCACATGACACAAAATATAATATGCAGGTGCAATTGCAGACACCCAAGGGAGAATGGGATATTGCTGATATATGCCCACTTGTTTGGGAAATAAGTTAATATGAAACATGGCCACAAAATATTGTTTAATGAAATTATTGGTGTTTAGCCTACACACAACTCAATTAGGGTGGAATTAAATGCGTGCTGACGCCAGAATCATTATCACAGCATATTCTGGAAGAGCAGGATATTTAAAGGAGAGATTTGTGCAGCTAAAGTTATGCGATCTTGGATTGCTTTCTCGTTTTGATGATAAAAATGTTTTGGAACTTTCCAGATTTGTATCAAGATACATGGACAAGCATAGCATAGCATAGCATAGCATAGCATAGCATAGCATAGCATAGCATAGCATAGCATAGCATAGCATAGCACTATTCAGGTGAACAGTGGCAGTATGGCGAAAACACTGAAAATGGAACAGACTACCAAAAATTGTTTTACTGATGAGGTGTCACATGATACCCTGCTAGATGGAGCACATTAGAATAAGAACAATAAGAATAAAAATAATAAACTTGAATTAGTTCACCATTTTCTTCTTTCCATAAAAATCACTGAGCCTCTTTCCCTGCTTGATCAGAGCTTGAGGGTTCATTTCCACTCAACAAGACTTAACATGAACACTCTGCTGACTACAGAATGAGACCCAAGTTTCGCAATGTTGTAAGTGACTTGCAGTAAAAATTAATTTTACATCCACGTTGTCTCCATACGATACAGACCAATGCACTTTTTTAAACATGATGTGTAGGCCGATGCTTATTCAGCCACAGCAGACCTGTTTTGGCCTCAGACTTACTTGTAGAGACTGTCGGGTTCCAGGCACTTGAAGACCACTGAGTATAAGACAGAGTGAGGACGGTCTCCACTTCTCCTCCCAGCAACAACACAGGATGAGCCCAAACCAGAGAACAGATCATCCATCAAGCTCAGAACTTCACCTGGTGGAGAGAGGAAAAAGAAAGGGGAAAAGAAAAGAAAAACAGAAAGGGTGAAACAAAGAAAAACAGACAAAAAAAAAAGTCACTGTGGAAATGTTATGTTTACTAAATTCACCATCTGTCATAGTCTTGGCAGAGATGGAAGAAAATGGGCAAAGTTATCATTCAAAACTAGCTTTCATCCATTGTTCTTCGTAAACCAAAAACAGCGCCACATGTTTTTGTTCCGCCACATGTTTCGACCACGGAAAACAGTGTTTCACAACATTCGCTTAATCATGAATGAATTTCTACATTTTGGGAAAGCTGTTCCCTCTTAATCAATGAGTTCATCCCTGGTGTGAGTTTCACTTCCCCCCACAGTCAGGTGGGAGCAATTTCACTCGCACCAAGCCCAAGGCTAAATTAAATATGGCATTTTACTGGCAGCGACCTAAGGACAGTACATTACAGAACAGTAAGAAAACAGAATGATTTCCTTTATGGGCACACGGTTCTGTTACAGTGATATCTCAATGAGCACCCTTGTGTCTCGCAAAACACTACTTCACACGTTGTGAAATATCTTTCATGTCAGCTTACGGGAAAGGCGAGCGACGCACACTTGTTCATTTAGACACACAAATACATTCCGCCAGTTTCCAGTGCTCATGGGGGTGATGGAAAAAAAAAAGCGAGGGAGCTGTCGAAATAGTTTAAAAGCTCTCAAACGGTTGGACTTCCAACTATTCCTACGCGAGCTAAAGGGCAGCTTAGTTTTCGCTTATGATACATGGGCCAACGTATAAACACTGGGAGCGGGTCTGGCGGGTAGGGCACACGTGGATGGTAAGAAAAGGTTGCAGAAGAGGAAAAAGCACTGCACAAATGACTGATTTGACCTTTTCACAGAAAGACCTCTGTGTATACGAGGTTTCCCCTAAACACATTCCTGCACCGCTGCAGCGTTGCTCCTTCTGACGCTTAAACCTCTTTTTTTTTTAAATCGTGACTCTCGCGTTCAGACTCATTTACTCTGTTTGTTAAAACATGCTTGGATCTGCAAAAGCAGTCGTCAGCGTCAATGATACGTTTCCTTAGACACCTCAAATTCAAAACGCAGTTTTTTTTTCCAAGCGGTGTTATTTATGGAAGGGATCCGCACCTCATTCAGCTGCTTTTTAAACATTTACTTTATGTTCTCTCTGAGGTTAGTTTTCATCAGTTTAAAGAAGCCTTTCCCTCCTCACATACAGTAAGGAAGCTTTTCAGCAGGCTTATTCCTGGCTGCATACAGACACTATATACAACCTTATCTGGAATTCTGTTTAGACAATGCTAAATTCCAAAAGCAAAGCTCATTTCGTTGTATAAACTTAATGTTGGCCTAATTATGCTTTTTTTTGTTTCCAACAAAGTAAGGAAACATTTTTTTCTGCCAGTATCTGTACTATATTGAATCACAACAAGTTTCATTTGATACAGTCAGAGCTCGTAACAGCTGACACATGCATAATGTTTTCTCGGTTATGTTTAAGCAACTCATTTGTTAGACATGCTCACAACTCAAAGCGCTTGGTTAAGATTAGGGGAAAGGCTGCGGTATTGGTTTAAATGCTCTGAAAAGTAAGTGTTGACTTACAGCACAAAGTTTACTTTTTCAATATTTAACCAAAACCACATTGCCCCCCAATAACCTTCGCCAAAGTGTTTTTGTAGCCCAAACAAAACCACACACAGAGATCATAATGTGTCAGTGCCCTGCACTTTGCATGGCAGCATGGTACGCATTAAATGCTTGCTGGCATATTAGGGTATCAGTGTCAGGATTTTCTTAATTCCCATAGTCTTAAATTGTATAACAACCGTATGATCCTCTTATTTTCTTGCAATTAGTACATTTAGTCTGATAAGTTTGTTGAAACACCAAAATATGGTGAAACACTAAATTAGGCGTAACAGGCTACTGCATCCTTATGCCTTTCAAGGTTATTCCTCTACCTTTTACTGCAAGCAACTATGGGAGGAATGTCTCCAGAATGCCAGGGGTCAGTTATTTCCCAAAGGCAGAAAAAGAAGAAAGTTTTAGATACAGTATGGACCAACGTGGAGGAAAAGGAGGGGAAGAGAGAGGAAAAAACATGCAGAGAAAGCAAAAAAAGAAAACAAATATGATAGGAACGTCTCTGATGTTGTATCATTTTGGATGTAGTCAGGTAGAGGATCCACAAATCATTGATCCGATGCTTGACGATAGCTCAGGAGTGTTGAAACAGTGTTGTACTGACGTACAAAATGCAACTGTAATATCATACAGATAATTTATGGGCCCTGTTTCTTACTCTTTGTAAATTGTTTGTTAAACAACAAAATAAAGCAAAAAATAGAAGTAGAAGGATGAGCAGGAGGATGAGATTACATGGGAAGCTGCTTCCATACAAAGTTCTGCTACTGCTACGAGCATGGCTGTCACAAGGAGGAGCGGTATCGGAACGTATTCTCATAAGAGAAATAACTACGGGACAGAACCATCCATCCCGTCTTTCATGGGACCTATTCGCACAACCTCACGGGGCCTGTTCCTGAGCTTTTACCTAACTTTAGAGGGTACTAATTGAATAAGACAAGTACCACATGCCTGGAAAGTGGCAGAGGAAAGAAAGGAAATTGTGACCAAGGTGTTGGATGAACATTTGCCTTTAATTAGCGATCCAACATCAGAACCCACTGAAAACTTTCTCTTTTACGAAACTCTCTGACAGTAACTTATGGCCCTGCATGCGACCAAGTCTATATTTGCTTTGTTTGTTTCTAATACAACTCTTTTGGTCATAAAAATAAGGGGGAAAAAAAAGATTATATTAATATGATGATTTATTAGGGCACAAAAATATGTTGACAATAGTGTTCACACCGGAGCTTATTTGCAAAAATGTTACTTTGGGCCCAAAACCAATACTTGGGAATATACACTGACAGAGTTAAATGTGTTTAATGTCACCCAGGCATCAGTGGAGTGGCATGAGCATGGATTTTGCTTGGAGACACAAGGCAGCGTGTCATAATGGGACATTACTCGTACAGTGTGTGTGTAGACCACTGCTGTAACCGACAGCACAAGGAAGTGCTTCACTTAGTTTGATCCATCTGGAAGACTAAACAAAAGACAAATGTCTTTGGTCTGGTCCTCGGTGGCTCGAGAGTGACTGACTGTATAATTATCAATTTAAAGACTCAGCAGGAGAACACAGTGTGTGTTTAGGTTCCTTTAATAGTCATATACCCTTACCTCGCAAACTTTACCCACACATTCCATGGGTCAAACAGCTCTTTAAACAGAAACATCTGAAAGCTATACACTGTTATGCAATTACATAAATATTACACCCGTATGCAGGTTTAGTAGGGGTACACAATGTACTCTCATGTACAGGGGCTGATATTGACCTTTCCTAGGTGATATTGGCCTTTTCTAGGTGTAAATGTTTGCACGCAAGAAGCAAAAACTGTTATAAGTAATCAAACTCAAAGACAAAAAGCAGTGCAGTAATTTCAATGACCCTGGGCAGTTTCATAAGAGAAACTCACATCTGCATTGCACCCAAGCAAACAAGAGTAGTTTTAATACAAGAATGCAATACACATCCAAACGACGGATGTCAAAGGATTTGCGTACTAGTAATTTACGAGACATTGAATACAAAGTGAAGCTACTGAAGTTGTTGACTGTTAAGATTTTTATGATGATTCTGGGTCCTTGGTCTGAAACTAATGTTCACCACTACGAAAACAAAGCAAACAAAGTGATTTACCAGGATTATTATTATTTTTTTGGTTCATAAGTGGATTCAGGAAGAAGCCTGAACACAAAATCAAATCCACCGTCTGAAACATTTGAACGGAGCTAACTATGCGTTAATCTTTTGAAACTTGGCTTTGGGGCGTAGAGTTCGTGGCGGTGGTCTCGCTCCGTATCTCTCCTGATCAAGCTCGATACAGGAAGAGAGGGAGAGAGAGAGAGAGGAAAGTCCAGCAACACTTGCTGCATAGCAGTAATTTATGAATCAGCAGCAATATGCTAAAACGGACCGGGTCTGCGGCAGACCCTCACTCCTATCCTGAAACGACGGGAGAAACAGGGCATGTGTGCACAAACAACTGGACTCAATGACTGAAAGGATGAATGAGCAGAATGAAAAACAAAACCAGGACAAAATGATTATATGACTCAACTGCTAAACTGGAAGTGTTTTTACAAGCCACTGGCACACACACATATATATTCTACAGAGGACTCGCAATCATTGTCTGCTTTCAACGTGTTTGCATCCCAATTTACTATTAAGTGACGGCAAACAAAACTGATTCCATTAGCTGTAGAATGAAATATTAAAACCCACCCAGAAGCAGCGTTTATGGTCGCTCCCTTCTGAGAGGTTCTTCACGGGTAGGCCTGTGGTCTGTCAACATTTCTGTCAATACCAAAGCCAAAACAGCACACAGCTGGCAAAAATTAAGGACCCTGAAATTCTATTACGGTAAAAGCCATTTTGCGTGTTCTCCAGCTTACACGACGATGGTAAATGCCAGGTGACCTTTTTAGTAAGCGGGGGGAAGGGGGTGGGGGGTGGGCGGGCAGATGATAGTAAATCATGTGAAGATGACGAGACACAAACACACACAACAGGCCTCGTGACTATGATGCAGTTGCAAACAAGTCAGGTTAAGTTTATTTGTGCAGAGCAATATTATATGCACTGTCTCCAAGAGGCTTCGCTTGGCCCACAACAGCAACGGGTCCTGACCCGGAATGACCCAAAGTCTGTAAAGGCAAGGAAAACACTTCTCACAAATCCTTGGCACAGAAAACAAACAAAACAATAGCTCCGAATTCAAGGAGAAAGCCGTCATGAGCAGAATGGGGTAAGAAAGAAGCTGGAGGACAAAATGGTTTCAACAGTGTGGAAGTGCCAGATACTACAGCCACTATACAAGTCCAAAACATGCATATACATTGTCATACAAGTCCATCACACTTTACTGCATAAAAAGTTTCTCTGCAATGTAACATATGCACTTACATGCTAAATTACATGTACGGTACTCATATAGCGCATGTCTATATCACCAAATGCCTGTTGTGTACATGGTGATACAGAGGCATTTTGTGTGATGCTGCCAAACAGACTTGCTATACTGTTCCCCTTGACATATCAGTTCAATTACACTACTGAATTCAGGCACAGTATAATTTCCTCTGCCATTAGCTGAGAGTGTGAGTCTGTGTGTGTGTGTGTGTGTGTGTGTGTGTGTGTGTGTGTGTGTATCCTCAAGGTCAGTGGGTTCACACACTAGTGCTTTTCCTCCAAAGAGTAAATTTAAGGGAATGTGGCAGCGGAACAACATCACTGAGGTAAATCACTGTTTATTCTCTTCCTTAGCCAAGAGGTCACTTTTGTATTGACGAATGTATCTTGAGTTATTTTACGCCTCTGTTCTATCTTTATCCTTTAGATAATAATTCATATAACAACTGCCGGTAGATATGAGGTTTTAAGGCAGTTTTGTGCATGATGTTCAACATCACAACTCGATTGGGATTTCATAGCATTTAAAAAATGCTGAATCTTCCATCACTTCCTGGTAATAAATGATAAACAGTATTTGTATATGCATGGGATCGATGCAGTGCAGTTTGGATACATTACTATTTGCATGGGCTTAAGTCTCTCTTTCTCTTCTCCCACCTACTATCAGTCCAGGCAACTGCACAGTGGACTCCGTGTGAGCAAACAAAACACAAGCGTCGTATTAACAAACAAATCACAAGCTTTATATTTCCTGTGGGCTGCCAAACCTGCCGGGGGCCTCTTCTGTTAAACTGTCAGCACTCAAGCCACCACTCCCCACACTAAACCTACACAAGCGGCACCTTCCTCCCCTCCAATGCCACACTCGTGGTCGACATTACGCAGATATACACTGACTGTCCCGTGGAACTTTGTGTCACACAGTGCCACCTATGGCAGGAAACTCAAGTTACCGACAGCACAGTAAGTATTCAGAGGTAATGGCAAAGCACTATGGGAGCAAATGTGCAAGTTTTTTTTCTAATCAGCTAGGGGGACATCCCTGTGGACATCGCTCTAGAAGCTCTATGCAGAAAGATGCTTCCTTTGTTTACATGAAGTGTTTTTTTCATTGTTTGACGCAGAAAAATAAAATAGATTTCAATGCAATGGGTGCAGCAGTTGGTATGAAAACGACATTCTGTATTGCCCAGATGCGCACATTCACACAGCTTAAACTTGAGAAACGGTGCTGTCTAACAGATGATGGAGATGTTGTCCACTTGTCCTCTGACATAAGTACTGATGATAAGCAGCTTCTTTTGATCCGACAGTGATGAGCCTCACCCAGTGGAGGTAAAGCTTCTTGCAATAATTTCATGATAAAAGTTTTTTTTCATGGAAGAAATGTCCATGCTGCTGATCTGGTGTATAATTAAATGAATACAAATATGAGGAAAAATTAGCTGAGTCAACAGAAAAGAAGTTAAACGCCTCAGAAAAGACGATACAACTCACATTTATAACCCTCCGTCTTTGCTGCTGTTTACAATAACACAATAATATGCAAATTGTTTTCAGCAACATTAGGACTAAGCAGTCATCTGAGTTAGACAGCATTTTTGCCCTAATTCAGTTATCAAGTCGGCCTAGCGCAACCGTGATGATGTTCCCAACATGACAAGCTTTGAGCAGTAAGAAATAGAAATGAAGAGCTCGGTGGCACATCTGCATTTTGACAATGCAAGTATTTCTTCAGCACTTTAAAGCTATCTAAAATTAATCAACTCCCTTCCAGCTAATAATAATTGAGTTTTCACCCAGGTCAGGTTATAATCAAAGATAACATGTGATATTAGAGACTAAAGAATCATCTGGTTCTGAATGAAAACAAAGTAGAATACGCAGAAATTAGCCCAAAAAATAAAGAAATAATGACTTCATCCTCCCCTGGGACAAATCTCATGTTTCATTTCACTGTCAGCCTGTCAGTCACACACGGTTCAACAACAGTTCTGCAGCAACTGTCAACTGACGGTACAGCAAGCTAGAGGTGAAATGAGGTAACATCTGACAACAGTGGCAAATATGGAGCTCCAAAATGAGCAAATGTTCATTTCCTGAACTTTAAATGAGCTCAACAAGGATCAAACGTTTAATGACGAATGAAAAGAAAGGCGTCCTTGTCTTTGTCTCAGTTACAATTCAAGCACAATTCCATTAATGTGTGTCTGAGGTTCCACTAACACACATTTAAGTGCCCATATTTACTTAAGGGACACCAAGAAGGTGTCACGGTTATTGAGCTTATGGGGGGACGGGGGGGATGGGGGGGTGACGTCAGGAGACTGGAAGAGAGAGAATAACTGTCTGTGAGTGAAAAGAGACGAAATGAGAAAGGAAGCAAAAAGAGAAGAGGGAATGCAGAAAGCCCTTGGCCCCCTGCCTGCAATCTGCAATCTGCTGATGGCTGGGCTCGTGACGAGGAGGTGCACAGCGTCCATTTTTAGCGATGAGGTCATCTTTAATTAACAAAACAAAGAGAGTCAGCTGTGTCACTCCAATCTGTTATCTGCGCCCATGCTCAAGGACACCGTTTATCTCCATATAATTCAATCTCTTTGAACGGGGGCTTATCGACGCGTTGGGGGGGCTTTCTTGGTCTGTGCCGGTAACGCCGCGGTTACATAAACAGGGGAGGGGGGTTGCCACTGACACTGATCGCAAAAGAAAGACGGTGTGGAGGGGTGCATGAGGAAAGGAGTGGGGTATGAGGCATGTGACAGGAGAGGAGAGTCAAGCACAGCGAGCTCCACGCGTCGTCTAGTCCGGTAAGCTTGCGGCGTGCCCCTCAAATAAGGGCAAAGATCAAATGGCTAATCGGCGTCTCAGTGCGGCAGTGCCAGCATGAGGTGACATCATTGCTGTGTAACCAATCGGGCTGGCGCTGCCTGTGTGTGTCCCTGCTCCTCTCCTCTTCCACTGCTTTGTCTCTCCTGGTGATTTCCACCCCCTCCCCTCCAACCCTCCGTTCTTCTCACGTCACTGTGCCTTTCTACATTTACATCCAGCCTCTTCTCACTTTGCTGTTCTTGCCAACCCTTGTCGTTTTCCTGCTCTGCCCTGTCCTCATCTGTTTGTTATATTACATATTCAGGTGGCACACGGCGGCGGCACAACACCGAGAGACTCACAGCTTTTTAATTAGCGCTAAGTGTGTGCATTTGAGCGGGGCGTCGTGGGAAGCACTGTGCTACGCTGACGAGCGCGTTCACCAGAAGAAAAAAAAAAGTGTCACCTCAGCATAACCGTTATTTAAGGACAAGCCGCGCAAATTAGCAGCTGACGAGACAATCGAAAGTTTGTTAAAAGAAATAAAAAAAGAAAGACGGGGGGTGGTGGTGATGGAATCCAGAAGCTGTGTGATTTCAGCCAAAAAGGGTTAAGTCTTTTATTAGAGAAATTTCATTACATTTTTCTGGCATGCTCCATTTGTTCTGGGAACTCCCAGTGAGACACACAGGAAACAGTGCTGAAGGATGTCTGACATTATAGTGTAGGTAGGCCACTAATTATTTCCATACAGTCAAAACAGTCTTGCATCTTGCTACATGCAACTCTGCAGTTGCAACTGTGGTTCAAGCTGTTCACTCACTTTCTAGGTGGATGTTTTAATGGCGGAGGTTAATTATTTGGCTGTGGCACCAGATTTGACTTAAAACAATGAAACGAAACCAGGCGAGTTATTCTGGTCATTAGTCGAATCAATAACGACTCATTGGAATGTATCTGCAATTCAAATACTAGTTTCAAGCACATTTTAAAAGTGCTTGAGACTCTATTAAAAGATATTAAGTATCTTTTTTGTTTCTAGCATTTTCTGAATGTCCCTTAAACCACGCTCTTATATAATCTGTGGTCATGGATACCTCCTCACATGTTCGAGCTAATTCAATGTATTGCTGTGCAGGAATGTTGAGCTCCACATTACATACAGTACATCAGCATTGCTTGTGTAATTGTCTTCGTTGTGAATGCTGCCTCTGCCTTGGTGTGCCATCTAGAGGCCTGCGTGAGGCCCAGTGAAGTGGATCACTCAGCTGAACATATCTATCACCGATGTGACTGAAAGCACAGTAAGAAACTTAATTCACTTAGAATAATACTTATAATGAACTACATAATGGTCCTAGGTAGTACTGAACCATCTATATAAAAGAGAATGAGATTAAACCTCTAATAGTCTTATTGTTCTTAAATTCAATTACATACATAAATAAAAAGGGAGTGAGTGAGTAGGGGGCAGGATAGTAATAACAGATATCAATTAATGTGGATATTTCCAGAAATGTTACATAATTAGAAGAACTGTACTGAACAAGCTGATTTAAGATACTACCTCCTGAGCACAGTCACTAAAGCGACTATAAACCCTTTTATTTGACACTGTTTATTGGCTTTCAAAATGTTCCCAACAGATACTTTCCTAAAAAGGCAGCTTTCTGTGAACAATACAATAAAATACAATCCAAAATTCATCACTATACATATATAAACTGCTCTGGATTTGGTAGAGCGACGCAGTGATGAGCACTATCAACCGACAGTGACCTGTCCAGGTTACACCCTGCCTCTCATAGTAAATCAGCCGGGATCAGCTCCAGCTCTACCCACTAAAGATAAGTGGAAAACAGATGGACAGATCGATCGGTGCTCGAGATTGCGGACGGCTATGACCAAAGTTTATTAGGGAGATTACAGCATGGACTTGCAAGTTTGTGAGCATGGCTCCCTTGGCACTACTTCCCCAAACGAGATGGCCGCTTCGTCGCACACATTGGTTTTGTTTTATGCAATCGGAAGACTACTGAATGACAGAGTGCCCCCACTTTCAACTTTGCGACAGGCACGGGTCGATTGTTCTTAGCTGAGATGATCGCAGTGTGTCCCAGGATGTCATGGACAAGATGTGTCTTACTAGGTCAGACCATGCAACCCCCCTTTGAAGCCTGCCCCGAAGTTTATGGTTATTGGTGCGTTGATAATTGCTGAGAGTCTATGCTTTACTCCGCTCATTCCCCATGGGCCCTCGGCATCGAGAAATTGATTGTGACTGTGAAACAATGCTTGAATTTCTTCAAAAGTCGGTGGAAGGTAACATCTCAATGTTCTCCAGGTTACAGTTAAGTGCTGATGTCCTTGTTATCACTGCTATGGAATGGACTGAATAGGTATAGGGTTGCCTTAGTGATACTGTTGGTGTAGAGTATCAGGGATTGGCACTATGCCTTAAGAAAATGCAGTTCATGTATAGTCAAATGTAAAAAAAGGGTATGAATTCAGTTCTATAAACATAGGTTTATATCCAGCCTACTGACCTTGGATAAATGCATGCAGAAGTCATTTGAAAGGCCATTTATTTGATCTTGGCAAACAGAAAATGGATAACGTGGCCTGATTGGCTGAAGGGTGGTAAACACCAGCTGTGCTCTTGCTGACTGAACAAAGGTTAAATTGCAGAACCTTCATTCTGTGTTTTTCTGAAAATCAAACACCACATTTTTATTACAGCAACACCTTTGGAGAGTAAGAAAGACTCCCTTCTTGGATCCATAAGCAATCCTTGTAGGGAAGAAGAAGAGTTTAATAAATAAAAAAATATTTAAAAAAAAAAAGGTGACCACATAGCCTTCGGTTCACATTCACGGAGGAGGAATCCCTGACTCCAATGTGGAAATGAGAGAAAGCAGTATCTGTGGTGAGATTCTTTGTTTTTTTGTAAACGCCAGCAAGCAATCTCATGTGATTAACTGCTAATGTGAACATTTAGACCAACTCTGGTTTCTGTCAGAGTGATTGTGAGAAACACATTACAAGTCAACATGAGAGTGCTGGAGCCTGTCGATACTGTGTATGCACTGGTGTTACTGTTTGGTAAAGGGAATATGCAACAGCCCTGGAAAAAGCCATGGAAAACGGTAAAAACCAGAGCTGCTTAGTCCGTGTCCGGGTTTCTCTTGCTGGGTCAAGCTGAGGTCGGTTGATCGAAAATCACAAATTCAAGAATAACGTAAAGGGGATGTATGTTTCAGGAGGTACACAGGACACATGATAATCATCTGTGCTTCAGGTGCTGCGTATTGTCATAGATGCATGCTCCTTTACAACCATGCTATATGGGCCCAGACCTGGACAGTGTTGGAATACTGCCAGTGGAGCGTCACGTCCATATAAACAACAAGATATATGCACTAAGGGCTCGGCCGGCCTCTTTGCACATCAAAGCAGCAGGACAATCTCCCGGTCACTGTTGACCTCAGAGACAAGATTTGTGAGAGACGAGGGAGAAAGCTTAAAGAGAAGATGACTTGTTTTTCAAAGAGCGCCGATAAGTGGAGTGATCTGAGGGGACTGAAGATGGGGGCCTTGTTGTTGATGGTTTGTACAGATGTGGGAGACACCAGTGATGCTCCAAAACGACTTAATCCCCCGAAAGCCTCCCTGTAACAGGAAAGAAAAACGTCGACAAGGTAAGAGCGAGGGAAGGGTAAAGGATGTGAGCGGCGGAGGCAAAAAATTGAAAAATGAAACCATGCGGTGCCTGGTTTCAGCAGCCACGTGACGGGACGCTTGAAACCATGTTAATGGAAAAAGCTCAAAAGTAAGCAGAACAGTCTTTATGTGATCGGCAATCATTTTTGTTTCCTACTTTTCCATTTTCTTAAAGTTGTGCAAAATGTGGGCACAATGTTGTCTTTTCTTTGTTCACAGACAAAATATGGATCCTGCTCACTGGAGACGATGGTGGCAGAAAATGTCAGTAATGCAATGAATGATGATGGATGTGTTTACAGTCGGACATAAGATGGAGCACACTGAGCAAGGAATGAAGGGGAGCCGCCTCAGCAGTATTACCACAAACCACTGAGCGGACATCATCGATCAGCATAATTATTGACGCTTTCGAGACTAAGATGACACTTCCGAACAACAAGTCCAAACTTTGACAAGGCTTTTCCACTCAGCATTGATGTCCACTGCCAGAAATTGTGCTTACTTGTCGTATATGTTACAAACATAAGTGCCATACTTCTAGAACTAACATCATGTTGGGGGGAGCGTGGGGGGGTTGTGATTACTTCCTGATTACTGCAGGAAGCTGTCACGAATAAAAAACCCACCAGAGCCCAAAGCCTGTTACGCCATATGAATCAGCTTATTCACATGGATCAAAGTGTCAACCATGTCAACCACCGCACTGCATTCCAAAACACAAACATCACCTCATCTGCACGGACTACAGGGCTTTACAGGTATGAAAAAATGAGGTCTCGGCTTTTAGTTCAACTGTACATCGAAGCTATCATAGATACATTATCCATTTCCTGAAAACATATGGCTATACTTAGCCATTTGGATGAGGAGTGCGGCGGAGGGGGAGGGATGGTTAGGGTCATAGATTTAGTTTTGGTATCTGCATATTACATTTTTGAAAAAGGAAAAATGAAACGATGTGAACAGAGCCCAGTTTGATACCACATTTGTAACTGATTTCGTTACAGTCGTGAATGTGAGATAAGTGTAACCTCAGGTAGCACAAAGTGTTTTCATCAACTCCGTGCAAGGGTGGAAAAAAAAAAAACCCAAAACTTTTTCTTCTTCATGTCACATGGCTGACCTTAAAGCTGTTCAGCCCAGGAGGGAAGCAGTCTTTTCTGCTAGTCTAGACAGTCCTGACATAGAAACATGGCTGTGGGGACCCAGTGAGGCCTGCAATCAAGTGTCTGCATCTCTACACTCCCAGTCTGCCATCTGTATGAGTGTGCACATGGCTAAATGTGTGTTCTCTGAGTGTGTGACTCACGCATAGCATGGCCAAGTGTTTGTGTGTGGCTGTCTGTTTATCTTTGCTCTCTCAAACGCGAGTCCAAAGCAGTGTTTCAACTTGGCAGTTGATGCGGATGCAGCAACTGGTGCCAGTGAAAGCTCTTCCCCTGGAGGTGAGGGTCGCACTCTTACTGCTGAAGATGGTGGCAGTGGTCCCAATCGTCCCATCTCTGCACACCACCATGTTTATCGACGTCTCACCTGCCCTTCCTGAGCGTCACTACTTTACAGCAACTGCCTTCCTTTAAAAATGTTATTTTATACTTTGGCTGTGGGTTAGTAAAATACATCATATCCAATGCTACATAAAAAAAAATTACTGTGATTACATTTTGTGGTTACGTTTTGTCAAACACAACAGCAATTTGATCGCAAATGATATTGATATTCCATCATAAACATTTATAAACCCTGACCCAAAATCTGAACCCCTCGCACCGCCCCTTCATTAGCCAACTATTAGCCCGGATGAAGCCCTGGATCAGGATTTTTCCCTACGATGGCCAAAACTGTTAAATATGGTTTAACAAAACCAAGGCAAACAATCCCTTAGTGTGTATCCATACTTATATAAATGTGAACACGGAAATGAAGGAGAAACATTGCTGTGCAGAAAACCACCGCGGCGCCCTGAAGCAAAGTATTTATCCCCAAACTGCTCCATTAGAGCTATTCATACTTTGTATATTCAAGGTGAGCAGGGCACCACGTTCAACTGAACTGCTGATTCGTCTCATCGTTTGGTTTCATTATAAAATTTTCCATTTGGCCCTGAGACGGTCCTAAAATAAGAAAGCCAGCAGTGTGTATGGGGAATACAAATCCAATAATTTCAGAATAAGTCAGAGTAAGTGTGAGGAAATCACAGCATTCAAAAACGACCCTTCTTTTTGCTGAGCCCTGGGAACAAGATCTCATCATTTTAAAAGGTCGCTACTATTTTATAAATCTCCGCCGGCAATGCCGTCCAAGTATCAGTCTGAACAGTTTGTCTGGCCAAATGCTCCGGTTGTGTGATTGGTTTACTGACGTGGTCATAATGTCACTGACCGGATCCGAGCCACAGCAATTTGGAATGAAAAGTATCAAACATGTAATGTGGAAGTAAGTATGGAAGCAGAAAGTGGCAGTCGCGCATTTGAGCAAACAGGTAGCCTCAACAACCAGATGTACTGTGCCTTTTTTTTTAGAACAAAGCAATAGCCAAACAAGTGCAAATACCTGATGATGCCAATATGGTGCCTCCATGTTTGTTTCTGTTCTGAGGCAACATTCGAGTTCACACTTGTCTGTGAGGTTACTGGGACCCAGTGATCGTGCGTTCAGTTGCTAGGTGTGTGGTCCCGTGTCTTGACAGGATTGTTTTGCGTGTCCAATTATACAAATAATACATAAACCAGTCAAAGCCGCTTATGTAATCTGTAATGGTTTGAAAATCCTTTTGTGTGTGGCCAGCCTGACAGACTAAGACTGGAGAGACAGTGGCAGGCCGAAATGATGAAGGACCAAAGATGAGACAATGACTTCTAATTCATATATAATACTGTCTGTAATGACATGATTTATAGTGATGACTGGCACATTGCAGAGTGAGTCACCCGCACCATCTGCCCCTTCCTACCTCACCTCTGCCAGCATGTCTGTCTCTAGCGGTCTGTACCCTCGCTCTGCTTGCCGGTGCCCACGCTTCATCAGCACTCCTCCCAGGGGTGATGGATGGCCTGTCCATACATCCCAGTGACTAAAGCCAGCTTCCTGCAGACCACCTCATTTCTTCAATATTATTAAATTCCTATCACCCTTCCGCTGATTCACCCCAGCCACTCGTCACAACCATACCCACTTACCTAACCCTATGGCACGTCGGTCCAAACCATTTAAAGTGCCCTACATCATTTTCTCCCGTCCAGAGCCCAGGATCCTGCCTCTTTTTTGTATCTAGACCAAGATTTTAACCTCATTTCCCCTAATTGTAAATGGACTCTCTACATAATAATAATAATATAATAGTAATAATAATAATTTTAAATAATAACGTTCCTTTAACTTGAAGTTAAAACATCCTGCAAAATAATATGGTTGTGCATCTGTCCCAAACTTAATTTGTCACAAGGCCATCGAGGGATTTACCAAATATATACAATCGAGAGCCTCTAATCCGCCTAATTTCCTTGGAGAAATCTTAATTTCCAAAACATGAACTTTTTGGTTCAGCTAAGGCTGAATGCTTCGAGGAGAAAAGTGAGCTTGGAACACTAAGCTTGCCACTTTAAACCCTGATGATATGTGAGTGCAGGGAGTGAATGAAAAGTGCTTTTCACCCTGTCAATACCCACGGAGGAACCTAACCCCCTAACTGCTTCCTGGGAGTAGTGCAGAACCCCATTGCTCCTATTTGTGTATGTTCACTTGCAAAAGCCAAAAATGTTTGGCAAGTAAATGTAAATAGTTTTTTTCATATAGCAACAAAGAAGTAAACAATCAATTTTGGGATTTAGCGTTCCTACCTGTATAGACCTCCGCCTCTGAGGGGTCGTCCACTCGTTTATGCTGGATGATATAGTCAGATACCTTGCAGCCAATCAGAGGCTCCACATCCATCCACTCCAGGGCAACCATTGTGCTTGAGGGCTCCAGGTAAGGGGCGAGGCGCAAACTAATGGAGCAATACAGAGAAGGCAAAGTTTAACATACTTCAAAAGAATAAACATAACACAAACACTAAGATCTGGAACTGCACCAAAGTAAACTTGAGATTAAACTGCGTGCATGAATGTGCCCAAAACCGAAAGTACGGACCTTATTCAAGAGTGGAAAATTAGTAATCCCATGAGATCATTCCTGTGTTGGAGCAGAGACAGTCACACCTGTGCCAACTTCTCGCTGGACAACAGGATGGCAAACAATGACTCCTAACAAAACAACATTCCAATACCACCTGTTGTGCAGCAGTTTTCCGTGTGAAGTTTTTTATTTTTTTTATTTTTATTTCCTCAAAGAGATAACAGAACAGTATTTCCATTTTGTCTGCCCTCCAGCTGTGTCTGTAATACTTTGTTTCAGCCTCACAAATAGTAATAATAACAATAATAATAATAATCTGCACTACAGATTTTTGTTCAGGTCTAACACTCTGCTGCTGGTCAGAGTGGGAGATTTGGCTGCAGCTGCTTTCGTGCCAGCAGCCTGGGCTCACAGAAAGCCTGACCAAAACTTAGGTTGTGAAACCACACCCTTCTTCTCCAGTTGCATAACCACAATCCACAAACAAAACAACCATAAAAGCATCTCAAACTACTTGTGCAACACTCGAGCAGCGTAATTTAAGGCTCAAGTATCGGTGCATCTGTTACAAAAACAGCACTTTTGGTAAAGTATTACTAAGTCTCGCCACAATTTCCAAATAACAGCTGTTCTAAAGTTTTTGAATCACAGTTGTTCAAATATGATGTCTCTACATCTACCTCTTACGTTGGCTTATAAAAAACTGCCTTAGTAAGTATTTTTGATTTTGGAAACAGTGCATGTTACAATCATGTATTTCAGCACCACAGGACATAAACTGATGACCAAATAATTTTCACATATAAATTCATTTCAGGAGAGGCTGTAAAATGTTTTTTTTCCCAAATATTTAAAATGAATGTGTGTATTCCTGGATCCTAGAAATGTCAATAAATTATTTTCATGTGTTGTAACCTGGCAGGTAGTCAGCCAGATCAACTTATGGAAGTCGCAAACATGCAGATTAAGTCAAAGAATGAATGTAATACGCACCATCTGTTGAGCTAAAAACTGAATGGCTATTGTAAAACTATAAATAAGACATAATGTAAACAAGATGAAATAGCTTGGAATTTCAGGTTGGTTTAGCATCAACATTGGTTTGTATATGTAGCTACACATCAGATAGATATTTTAATGTTAAGCTTTCATTATTTCATTCATATTTCAAGATTTCATTAACATCATTTCATAAAATATTCTCGGGATATTTTAAATGCTTGAAATGTTTTCTCTACAGCCTCATTCTTTAAAGCCTTGACCTTTTAACTTCCTGTGTCTTTTCAAAAGATCGCAGGGCAACAGTTTCTGGGCTGGATGAGTCACAAAAGCCTCCGGGGTATTGTTAGGACACCTTGAATGAGAGCATGTTCTTTTCAGAGGGGTGTAAGGCCTGACTGACAGTTATTAGAACTTTGGGGACTGTACTTTTGTCTACAACTTTTTCCAGTGCCTCGGGAGTCAGTGAAGACGTGTGTGTGTGCGTGTGTGTGAGAGAGAGAGTGTGTGCATTGTGTGTGTGTGTGTGTGTATGTCCACATGCATATATGAGTGTGCCTGCAGTGCATCAGTGCATGCATCCATGAAATCTCTCTTGTGCATGAATTCCTAGGTGTCATGGTGTCATCTCACACTTACATTGGCTGCCTGAGGGGACTGCAGTTAGGCAGGCCATCTTTGCTGAAGGCACTCAGGTCACAGCGACACCAGTTGTCAATGACATCGCCCTTTCCAGCACACCAGTATGAGCTCATTGTGGCGCTTCTGAAGGCCTGTAAAGGGTAACAGGTGAGAGAAATGCAATTATCTCTTGGAAAATGTGCTCCCCGTCCATCTCTGCTTACCCCACCCCCATCTCCACCGCCGTCCTCTACAGCATCACGGCACAAACTTGTGTTTTTATTCCCGACTATTCCCGAATCTTTCTTTTGCCCGTACCATAAAATGCTACCTCAAGTGCAAACATGATGAACCTTAGACACTTTTTAATAGTCCATTGAGGAATTGAGGGCAAGCCAAATAGTCCTTACTCAAAATGGGTCTCACAAAGAGTATTGCTAGTACAGATATACCCAATGGACACCCCCCACCACACACACACACACCCACACAGACAAAGAGAGAGTGACCTTTTCATACCACTGTTCCCAATTACCGGAAGGCAGAACATCTCTCAGTATTATCTACAAGCTTACACTGAGATATCATAGCTGCGCTGTGACTTTTATGATGGAGGTGTGAAAGCTGTGACACTCCCCACCTCCTCCGTTCGATGCGTCTCAATGTGTGTGCATGTGTGTTATGAGCGAGTGTGTGCGTGTGTGTGTGTGTATCTGTCGGTGTCGCTGTCGGTCTGTCTGTGAACGGGACGGAGGGGGCCGGCAGTGAGATGTTAGGAGATGATGTCATCTTCTAACGTCTCCGTGTGCTGCTTCATTAACGGGTGAAAGAAAAATCAAAGGCAGAAGCTCGGTCATCCTCTAAAAGGCAGCAAAATGCCAATATAACCGTCAAAGTAATAAAGTATAATGTCAGGGCTTTCCCTAAAGCCGCAGGCATGATATAGGGTGAGTTCAGGGGAGTTTGCCAGCCCTCTGGCTCCCCCTCTCACACTATGGATCAATGGAGCACTCAGTTATTTATGTGCTCTAACTGGTTGGTAGTGCTGCCTCATGCAGACGACTTTGGAGGTGTGCTTGATCATGGTCACAAAAATAGGACACTGGAACCATGTGGAATCATTATCACTGGGCACCAGCCATCTAACAAAAGGCAGAGAGGAGCCACTCCTTTGTTCCAATACAGCATGGCATTCACGCATCCAAAAGCAAAGGAATAGATGAGACCACACACATCTTTAGAAGACAAACCACGTGCAGTCAGCGTGTATCCATGGGCACATGAAAACACACACTCCGGTTAATGATTGATTACCACAGTTGGTCGTTTCATTTCATTGGATAAATGCCAAGGAAGATTTCTGCAGTCTGCTGATTAGTCAAAGCGACATTTGAGATAACTTTGGGTATCGCCCTGACCAGAAAGCGGAGTCCAGCTATGCACTCCCAAGCTGATGTTAGCATTTCCCCGACACTGCATTATTAGCCGTAAAGGAGGTCTTTCATGGGAACTGACTTCCAATACTACTCACTTTCACTGAGGCAAAAGATCACGGGAGTGAAAGTGATCTAAATGAGCAGTTGAGTAGGAAAGAGTGAGAAAAATAAGCGTGAGGCTGGAGAGGAAATAGGTTTAAAAAAAAAAGGTATGAAAAGCTGACTCCCAATTCTTCCAACCTTAGGATCAGTATCCTTCACCAGTCATTATTTATCCCCCAGTACAAGCCCCTCTAAATTAGCCTGCTGAATGAGCAGTTATTATAGGGGATCGGTAAGCACTGTAATCCATAGATATATAATATCCCCGTGAAAAACCAAAAAGGGGAAAAAGGTTATTTAATATTCCCCCCTTGCCTGAACCTATGTAGCAACAGCAGCAGGGGTCATGCCACCTCACATCGACGAGAAGCAGGCCTCAGACAAAGGCAACAAGAAAAACCTTGACGAAAGGTCTGCACACGTACGCAGACTGGACAAATATGAGAAATGACCTCTACTGGTGGGGGCAAAAGAGAAAAAGACCACAGGACCGCCATGCGTTTACCACCACCAGATTCCTAGAAAAACCCCATATGGGTCTGTGCGCTTGATTGCATGGCTGCACATGTGAAAAATAGACAAAGCGATTACCACCGTGTTTATGTTTGAAGAGTAATGCAAGCCAGTCTCCACTGGGTAAACAGGGAATCTAGTTGTGGTTTACAGAATGAGGTGGGAGGTTAGGAGGGGGCACAGGAGGTAAAACAGAGATGAGGATTTAGTGAGAAGCAAGGAGAAGCGATAGTTAGTATGAAATAATATGTCAAGTGTGTTATTGCTGAAGACAGCAATATGTCCTTCTGATGGAAAAAAAAGCCCAGCATCAGTAAGGAAATGCCCAAGGGACCATTCCTTTAGTTCAATGTAATTACTAGATACCCTATACTTTATTGATTAACAAAAGATCATGCATTTCCCAGAACACTATAGATCCATATGCTCTCTGTGTTGGCCAGATTAAGAAACAAACCTAATCCTGCTCTGTGCTGTACATCGAAAAGCGGCCCTATCTGGGCAATGACTGCAACAGTGTAAGACAGACTCTGTGCGGCCGTGACAAGTTTTCTTTCAGGTATCGGTGATGTCCCCGCGGTCGTAACAAAACATGGTTCTACCATTTCGCAAATATGTCACAATTCATCTCCATTGACCTTATCGATACGGAACAAATTGAGTTGAAATGTAATCACCCCCTACTTTGAAAAGAAGACAAGATCAGTAAGCAGCAAGGCCACGGAGGATCAGCAACAACTCCAGCCACGGATTCCAAGCTTTTACGTCATTCGGGCCTCGCAGACTCACTGGCACCAAAATACTATTTGGACCTTTCACTTTCATGGAAGCCAGTCATGACTGACAAGAAGGCAACGGAGGCCATTGTGACCTCTTTAATGTATTAATCTGTTTGTCTAGTCTAAGCCGACCATATTACTGTCTTTCTCCGGAGGCTAATACGTGAAAACACTGGCCAGCTGGCCCACAGTATTGATTTATAAGGCGATCACCAGTGGTTATAAAGAGTCTAAGTCAGCACACACAGGACGACACCACCACTGGTGACCTGAGAGCGGGTGTTTACGTGCACATGAATGTGGTTATTTGGCTCTTCCAATCATTCAAGGATAATGGTGTTAACCAATGGCCTGCTTCTAGGAACCGTATCAAAAGTAGTCCTTCCAGGAAACTGGACACTGAGGGCAGATGGTGAGGGCACCCAGAGGTTGATTAGGGGTGGGGGTTGGGGGGGTTAAGAGTAGGTGCTGTTTTTAGGTGAGCAAACTCTATTTGAGCTTAAACGCTAATCTGACCTGACATTTCCAGCGACGTCAATTTGCCTGTCAGCCTGCTTTCTTATTGTGTCTTACAAAGCAGCGATCTTAGCCAACAATAACAGAGCCAACAGAGGAAGAGAGATAGAGAGATAAAATACAACTCAAAACAAATCAAACTTGTTTAAAGCCAATGTCGGAACCAACACAGGGATATCGTGTTAGTCTTAATAACAGAGAAAACAAATGCCATGAGATGCTTGATTAGCCACATACTGAGGACGTGAGCTCCTTTTACTCCTTATGTACACTGGGAATGGATGAGAAAGGCATCTCTTGATGGCCAGAGTGAGCAGGAGGATGGCAACATGCTAAGGTTCATATGGTTCATATGGACACTTGACTATTGTCTGTTTTTGATTGAAAAATTGTAAACCCATCCTTAAATGGAATACATAACAGTGCTGCCTTTAATTCATTCATTAATCACTCATTTACATCAAAGGGCCACATTAGTGTCAGTGCTGTCAGCTTTTTCCTCTCTGCACCATTAGGACTGTCGATGTGATCGAGGTTTACGTACCTCGTAGTAAAACCCAGTGTGCACTGGCCAAACTGAATTAATCTGTTTAATTACATACAGGGCAGATTGTTGCAGGGAGCGGAAACACATTGTTGCTCTTCTGCGCCCCAGTCAAACAATTCAAGACACGCCCCTGTGTGCGGCTGCAGCACGCTGAGCGCATGACAGTGGCTGCTTGGCAAGATATAAAGCACTGAGCCATTAGTCTCACAACTAATTTGTTCAAAAGGTTTGCCATAACTCAGTCACAGCAACACAGTGACATGGGACCACTGGCAGGCTCCACAGACGTAAGCTTATTTATTTATCCACTGAGGTATTTTCCTCTGTCTGCGTGCGTGCATCTACATGCACAACAGGCCTGTAAGCAAGACCACCTCTGTCGAGTCCAGGTCAATTCCAAGACTGGTTCTAGTCGAATTCAAGTCAAGACCAAGTTGAAAGCGGGCCAATCCTGAAAACAGAGCATCTTGAGCGGCACCTAATACCAATACGAGGATGGAGTCGACCTTCAGCTATTCCCTCCATGTGTTTTTCACATGGAGACAAACTTGTAAAAGATGAATGCATGAACGTTACCTGCACAGTTTTTTTTTACAGGTGCATTTTTTGGTATTGTTACAAAGTATAAGCAGTCACTATAAGATTTTATTATTATAAGGAATTACATGTAATTTTCAATTTATCAGGTGGGAACAAAAATGTCAGAGGTTTAAAACTGAAGTATCTGCATCTATAGAAAGAACCTATTGTGGTTGTATGCAATGCTAAGGTAACTACCTAGCATTGGCTGATTGGATCTGTCCTCCAGGTATTATTTGCCCCAAATCCGTAACTAGTCGCACGGGGTCTTCAATACTTCTGTTTCTTTTCAGTCCTAGCAGTCTTTTCAGGGAAGGGGATAATTTTACATTGTAACAGAATCCCCCTAAGGCTTAGTAATGAGAAGTCTGATGCGACAGAGACACAGCGTGTCTTGTCAAACAGTCAGGCAGCCAGGGAGAACCCACTGAAAGATGCTGAACGCAGGGAGGAACGGAGCCAAAGGTAGAGTGACAGGTCCATATAACCCCAGAGTCAGCATATGTAGAGGCGTGCATTCAAATAGGTATCTAAATATAGTCATGACCTCAGTCTGCTTAATCAGTGGCTTTTCAACCATATGTCTCCATTATGATTGTATCAGTGAGTCAAAGTACAAAAAAAAAAGAGCCTCATCTCTGGGAAAGCTTTCGCAATATGGCACCTGTCTTTTTCAATAGTCAGTAGCCAAGCAGTCTCAAGTAAGCGTTTGAAAAAGGCACATGAATGGGAAGAGGTAGTGACAGACAGAGAGGGAGAAAAGGGAAGAGAGAGGGAGGGGGAGAGAAGGAGAGAGAGAGAGAGAGAGAGAGAGAGAGAGAGACTGAGTGGTTGTGTATGTGGTGATGCAGGTTGATGTGTCGCTTGTCCCTAATGCAATATACATATGTCCCTGTTAGATGAGCAGAGGCTGCTGTGGCCAGGAGGAGAGGAATCGAGGAGCGGCGTGATGGACTCCCCGCCCTCTTGAGAGGTCGATGACATCAATAAGAAGCTAATAATCCTGCCTCGAGCTTCCTCGCAGAGGCTTGCCAGAGCGCTCCACCGCAGTCCACCGCTTCTCCTCCTCCTCCCCATACATCTCACCCCCTACATCCCCAGAAGACCATGGGTTGGGTGGGGGGAGTAAGAAAAGGATGGATACTGAGGTGTTTTGAAAGAGAGGGGAAAAAAGACATTTTGCTCTTCCTCACGGTTAGCTATCGATGAGGCCCACTAGGGACTGTCTGCTATTGATTGTGCCTTCTTTTCTTTGGGGATGTGGTACTTGTTATGGGCAGCACGTATGGGGGATTTGTAGGGGTTTGTGTGTATGGAGATATATATATGTGTATATATGTATATGTATATATATATATATATATATATATATATATAGATAGATAGATAGATAGATAGATAGATTTATTTTGTGTGTGCAAGCTCATGCATGTCTCTCCTATTGCAGTAATTTCAGAGCGTGAGGTAATTAGATGCTTGATTGGGAGGGGTGGGGGGGCGGGGTCAGTCTGCTCCTTATGGCGTGCGCCTGGATGTGCGTTGGGGGTGAGTCACCTACAAACAGCGTTGGCTTACTCATGCACAGAGAAGACATTCAATGGATGTTAGGTTACAAGACAATGACAAGATGAAATCCAAACAGAGCAAAATGTGGTAAACTAAATGTCAAGGGAAGCCAGAACCCCCTCCTAAATTACCTTGTGTACAAGAAATCTGATATGATTAACTTTCACTGCAAACAGATCCAAAGACTTCTCAGGATGAATCATTAACACAACACATGGTCATTAAGCTGATATTACATTCGGCTGTGTATGGTTGTTAAGAAACACACACACATACACACACACGCACATATATATACACCTCACACATACACATCGATTTCCCCACAAGAGGAGAAAAGCATGATGTCATCTTTTTATGCCCTCTGTATTACAGTGTTCATTTCCAATGGCCACAGTTAACAAACTAATGCCACCTTGAGGTGATTTGCTACAACTGCATCAGATGAACAAATACAGATATGTGCATTATAAAAGGAAACATGCCGCAGATGTTATTTAGATAAATGAAAGTGATTCATTTTATTGATTCCATTTACCAATACATCTGATGTTGTAAGAATTACTGGATATGTATGTTTTTGGTTTCAGTGGGCACATCTTGTCTAGACTCTCGATGTCATACTTATATGGCCACTCTCTCACCGCCTCCCCCTCTACCCACATGCACATCTACATACACACACACACATATATAATTTTCCTAGTCCCAAGTTACATTCTCACCTCTTTCGTGATGTTGTCTTGGACCAGACTGTAGAGGGGCACCACACGGCTGACTTCCAACAGCACAGGGATGGGGGAAGGCTGTTCTCCACTCCTGCTGTTACCGTTGCGGCCTCTCCCCGTCACGCTTCCAGTCATGGCCTGATGATGGCACAGGTGGCAGCCAGTCGGACAGCTACCCTTCTCTTCACAGCGGATCTCCACGCCATTCACCATGTCGTCAGACAACAGCTGGCTCTTCTGCAGTGCGGACAGGTAGCTGATGAAGGGTACAGATTTCAGCTCTCGTCGCCCACCTCCTCCAGCCCCTTGGTCCGTCACCTCTGGGGGAGCAAACAGGAAGGGAAGTTAGATTATGTGGTTAAAGGTAGATGGGAGTTCAATTAAGATAAACAATGTTATCAGCAATAATAATTGACATTCATTTCAGGAAGATGGGGGGACGTCTTAATTCACACAACACCTATTTCTTTTTCACTGTGTTACATTTTTTTGTCCTCAATTCTAAACGCAATTCGCTCTGCATCAAACAATTTACAAGTTTTCATTTGGACTTTAGCAAAACACATTCGCAATCCCTAAATTGTGTAGCGTCTCTGCATCTGGATTTGTTTTACTAGCTACCAAGGAGAAGCAGAAAAAAAAAACAACAGCTAATCCCTTACTGTCATCAGCTTTCATAGTCAAAGGATAAATGGCAGGGGGTGAGGGGAAGGGTCGTCACTGGCTTCTTCTCCTGAGTGTCAGTTACCAGAGTTTGAGGGAATTATTAGGGAATTACTTAATCTTTGTTTTGGTGAGAAAACAACTCACCATGTGGATTTGGAACTTGCAAATTAAACAGGACACTTATACCCACATTTGTAGCAATACGAGTCCTGTACTCATGTGCGTCTTTGTGACTCACTCCCTCTGTGCATCTCAAAGACACCAGCAAGCAGCTGAATGGGAGGGTAGTAAATTAATGTGCAACAGTATGTAAACATGCTCAGGGGGTGGCCCAAGAGCCCAATTACATGCCCTTCTTGAGGAAACACAGACACAGAAAAGAGCTGGTGTCACTCAGCAATCACAGTAAAGCCCTGTGGGTCAGGATGGCTGTGGCTTGTCAGTCTCATTCGTTCTTAAATTAAACTCTCACAAGCGTTTATATCTATGTTATCGATTGCATTTCTTGAAAGACTGGGCACTGATAATCTGATAATAAATGGCTAATGGATAATGGCATTGGCAAAATGAGTTTGAGTGCATAACTTCCTGCACAAAGTCATTTTCTCTCATTATGAATTTTTAAAAATGTATTTATTTATAATTACTTCTCGTTTACTTTCACCAGTTTTTACTTTTAAATCGTGTTTTGAGACTTGTGCAGGAAACTTTTCGAGCATGTAATTTCCTTGTGAGGTCACTCACACACTATGTGCGTTTTTGTCTTTTGTATTTAAGCAACGAGCAGTTTCACTGAAATCTGACCAACGGTAACACCCTTCACACGGAGTCATTAAACCGGACCACATGTATTTTTGGTCGGTTAAAGGAGTGGCCCGTCATTTTGCTTCTTTACAAACTATGACAGCTCTTTGCTGTGTGGAATGAATGTAAAGTTTATGCAACACTTGCCTGTCATCGGACACAGGGAAGAGATGAATGGAGTGAATTTCCTTGCCATTGATCTTGCACTGCCTTTGTTAATTAAAATGTCTCTGTAGACTGGTTGCAGTATAATTATTCATCAGGGAGACATCCCCTCTGGTCATGGTTATGTTGCCCAGGCAACAACAACAAAGGTGTCAGATATCTTCCGTAGAAATTTTATGCAGATGTTGTGAGAGTTATTGTTGGCAGTGCTGCTGTTGCTTTATTAAAACCGCAGCAAGTGCTAAATGTAGCATTGCCTTTGGATTATAACAGACCCATGATAAATCATGCTTCTTTAGTTTTACAGTCTTACATTACAACCAATCTGAGTTCAAGCATTATTGTTACAACTGACCCTTATTATGAATGTGTAAATTCATTTCTAAAAGTCTGCTCGGCATTGTAATCAAAACAAAACAATGATAAGGTTTATTAAAATTAAAATTCCAAGTCTAAATTGCTAGACTGGAGAATTCCCATAACTTCCCTCACTCAGAAAGAGGACTTGGCTTAGTCTGACATCTAGTGGCGTCTGTCTGTAATTACTGGCTTTCATTTAAAGACTGAGATGTTCTCAACATCTGGGTGTTGGAACATGATGTGACCTGAACTTTACTTCCATGAGATTAATTTTCTAAACTAATCACTGGACTGTGATCTAAAATGTTTTTTTTGTTTGTTTCTGTTCTGCAGGATTGACAGATACATATAACAAATTCAATCAGAAATTAGTCAGTGATGATGATTAACACGATTTTCTGACAGGATATTTCAGTGGAACAAAACAAACAAAGGTGGGAGAACTTGACTATTTGGACGTAGCACTGTGCATGAAAATTAATCAATCAATTAAAACCTCTTGACAAACACATTAATATTTGGAGTAAGGCGCTTGAGAGACAGCAATCTAGTGCATGGAGTCAGCCATCACTAAACCAACCCCGTGACCTGCATCAGGACCACGGATGCGTCTACGGCACACAGCGGCCAATCAAAACAGCCGTCGGACTCAAAGCCGTGCGTATTGCGTCACATCCCGGCTGCGCTCTACGTCACGTCGTCAACACTGCAGTCTCTCACGAGCAGCTGCAGTAACAAAACACAGACCGCCCATTAAAACCCTCTGCGCGTCCAAGCAGCTAACTTTGAGGAAAAGGTAACGTTTGGAGGCAGATACAGCGCGACTGAACCCGCATCTTATTGCCCTTAGTGCACCTTCGTCAATATCTGCGCTGTCATGTTGTTCAATAATGTTGTCGCGTTGTGTCCGAGGGCAAACGGTGTCGTTCCGGTTTCGTCTTTTACATAGGCCTCCGATTTATTTCACTGAAACGGGAGTGTTTTCTATTTGACTCGTTTGCAGGTGTCGACAGGAAGGTCATTCAAACACAGCCATCGACACGGGTACGATGCTGACAACTACAAGTAGCCTCGCTAGCTTGATTATCACTGTCATTAGCATTAGGTGGCTCAACCGTGTAATTTTCATTTAAAACACGTTTATTAAGTTCCCACATCATTGTCAAGACTGCTGTATTTTGTAGGCACTAGCAAAACAATGTATTAATGACCCTCAGCGTTGCTTAGGAAACAGCAGGCACTGTTGACTAACGTAAAGTAGTTGTCAGTTATCGTGTCCCTGTTGTTAAGTGGTTAACCAGCAATTCATTTTACGTTGTGTTTATGCCACCTATAACACTACATGGTATGTCGGTCACTGCCACTGTGAATGCTGATTATTATTGCTACAAATGCTGCTGTGTTCAGTATAATGCACAGTTGTGAGGCATAACACACCAGGTCATTACAAAATAACAAAATAATTATTTTGCTCATGAGTTATGATTATATTTTATGAAAAGTAGGATTTTACACAGAATTGTGAAATATTTCACATTAAAACTACTTTTTTTTTTTTTTGCAGAACCATAATGGCATCGCCATCTTCCTCGCTGGACCCAGATCTCATGAGGGAGGTTCTTGAATGCCCTATCTGCATGGAGACCTACAACCAGGAACAAATGAGACCCAAACTTCTGCAGTGTGGTCACACAGTGTGCCGGCAGTGTCTAGAGAAGCTACTGGCTAACACAATCAATGGCGTCCGCTGCCCCTTCTGTAGCAAGGTCTCCCGTATGAGCTCTATTTCCCAGCTGGCTGATAATCTCACTGTGCTTAAGATCCTTGATTGTACTTTATCCTGCAGCGCTGCTGCTGCTGCTCTCATGTGCAAGTCCTGCTGCAACCGTCTACCACGACAGTACTGCCACGACTGCACCACGGTACTCTGTGAGCTGTGTAAAGGGGAGGGCCACCTGCATCAAGGCCATTCAGTTCAACCGATCAGGGTGGCTGCTGAACAGCGCCGTAAAGAACTCGGCGGCAGACTGGCTGCTCTGCGCAACATTATGGGCGAAATTCAGAAAAAAAAGTCAGCTATTGAAAGCATTTCCAAGTCTTTGAGAGTAAAGTACCGCGCTGTGCAGCAGGAGTATAGTACAGCTGAGCTACGTCTTCAAGAGGAGCTCAGTAGGTCTCGGAGGACATTCACGGCTTCCATGGCAGAAGTGGAGAAACTCAATGGGCAGGTCCTTGAGGAGCAGACGTATCTTCTCAACATAGCAGAGGTAAAAGTGGTGTCACGCTGTGATTATCTGTCGATGCGGGTGAGGCAGAGTGACATCTCTTTGCTGAAGGATGATGGTGGAGGCAGTGATGATGAAGAACTGGACCTGAGGAGCAGCTTGCCCACCATGTTTCATTTACAAGAGCCAGAACTAGTACGAGCAGAGCACTCCATGCCTATACAAGTGGGCCAGCTAACGTCAAACACTTTCACTGTCAATACAAACGACAAGGAAAGCGAGTTAGAGATTGCACTTGAAGGCGATGTAGAGGGCGTGGCTGGGGCCACCTGTGGCGCCATGGGGACTTCAGTGGATCTGTACAGAGATATTGACATGATTACAGCTGAAGAGGAGGCAGTATGTGGTTCACCAGGCAGCTTTAAATCAAAGTCTCTGGATGCAGGTGGGGGATCACCGGGAGGAGCTGGCGCAAGTGCAGGACCCCCAGTTTGCCAGTTTGTAAAGAAAATGGGCTGTAAGGGAACTTTACCAGGTATGTTTAATTTACCTGTCAGCATCTGCGTAACACTACAAGGTGAGGTGCTGGTGGCCGACCGTGGGAACAACCGTGTCCAGATATTTAATCGCAAAGGTTTTCAGCGCGAAATCCGCCGCAACGCCAGTAGCATCGACAACTTTGTCCTGAGCTTCCTTGGGGCTGACTTGCCTAACCTTATCCCCTTATCCATTGCTGTCACGCCTCAAGGTCTCATTGGGGTCACCGACAACTATGATAACTCAGTTAAAATCTACACTATGGATGGACACTGTGTGGCTTGCCACAAGAACCAACTTATTAAACCCTGGGGTATTACAGCCATGCCCTCAGGTCAGTTTGTGGTGTCAGATGTCGAAGGTGGGAAGCTGTGGTGTCTGGCAGTGGACCGCAATGTGGGTGTGGTCAGCTACAACCGATTGTGCTCTGCTGTGCGTCCTAAGTTTGTGACTTGTGATGCAGCTGGGACAGTCTACTTCACCCAGGGTCTGGCACTGAACTTTGAAAAACGCCACAATGAGCCCCACCTGGAGGGTGGCTTCTCCATTGGTTCAGTGGGTACTGATGGCCAGCTGGGCAAGCAGCTCAGCCATTTCTTCTCAGAGACGGAGGACTTCCGCTGTATCACTGGCATGTGTGTTGATGCCAATGGAGATTTGCTGGTAACAGACAGTGGCAGGAAGGAAATCCTCCAATTTCCCAAAGAAGGTGGATTCAAAGTTCTTATCCAGGAAGGGCTGACCTGCCCCGTGGGAGTGGCCACCACCCAGAAAGGGCAGCTGCTGGTACTGGATTGTTGGGACCACTGTGTCAAAGTCTACTCGTACATTCAGAGGAGGCACTCCTCCACTTCCTAAAGAACCAATCCAATGTAACTGCACCCGAGCGATGGGGTTTATCGGGTATGTGTTGGTAGATGTGTGTGGATGTCTGGTAGAAGTGGAAAAAAAACACTTAGCTGTCACTTTAGTTTGGCTGAAGTCCAAACATTTCTCGGTTTCGCTTTCAGTGGCTTATTATTGTAAATTAATGTTCAAGTTGGCTGGCCTTGGGTTTAAGGTCACTGAACATTAATTTAATACCTCAGACTTTAAAACGAGCTAATTAACCTCCCTCTTTTCTAGTTATTTGAATTGATTTCAACGCAAAAGAAAAACTGCAACATTTTTATGTGGCAAAATACTGGTGCAAATTGTCACATTAATAAAATAAAATAAGCCACTGAAGTCCAGGCACAGTACAGATGATTTCTCCTTTCCTCTTCTCTTATTGGCTGCCATATCCGCCACTCAGCCTGACTCTGTGATGCATGGCTTTCACTAATGTGGCTCAGAACTACTTAACACAAATGGGTGGAAGAATAGCTGAGAATGAACTTGTATTTACCTATGAAATAAAGCATACCAAGGCTTCTGGCCTGTGAAGCACTTTATTATGGACACATCACTGTTTTCCTAGGGTTAGGTATAAGTAGCACAGACTAACGTTGACGTTGCTAAATGCAGCTGGCAGCTTTAAAGTTTACCGTGCGGTTAGATAATAGCAAAGCAGTAACCAAGTATCAATGTTCTTCAAGTTGCATTCATTGAAATTCAGGGAACATTAAGTTACCTACAGGAAAGAGTGTTGAACTGTCCTGTGCAGGAAAGCTGGGTAATTTTGGGCAATATTAATATTAAATTTACGGGGGCCCTGGAAGGTTACATAACTCTGTCATCCAGTAAATTAGACTATTTTTGTCAATTGTAAATGGAACTGTTATATCACTGAGGTCACTAATATTCGTTGTCTTATCTTCAAAGCCTATTGTCTCATTCAGCCTTCTGCTCGTGACGATTCACAGCCTCACTTACAGGATCAGTGAGAAGCAATTTTATGTAACGTCTAAAACTTAATTAATTCTTGAAACTGGTTAAGTCGCACATCTCACCTCAGCTGCAGTTTGCATCCTCTCCTTTTTGCTTTTTTTTATCATGTAGTCTTGAAGTTATCCTAATGCATTTTAACATACGATGATGAACACAAAAGTTTCTCCCTCCATTTGTCACACAGTCCTACTTGAATATTACCTTGGGTCGAGTCATTACTATTTATGTCTAGATGGTAGGCTTCGACCGTCATTAATAACAGAGTATCTAAGTTCTATGGTCCCAGATGACATTTGTAACTTGCAAGGCTCTTAAATATGCAAGACCCAGTCCCATGGCTCTGTTTGTCCTACTTCACATGGGCTCATCTTCATTATACAGTTGTCTTTACATTTATATTCATGCTATGCCACTACACCCAGCACTAAATAACTCAAAAGACCCAGACCACATTCCAGAGGACTTCATCCATGCAATTGTTTCCTCACGTCTGGTCTGTGGTTACACAGACTATGGTATTTGTGAGTATATTGGGTCTGTGTTGCTATGTCTCCCTCAGGTTTCAATTCAACACTTGACAGCTGCAACCTGAGATCCCAATGATGAAGACAACAGCCATATACAGTGTTTTACTCGTTAGCCATAGTGCTAGGTACAAGTGGTCTCTATCAGCATGTACTTCATGTACTCTTATCCTGAAATTTAAATTTTAAGTCCATAAGAAGCATGAGGAAGATGATGCATTCAGGTAAAATAGTAAAAAAAAAGTGTCACCTGTAATAAGAAAAATGTTGTGGCCTGAATATAGGGAATCAAGTTAATCATTGAAACCCATGTAATAATACTGGATGCAAGATTTTCTAGATCCATAAAGTCATAAATAGTAAATATGCCTGCTATGGGCCATAATCAGTCAGTTTTTCGCCTTAAAAATAAATACCTACACAAAGCTGACCTTAACTCTGCCCCTGAAGCCCTGTTAAATGGTAATATACTAATATATATATATATATATATATATATATGAGAACCAACATGCATCATTTTTCTTCTATTATTTAATCAAAATAATTGAAAAAGGAGAGAAAAATAGAACTGAATTTAAGTATTTTGTAAGGTCTTCTTGTTCTTGTTTTACATTATTTGTTTTCATTATTCGGTCCTGTTATAGTTCAGCAATAAATAGATTATGATTCAAGACAGTCTCAGATGCATGCTGTCCATAAAAAGGACCTTATCAGTGGCTACGCTTTATTCATATGGTCAATAGAAGTAGTTATTATGAGAGAATATTCAGACTTTCAATGGCAGAAATTGCTAGAAAAATCAAGTGTCCTTGTGTCAGTGTGCTCAACATCCATGTGTCTCACATCATCCAACTATGTTTTGCTTTATGTCATTGGGTGGCAGTCATTTCATTGCATACTTCCTAAGGGTTTAACTTAAACTATTGTCCATGGAACAAACCCCCATGTCCTTCTGAGGTGTTCTGTCCTTTGGAGGCTGTGAATTTTATACTGTGTTGAATAACATGTCTGTGTAGTCAGCTTCATGTTTGTATTGTTGAATATCGGAGTGCAATAAAAATGTATGAAAGAAATTTGGTAGTTTAGTCTCTAACCGTCTGTCTAGTTTGAGCTGTAACTGAGAAGTAGAAAAAATAATACTATATGATATATTATTAGTATATTATTAATACAATATAATATTAATATAATATAATTAATTAATTGTATTAATATAACGATGATAGTAATACAATGTGCTAGTAACTTATAGTAAACTGAGTAGATGTATATTTTGGTATTTGCCTCCCAATTCCTGGGTTTTTCATGCCAGAATAAGTACAATGAGTCATGGATTTATGAGAGCCAGGGATATGTTTTCAGTGAATTCAACATTTTATCCAGTTATTTTAATGTGTTTCTGTCGCTCTCATATCGCATCATTTCCATAATGCAGCCTGGCACTGACAAGAGATTTGTAATATTACCCCTTTTAACAGTCTGCAGGTGTCGAACCCTGATCCTGGATGATCTCATATTAGTTTTTTCTTTATTTTCCTACAAGACGAGGAAACGTGTGAAGCGCTTATTTGAAAACCAACAGGTGCCAATCAAACCACATTCAATGGCTGGATTGAAAATCCGCATCTATTTGGGTCACATGTAAACAGGATTATAAACGCCATTTAAATGGGGCAGTGCAGAAAAATGCTTATGGGGTGGCATTAAGTCACAGCGATGTTTAATTCAATCCATGCAGCTCATGCAGCCTTTTAACCAGAAGGCGAATTAGAGCAGGGTGTAGTCTTTTAACATAACCCAGTTCAGCTTGTATTTGACAAAATGGAACTGTTCCTCCCTCGCTGTTTTAGTAATAGTAAATCTCGCTTCAATTCAGTTCACTGCGTATGTGCAGTAGTCTGATGAAAGAAAGGGGATTCTCACCTTTCTGGTACTGCAGCCAGAGCTGCTGCTGGGCCTTCTTGCTGGGGAAGTAGATGCTGCAGCTGAGCTCAGAACCATACAGCGCCTCAGACACGTAATGGCTGCCATATTCCTGGAGAAATGCCAGCAGCTCCTCACGTGTGCTGTCTGCTGACAGCGTCTTCAGCACCTTGGAAAAGCCTGCCAGGTCAAGAAGGAGATGGGATAGGGGTGAGTTTGCACCCTGATGGGTGGAAATGTTGGTTGGATATTAAGGTCACGGTTACGGGTTCTGATTTATGAGCATCGGTAATGTCAAGGTCGCGATCAGTCATAGAGTGCAGTAAATATAGATGGGTACTGAGATAGATGGTAGTTTGAATTAAATACCGCAAGATCAGCAAGATGCAGAATACACATTAAAGCTGTACAGACTGGACACTAAATACAACAACACATACAGTATGTCTTTGGCATTGATTGATCATTGTTTGTATTATTTATCAGTGTGGTGCTTGACGATACTCAGGAATCAGTGGCATCACTCAGGCGCTGACCTGTAGATAAGGTAATGGAGCTGAGTTTGACTTTGTACAGGTTGCTACGTACTCTCCACTGCTGAACCATAGGATAGCCCACTGCCTCATTGAATTGGGCATCCCCTACAGAGGACAGAAAAAAAGGAAACAAGGAGACAATGTAAGACCGATAGGATATAAATCAGCGCTTTATAACAAATTAGAAAAGTTCGACTGATAACGAGCGTCTGAAATTCAAAATAAATTAGAGGATAAATAAAATCTGCCATTCCATTTGAGCGGTTTATTGCAGAGCCATTGTTATCCATTATTGCTTTGACATCATTTATTATGGCGGCCCGTATCCCAGCTGCCCCTGGATCAATGGCAGATATATAGTGCAGCTTGAACTCCAATTGGATTGCTGACATTGGGAGTGAGTGCAATCTTGCCATTCTCTGCAATTCAATTACCAAACTTTCACACCAGCTTTGGAACTAAAGCCGCGAAAGTAAAGTGCAAAATAAATAAATAAATAAAATAAATCAACTACTTACAAGAACCTCGAGTCTATGCCCCTGGAATAGTGTTTTATACCTGAGATGTCCATGCACAGCGAAAAAGGACAATTTCTGTGTGTGCCTGTGTGTGTGTGTGTGTGTTTGTCTTATTCTACAGAATTCCCGTAGGAAAAAAACAAACAAATCTCACGGGTCAATGTGGACCAAATGCCAATTTAGCTAATGGAGGGATTAAAGGAGCAGACTTGGAGATGCACATTTCAAGCCAAATATTTAAGTGACTCTTCGCCTCCACGAGTTGGTGCGAAACAGTCAAGAAACGGATAAAAGGATGAAATGGGAGCTAATGTGTGATTAGATTGCTCACACTCACCTGTGAGCAGCTGCAGGTTGGGCAGCGGTTCTGACAAGATGCCTCGACACTGTTCCTCTACCGGTAAAGGGATGACCATCAGACCGTCGGCAAGCTGGGGAAAGTCCTTAATGAAATTGTTGTCCCTGAGAAACAGAGCGGGTCAATGTGGCGATTTCTGTCAGAACAGTATGAAACATACAGGAAGTATTTTTCAAAAAAAAACAAAAAACGTCCATAATGACGATCAAGTATTAAACCTGTAAACAGTTCACAAGAAACCAACGTCAATCCCTGGAACTCAAAGTTCGTCATGATAGTAATTTACTCCCTCAATGGGCAAACTAAACAAAAATAGTTTCTCTACTATACAACTATAACACGGGCACAGGGCCAAGAAACCGCGTGTGTATTGACGTATCGGTGTGTGTGTGGTGTGATGCTTGTGGCCCGATAGAGAAAACAGCTGTGTCCCCAAGTTTGAGGGCAGAACAGATGGCTGCGAGCGAAGATAAGAACAGACCCTTGGCTTTCTATTTGCTGAAAACGATAAGTACATGAAAGAGTCGTAATGAAAAAAAAAAAAGAAAGAACGCGAAATACTGAGAGGGGAGGGCAGAGGAAGAACAACAACATACAGCACTGCAGTGAGCGGTGGCAAAGCACACACAGTAACACACAATAACAGGCACGCTTGTGTTGTTGTTGTTTTTTTTCAGTTTTCATTTGCCCCTTCGCGTTAGGCTGTATGTGGACAAATGGCTGTAAATGAATAGCAGTGGTGTGGACAGTGTTTCTGTCGAGCTCCATTTTTGTCCCGGTGATGCAATGTTCCAGTCGGACATGAACAAGCTGCGTTTATTTCCTGTCCCAAAAACGACGAGATGTCTTATTGCGTTCAGAGAGCATGTTCAACCCATCATCCATCTCCATGTGCCATGGAGACTCAGGGGGTGTGGCTTTACTCCTCTTTTACAATCCATTTTTCATCCCTCCTCCTGCTTCCTCTAACCACAAAGCCTGTTAGAGGCAATCGCAGCCTCGGTGTTCCAGTGGAAGGGTGGAAGGATTGACTCAAGGGCAGGGGATGTGAGAAGAGAGGCGGAGAGGAGCTGCTATAAAAAGATTATCGAGGCTTACGCTCGCAGAAAACATATTGATTGCTAAATTAAATCAGCCAGCTTCACGCCGAGGCTCAGAGAACCTTTGGAGGAGGCAGCGTGGACCAACATGATATGTAGCTTTATGAATTTTCCAACCTACACGTGGAGCGTCCTTGAGACTCGCCAAGAGATCTTTTTCTCTTGCTGCTTTTTTCCTCCCAGCACAGATTCACCCCCTATAGCTGAAAGACCTACGCCATGATGTCCCCATATACTTCTCCATGACGTATAGAGTTGCTCAAAATGATTTTCCCGTGTTTTTATTAAAAGGATGCAGATTTGTGCCTTTGAAATTCCTGATCACACATTAAGTGTCCTTGAGCTTCTCCTACTTCTTGAAAGGAAAAAAAAAAAAGCGCCGACCTGTCACAATATGAAACGCTGTGACAGATCAGGGACATTTCACTTTTTTCTGAGCAATTAAGCCAAAGAAGGAAGAGAAACCGTAGAATATGAAAAACAAACAGAGCGACCCATATGCAGATATACACTTATCTGCCAGTGCATTAACACCACGTGGAAAACAGACTCGGCCTAAAACAAGCTTATGCTTAAACAAGCAGCAAACCTGCCTATAGGCTGTACTCACTGCCAACGTTTATGATTGTTTAATGCTGGTGTAACTGTTAACATTAATAATGACTGCATTCTGCATTACTGCTCCGGGACTAGGGCTATGCTAATGAGTGTGCCGAGCCAATTCTATTGCTCCCTGACACCTAAATGGAACAGGGCCGTAATTATTTATCATTGTTAGTCGCACCCGTGCTCTGGCTGCAGTGGTTGAAGCCAAGCGCAGGCCGAAGCGTGAAGGTGCATACTGAGATATTCTGTGGACTTTATTAAACGTGATGAGTATAATTAACGGCATAGCAACCACATCACAGAACATCCTGGTACCGTTCGCTCACAACCTGGCCCACGTGTCACCAACCACGGTGTGACACGTCCAGGTGGAGGTACTAAAAAATGAATGATGGCTGGATTCCATTTAGCTGTTTGAATTTGGGTCTCAGTATGGTATTGTTCATGCAATTGTCCTAATGTAACCAGATGACAGATCCACTGTCCCACGCATTGGAAATAAATGTCAGCATGTTCAGTCCAATCAACTTTATTTTAAAATAATAATAATAATAATAAATCCCAGGCTTCATTTCCCCATGTTCATGGCTTAATTGTTATGCTGGGGGGGCGACTCCTCCGCCATCTTTATATACAGTCTACGGTAGATACTGCCACTAATGAAAAGCAGTGCTGCTAGATGAAATTAAATTCAAGCAATCTGATAGCACAGTGGTTCATACTGAATGGATATGAACTATATATAATATAGTGTGAATGCTCTCAGCACCACATGTCCAGTCTGTCTTTACTGTTGCTGTCAGAAAAGACACAAAAAGTATAAACAAAAAAGTATTAAATTCCATTAAAAATGTATTTCTAAAAGCCACGTTTCAAACCAGGTTTTGGTTCTTTACTAAGACCAGTACTATTGTTTATTCCAGTGCCCTCCATATTATTTTACCAACCAGGAAGCTTTCACACTCCCACGCGACCCCCCAAACTACATATGTGAGTCTGGACCTGCAGGGGCAATGCCAAAAATCTTTGTATGTACTCATGTATCATTCAGTGCCCATGTGTGTTCATTAAAAGCAGTGGGCACTGGGCCCCCCCCCCCACCAAACAGAGCTCCTATCCTAGCTGAGTCTACATGTGCCCCAAACCTCCCATTTGAATGAGAACCTCCAATACACCGGCTCGGCTGGTCAGTGTATCATAATATTATATCTGTTGGGATGAATACAAATATCGGAGACAAGTTCACGCATAAATATTAAAGCGTTTGCTGTCTGGATCTCTCTCTGTGTCTGTCAGTCTCCATGTCTCTTGCTGCCCTCCGTGTACCATTTCAATTCAAACTGTAACGCTACATCTGATTATTACAGCACGCCAGCACTCAGGTCTCACTAGCAAATATTTCTTTTTCGTATTTCACAGCCAGGCATCAATGTCAGTGTTTTTCCCAAGGTAGGGAGCAAAAATTGTTTGCTGTTTGCTCAGCCAGGTCCCCAGTGGTTGGCCTAACTCTTCCTGGTTTGCTTTCTGCATCTCGTATTTCCTCCATCTCTTATTCCCTCCCTGGGCGACATAAGCACTATCTGCAAGTCGTTTCGAAAAAAATGTTCTCAGCCTCAATGAGTCAATACAATGAACTAAAAACACTGCGGCTTACATTCAGTTATATTGCATGATTTAGTCTCTTATTTACAGCCTTCAATTTTTAGCAACAGTTTTCACTGACCAAATAAAAAACAAAACAAAAAAATTGCATAACCTGTGATTATGCAAAAAAAGACAAAAAAAAAAGAAAGAAAAGTTAAAAACACAGTCAGGCATTATATAGGTCACTTGGTGGCCACACTGTCTCACCTACCACAGACGGATTGCAAGCTCTCGAGGTTCAAAATGGTACCTGATGGCAGTCAAAAACCTAATTTTAATCAACGACTGCAGAACAGACCACTAATCGGCTCAAAAATGTAATTACAAGTTTCCATAGATTCCAGAGATAGTTGATCCTCTCGTCATTGGACAACTAGGAAACCTGTTTCAGCAAACAGTAAGCCATGCAGGACCATTAACAACCTGCTCCTAAATGTGGGCATGAAGAAATGCCATTATTCCTAAAGAAATAGACTATTTAATACACAAATCACAAGTGTATACAACTTATGGATCCATGTTGTTTCAAGTCCGAAATAATTTCAAAATTAATTTTAAGATTCCATATGTATTTGATAAGTTGGATATAGGTATCTGGTACGTACCTTAAATAGTAACAAACATTTACAGACATTAATGGCAATTTCATTATTCATGTTCAAACTGTTAATACAAAGGCACTAAGCTTTGTGCCTAACGTGTACAGAGACCTTATAATGAAATATATCTGAAAGCAAAATGTGCAATACCAGTTTAATTGTAATACTATATTATTATATGTAATGTAATGTTAAACAAATGGCTTTGGTTGCAGTCTGGATAAAAGATTGAGCAAATACAACCACAGCTGAGGGTGAGATGGAAGTAAAGTTAATAGGATAAAGTATACAGACTACTGTAAACTTTTACAGTTTCTCCATTAAAACGTCAGTTTAACAGATATGAAGACCAAAACATATTTCCTGATCTAATTTTTAATGTCGGCCTATTACATTCTGTGTCATATTCTGGTAACACTGTCCTGTCAAATAATCGACCACTCAACTGGCTCCAGCCACATTTTAATGGCCACTTCATGAATTACAGTAAAGGGGTATAAGTTATGATACTGTGCGGAATTAAAGTGTCTGCAATTTCTGTAATGACAAATAAATTACAGAATGAAAGGAAATAAGTGCAGGCACAATCCTGATCCTTGCCACTAGAGGCTGCTCTTTCTCTGTGCCAGATGAAAGGTTAATTGTATCAGAAGCATCAGTGGATCATGCGTCTTGTTGTACTGTACGTTGTATGTTACTATTCGTTATGTCTATAGCATAAAGGTTATAAAGCACAAGACTCCTCAAGACTCAATGAGAGACAATCCCTTATAAACTGATAACTGGGTACACGTATCATAATTCTGATACAACAAATGTCTGGTTCTTGTGTGTGTTGGGTACCGTATGAGTGTGTGTGTGTGTGAGACAGATCAGCAGCACATGAGGACTCAGGCTGGACACAGAGCTGGAGATCAGAGGTCACCTGGGAGAGTTTTCTGATGGTGTCAGATGGGAAGCGATTGCGGCTCTGACTGAGATGAGGAGATGATTTATCCACTGGGATGCCAGGGAAGAGAGAGAGTCCAACCCGCGGAGGGGTTAAAGAGTCGGGACTATGGAATATGGAGTTATGGCCAGTTTCCCACAGAGAGCGGAGCGACAGTTAATCAGAAGCCGGGTGTGAAGCTGTGGGACTGATTCATAATCTGGACATATAGGGGTGTTGTGCCCTTGGTAGCCCTGTAAGGCTAACAACCGTGCTTTGAAGCGTACTATATGAGCAGCCACTGGGTGCCAGTGCAGCGCAGAATAAAAGGGGGTTATGTTGGAGAATTTATGGAAGGTGAAAACAAGCAGGGCTGCAGAGCACTGGGTAAGCTGAAAGGCTGTCAGAGTGGATGCAAGGCGGCCGAGAGGGAGGAAGAAAATGATTTTCCTGAAATTCAAAAGAAGACAAAGCCTTTCTAGCTTGACAAAGGAAACTCTTCTCCAAGCTATGTCAATCTCTTACAGTCAAAACTGTCTTTTAGGAGCAGTCTGCAGTTGGCCAGATCTTTTTTTTTTTTTTTGCTTTTGACAAGTAGAAGAGAAACTAGTACCTGCAAAAAAAAAAAAAACTAACAAAAAAAACGTTTGAGCACAAATAAGAAAATCGCTCTGAGATGCTACATCGCGGAGAAAAAGAACATTTAAAGTTTTTAAAAACACCATATCACAGCTCGCAGTTGCACTCATCTCGCACCCGCTGCATTAAGCATGAGAGCCAGAAACAACCATCTGAAAATCGGACATGAAGCAGACAGCGTATTTGTCATTTCTGCTGCTAAGCTGCTGAAAAAACTAAATTTCACCACCATCAAATTTACAAAACACGTAAACAAAGATGCAACTGCGAGGACAAACAGATGTCACTTACATTTCAATCTAACTCTGTGATTAAACAGGCAGGAAGAAGCACAGAGGCTTTGTATTAATGTCAAATACTGGCATTATTCATTTATTTCTACTGTAACTCATGTGATTACAGTTCACTATTTAGTTCAATATAACTGGAGACTCTATGTCATAGTAGTAAATGTAAGTTTGTATAGCAGTCTGTCCCCGTGTGGTGACCCTGTGATTGCCTGGTGACCTGTCTCAAAGGGATTGGCCCCGATTAAGGATAAGCGATAGATAATGGATGGATTGATGGATCGCATGATCAATTCAACTGTCTCTCTTCCTCTCATTTCTGTACCGCAGCTGTGAAGATGTGCTTGCCCTTGAGAGCCATCCACCAGTCTGTTGGACTGCACAGATTTGCAGACTTACAGATCCCGTTGCATGTGATATGTTTAATAGCTCTGATATCTGATATTTGAACAAACGCATGGTTCGAGTGGGAGCTGTCAGATGAGTCACGACAAAGATGCAGCACCTAGTGTCCCCTAGGACTCGGGGCCCCAGATGAGGAATTAAAGCGTTATTAAAGGCTGACATCCCAAACAGGCTAATGCGCAGCGCAATAAAACAATCAGCAATGTTTACCTTGAGACTTGCGTTACAGTCTCTCATTAGAGCTGCAGCTACAGCTCGCTTGATGAATGATTCCACAGAGAGAAGGGGATCTGGTGACTTTTCATGGCCAGTATTGATTAAGCTGGGGGAGGTGACGCTGTCAATGAATCAGCCTGCGACCGGTGTGAGTCCGACGTGGAGTTTGTGTTTGTGCACACATGGTGAAGTGCACGTGGGCGTTTGTGTGTCTGTGAGGCCGATCTCGCCATAAAAGCTGAAACATTTTAAATTACGCCTCGGTGCATGAATGCGGCGATGTGCTGAGTGGGATGATGTGAAAAGCGTTTCTTTGTGTACAATGTGACATTACTTGTTTTTTGTCACACCATACACAAAACCACTCAACCTCACTTTTACTCCCCTGGGTCGTGCGTACAAATGGAACATGAGTGTGCATAGATTTTTTTTTTTCTTTTTTCTCTTACTTTGATATCTCTATTGGCCCGCCACTGGAAATAGTGAAAATGAACTCTGGTGGCCTGAGGCATTACCATAGAGATGAGGCTTCGTAATGCGGAGTAAGGGGTCATGCAGGCAAGCAAGCTGTGGAACTGATTAGAGCTATTGCTTTTCTACTTTTTATTATCCCTCTTGTTTTTCACTTTCTTCAAACTCTCCCTGTTGTGTCTGTGTGTCCTAACAGACCTCCGTTTCCCTTTTCTTGAGCATTCATCCTCTCACGGACTCGCCGGACCTAATCGGGGGTTCTGTGGTTCGATCCCTTTATCCTCCAGCCCACATGTCAGAGTGTCCTTGGGCTAAATACCGAACCTCTACTTGATCCTGATGGCTTTGCCAGCGATGTATGAATGGACGTGGACGTCAGTCTTTAAGATCAAGACAATAGAATAAACTGCTTTTAAAACTTTCACCATCATAAATTCATAAAAAGGAGGTCTTTGCGTAATAAAACTATTAGAGAGGCAAATCGAAGGTCTGATGAGTCTCAGGACGGCCGTGATTTATCTGTATGAGTTTACTGATGCATGTTTGTGAGCTCTGCTTAAAAGCTGTGTGCATCCATCAAGAAATCCAACATCCTTCATCTGCACAAAGAGGCCGGGCCTACATGAAAACCAGGAAGCCAGGAAGCATAAATGACACACAAAAGACAATTAGGTGTCACGTCACAATTTTTGCCTCCGTCCCTGTGTATTTGATCCGCACTAATGGGCCCAGGCAATGACGCGGCCCTTGTGTTCTTTCATTTCACAGTGTAATCACAGAGGGATATGACTGGCGTGAAGGCATAATTACATGTTACTGGGTTATCTGGGTTTCTGTCTATCAACATAATATGAATAAGCGAAAGAGTTGTATCCTGAAAGGCAGGAACTGGGCCTCACGTCACAGGAGTGCTAATTAACCAGTTCATAGTCCGGCTTTGCGGAGGTGAGCGTGGGCGAATATTAAGTGGAGCCAACTTCACACAGATGAATAAAACTTTGAAAAATGTCTGAGAGCTGCCATCTATTTATGAATTGAAACTAATGAATTATTTATAGGTGGTGGATTTACAGCGCGAGGCAACAGTCTTAGAGACGCGGTGCAGGGCGGTGGGGAGCGACGGATGGAGAGGAGGAAGAGTGGAGACAGATAGTCCAGAGGGGATACAAAATTACAAGTGCTGCCACCCTGCAGTTCACTGCCGCGTTGGTAGTTCATTAATCAATACTAAAAACATCTAGCCACTAATTCTGGGTTTAGCCCTGGTCCACAAATTACTACATGCTGTTATTCTTCAGTGAAAGAGCAGCATTGTCAACTACCTCCTGTGAGGCAGCTCCATCACGGTGCAGACGCTGAGGGATTTGATGCTGTGTGCTGCATATCCGCCTTCCTCTTCCACCCTCCAGGACACTATCGATTAACTGGCTGCTGCACATGCATGTGCAGCTAATTAAAAAAAACTGTCATTGTTTCTGGGTCCCGTAAATAATTTATGCAAAACAAAACGCAGGCTTTAACTTTAAGGTGCAAAGGGGACGGTTCATTTTATAGAGCACAGCACAAATGGAGCACACACTGACGTTTGGAGGGTTTGACTAGACAATCTATATCTACTGTATATCTGCTGGACCACGTTGGGCAAACACAAAAAAGCCTATAATCGCCTATAAAAAAAAGAGAAAGGGACTTTATTAATACTTTATAAAGTATTTGGTGAATATTGAACTTTTGCGTTTCTCCTTCCAGTTGTTGCCTCGTCACCTTGTTTTCGCCCTCCTCCTGTCCTGTCCCGCCTGCGTGCATTCTAACAGCTGAATCACAGTAAGTGACAATGACAGAAAACCTTGTCAACAATGTCAATCTCCAATATCTGTAATGTACCCTGGCATGTGTCCAAAGGACGCCACATGGTCAGATCCTGCTGTTGCAACAGTTTTACATACTGTACCTCCTGAAGCGCAGTGAACGCCACACTGAAACCCACATGACTATAGCAGCACCATGTAAAACACGTGAAAAACCTCACTGTACTGACTGTGGGGGAATAATGGAACTAGTTGTAAAATAGCACTTTGTGCAGAGCCCTCTCCTCTAATTGCCTTTCAGAGTGAGGTCCAGGAAGAAACAATGTATTTCTGGTCTCTGTTTACTATTTACCCGAGATGGGGTCTTAATGTGCTTTGGTTGGGGGGGGGGGGTATGGATCTATTAGTGGAAAATAGTTTCTGCCTAAATGGTTCATTTAGTTGTGTCATTTCACAAAACATGAAATGAATAATTTGTGAGGATGGCGACGCTGACTGATGCTGACAGTGCGCAGTGTTCTGCAAACAACTGCCACATCGCATTACGCTACACCACCTTACGTTTACATTACAACACACACAATGTACGACCTGAGTGCATCATCACAGTCCAGTCCAGTGTTCCTCAGCTACTGGTATCTCTGCTCTCGTCTCATTCATCTCTCTCTCTCTCTCTTTTCATTTATTTTCTTCCGCATCCTCCCCCCCCCCATGTCAAACAGCAGGTAGTCAGCTATAAGCCTCTCTTACATTAGATGATATTACGCTATGGGTCTATTAGGTCTCGCTCTCATGTGCGCAGCTGCCTAGGAAATGATCACACTCAAGAATTCCGTGTGCTGCCATGCGGGTAAACACATACACACACAAACATCAAAGAGATGGTTGGTTAGTAAGTTAAAGATTAAAGACTGATGGAAGACACAATCTGGTATTAACATACATGCCGTATCCAATATGTTAAATCAGTATTAAACATGGCCCTCTCTGTGGGGCAGAGATATTGCTGACATCATCATCTCAGCTATAGAAATCTGAGAACATGACATAACTGCTGTTACAGGTTGAGTGGGCATATAAAAACCTGACATCCATGTAGGAAAAAAAAAAACGTGGAGTGGTCCTTTAAATTACACCCACTGCATTAGATTAGTACTGTCAGCTTTTGACGGCCCATGCTGAGGTAGCAGTTCCATGTTGTATCAACAGGTCAGATGCAACAGCAGTTAAATATGTGCATATGCACTGCATGTGGTGTATTTGGCTATCATGCAGAAACATATGCAATGATGCAGAATATCAAAGCTACCCGGGAACACACATACCCCTGTGTGTGCTGATAAGTCTCCACGAACACAGGCACGGGAATAAAAAGATGGCACAGGCACAGGCACTTATTTCAGAGGGTGAGAATTAAGACGCCTCTCATCGACCTCTTGCAGCTTAACCCTTGACCTAGGCCCTTCGCCGTCTCAATAAATGGAAAGAAACTGCTTTATAATGTTTGTTGACTGAACCTCGCAGTCGGAGCTGTGACGAGGTGCACAGAGGAAATAATTACTGGGAATTATTGAGGGAGATGGAAATGTGAGTGTGTTGATGCCCGGGAGCCCCATAAGCTGCCAGATCCACAAATTATTCATGTTGTTGTGTCGTCTGAGTCGGAGAGGTGAGCTGTGATGAGGTGCTGGTAGATTTCCTGTTGAAGCGTTTTTTTTTTTTTTTTTGGTCTCTTTTCTTGGTGACTGTATGTTTTACTCTTTGTAAAAAGGCGTCTCTGAAATCAGAGTGGCAAGAGTGGCGGTGTCACCTTCACAGAGCGGGGGGCATCTCACCCCCCCGCCCCCTTCCTCCTCCTCCTCCTAAACCACAGCTAGTGATTTTCATCTCTCACAACCCAAACTTCCACTAAAGTGTAGTTTCATTCCTTATAGAAGGGAAGTACTCAGGACGAGCGAACCTGTCTATCAAAAAGTAAACATATGTATATATTACGTTAATATTCAGCCAAACTGATAGAAATCATCTGTCTTAACAAAGTTTAAATACATTTGCAGGCGACAACTGTGATTGTCTACATTTTGCATTGTGGAAAAAAAAAGTGAATCGGGAAGATTTCCGTTGACTGAAGCTGGTTCTCCGGACGTGAATGTGTTGAATATCCAAACACATTTGCTATCAGCTCTGATCATGAGGCGATTGCGGGGGGGGAGGAGGAAGGGGGGGGCGGTGTTTGTGAGGTGAGACAGGGTGTGAAGTGTGAAGCGTGGGGAAAGGCGATATGAAATGTCGTTAGGTGTTGGTGCATCACGCTGCTGTCGGTGATTGCATTCGCTCCCTGGTTTGGTTCGATGACATTTTTGGATTAGGTTCATTTAAAGAACAAAGAATAAAACAAAGAAAAACAATCATGCCCGTTGGGTTTATGACCGTTTTAGATCTGGTCCAATGACACTTTACTATTGGCATAGTGATACAATTGAATCTTGCCTATCAGGAATCATATTTTGGAACCATTCAGTGCATTAAACTACATGTCCATTATACATGAATATTCCAAAGCTATGTGTGTGTATGTTTGTCTATAAGATACTTGTGAGGATTCATATAACAAGGCCAGAAATGTTCGGATTGCAACCAGTAATTGGAGAAATAAGCATTTTTAGTTTCTTTCAAATGATTTGCCAATCCGATAAAGAAGCTTGTATGTACATGAATATTAAACACTGCTGTATAGTCATTCGCAGCAATTTCTGTTTTCAGCTATCTTCACATAGCTGCATTACAGCTACACTGCCATAGAACAGCACCTAGCAGTAAAATTCACTTTAACTTCATTAAGCGTATGCACACATACACAGCATTGTATCGCGCCGTAATTAAACGGCAATTCACAAAACTCATTTCTGCCCGGCCCACTTCAAAACGAGATCAATTTAAAACAAATGGTTTATACTGTACAGTCATAAATCACGGTTATAAATATTTCACATTAAAACAAATTGAAAGCCATAAAGCAGCGGATCCTATCACGGTTTATCTCAATTATCTGAGATGTGACGTTGAGCTGCTCATGCAGCCGTGTGGGGAGGAAGTGAGTTGACAGAGGTGGTTAGAGAAAGATCTGCATAACAAAGGCAGCATGGAAGAAAATTGTAAAAAAAAAAAATAACAAGGATAAAAAAAAACACAGCATACTGCTGTGGGTATACACTGTGCGGTAGAGTGTATGTACTAAGTGTGATGTTGAGTCTGTGGGGACCGAGTCATTCTGAAGATGAAGCTGCTGCTGCTCCAACAAAAGACTCAGTGGATTTGATAAGAGGAACGGGCACTTTGGTGAGATGACACACAGTAATACACATGTTTAATTAGAGGGCCCAGGGAGTCACGTGTAATACTCCTGTGAGCTTAGCCTGTCTGGATAGACTCACAACCAGGAAGAGAAATGGAACGTACAAAAACTTTGCCTCAAATCATTTTCATCAAGCTCGTAAAACAAAAACAAAGATGGAAGCGCAGTGGGGGTGGGGGGTGTGAATACATCATAGCTGCTGATGAACAATAAACAGCGATTTTTATTTGTCCTTTAATTTATTGCTGAGTGCAGACATGGATTCACAGAGCAACTTTTCCCCCCTTCCTTCCCTTTTTGCTTTTTATTCAGATTTTTTCTATGTCGGGTTGCATAAATGCTTTTTGCTCCTCATTACGGATGCATACTGCTCCTGGAGACACATGTGCTATTTATCCCAAACCGGGCGCATCAGCACTGGAAGTGCACTTTGCCTGTCATCTGCATGCAATCTGCATTTAATCAGCCAAGTTCCCGACTGCAGGGGATGTGATATGTACAACTGAGTGTGTCTCTTGCCATTAGCGTAGACATTTTTCTGGCTTGTAGGAGCAGGTGCACGGTGAACAGGTGTAATATAATCAAGGTGCGGTAAGAGGGGGGAATTTTTGTTGTTCTGTATTTTGACTGGAATCTCGTGCGGGTGCACACAAAGAACATTGATTTGCTCGGTTATGAAAAGATGAATTACCACAATCGCGGACCAGGTTTGAAGGCCGGACTGGAGGGGAATGCAGAGCTGTGACTGGATAATCATTACGCCGTGTTTAGTGAAAGGGACTCACGCCCTTTTGATGAGCTATTTATTGAGTGCATTTGACTGCAGTTATCTCGAAACCGAAGGGAAACTCAATCTTTTACAAATCTTTCTATAAAGATTATTAGCACCATTACAATTTTATGAGACGAACAAGCGCAATCTGTCCTGTGGCGGCAAATTGTCACTGTAGTAAATATTTTTGCAGTGGAGTTATTTCGTTTATGAGGCTGTTATTAGTCGGTTATTAGCGGCGGCATTTTGATATCGTTCCTTTTTCTGGTTTAAGATGAACACAACCGCGGGATTGTATTTATGTTCCCGTGATATTACACATAATGTGTCACAAAGACGTAAAAAGGAGAACAGCAGCCTCCAGAGGAGATGTAAAGATCCATTATTCCTTTGCCTGTGGTCTGAGGCCTCACACAATAACTCTCGGCTGAAGTGAGGCACTAAATGTTGGAAACGGAAAGGTTAATGCACAAATGCCCTTTTCCCTTTCTTTTACACGACGCTGAATTCCAATGCTACAGGGGCAACTTTTTAAGGATTTGATTTCGGAATAGTAGGAGCTGAGACAAATTCCGGCCTCAACGCTAGGACGTTATTCCAAGAGATGGTAATCAAATTAAATGTTGGAAGCAGCAGGAGTCACACTTGCTTGTCTAGAAACAATAAATATGATCTGATTTAACACCTCTTTCCGTGTATTTCCTGTCTTTTTTTTAACACTGATCTTTGTTTGTCCGGCTTTTCTCTGGTTCTGAGAAGTGTTTGACAGGTTTAAACCTGTCCGGTGTGTAAACCCACTGAAACCCCCGGCTTAGGTGGAAATCCCACTATTGGCCATAGTGTGACGTTACCCACTGAGTCGAGCTGAAATCTGGAGGCAGAAGACCCACTGTGATCTCCACTGCTTGAGGGCAAACAGGTCAAGTGTGCTTTCAAATCCTCCGACCGCGCCTCAGTTTTATCAGTCAAACTGTGTCCTGTCCGCTGCATTAGCATTACCTCCCCACCGGTTTAGCCACTTCACCCTTTGGGGAACATTATGGTCTCATGTGAATCCAAGCCCGTTGGCGCAATCAGCGATTTCTTCAATCGATTTTTGTGCAGGGAAAATTTTATTCTATTATTTGAGAGAGACCTGTTTTTACTGAGGGTCTTTATTAAAAAAAAAAAAAAAAATCAATCCAGTCTAGTGGCCAGATTCTCCCTACTTTGGCTGATAAGGGTATGCGTCTGAAAGGCATTCTCAAGGACAGATGCAAACACTACTGTGTACTAGAGCATTAACGAAACCCTAATAAATCCAACTTCACGTCATGCAGAATTACTTCACCAGAAAGACAGTAATGCCAACAATGCTTCTTCTCGTGTACTTCTCTGTAGATTACAAACATTAAATGCTGACTACGTTGGGGAATTATGTGAAGTTAGAGAACATGAATACTAGTGAATCTTCACCTTCTTCCTCATTTATTCTCCATAAAGATAATATTTTAAATAAATGTATAAAAGAATAAAAAAATTGTCCTTGGAGTCTGTGAAGGTCTATGCAGTATGCACTCAAGCGCAAGTTTTGTGAACTATAGTTCAGAACAGATGGAAATCATATAATGGTTACTAAAAACAAAGTGTCAGTGTGTAGTACAGTGTCAGTGTGTAGTACATGTGCAGCCAAAGGCTGAAAATAAAAGAGAGTCTGGGTGAGACATAAGCTGAGAGTGTTTTCCTGTGAGTGGTGTGTTTGTACATAGATAGACCCTCGTCACAGCATGGGACTTATCAGAGAGAGGCAGGTTTCTAAAGGGCTGACAGTTTAGGGAGAGCTGCCATAAGATGAGTCGAGACTCACTCAATCATCCCTTTCTCACTCACTCGCTCTCTCACGGACACATGTACACACACACACCTGTGCAAACACGGATGCAGCAACTCAGCAGCAAACACCAAGAACTGATTCTCAGAGCCTTTATATATATATATATATATATATATATATATATGTATGTGTGTGTGTGTGTGTGTGTGTGTGTGTGTGTGTGTGTGTGTGTGTGTGTGTATCACTCCGAACCCAAAACTGAGGACAAATGAGGACTGTTAGTCCTTTTGTCTGCAGAAATGCAGAAAGATCATAACAGACAAGATGTGGAACAATGGGCGTCATGGGAAGACGCCACAAGCAATCAACACTTGTGGATGTAAATAATAAGATGAGGCTTTTCAAAAATAGAAACCAAGAGGAACTGAACCAGCACAACAAGATAACATAAAAGTAAATAAAACCAGACCTTCCCAGACCTGTATATATATATATATATATATATGTATGTGTGTGTGTGTATATTACTTACCGGAAGGTCATTTGGAATATCTGTCCCAAGTTGACTTGCTGGGTTTTGTTGTTGTATCCGTGCAGCATCTCACCAAACAGGGTGTCATTGAAGTGAACATCCTGCCTCGGGCATTTTGGTCCATCGCAGTTGTCTGACTGCAGGACGCAGGAGCGTCCATCGCCTGCCAGTTTGTACTCCTGCACACACCTGAGGAGGAGGGGACAGCTGTCAGTACAATGCATTATATGAAAAGGATTTAAATCCATTTACACTTGACCAAAAGGGCTTTGTACTGTATATATCTTTGTGGATAAGACGCGGGCCGTTATAAGATGACAGGAGCATGAATATTGCTATATAATGATTGTAGCAGTGACAGAACACGTTTCTATTTGCCCTGTCTCATTAAAAATATGTTTACATGCAGCCAAGCTGCAGCAGCATATTTATAATGCAGTTAACTTAGCTGTAACTAGATTACACTTTCAATCAATGTGACAAACATATATTGTTAATTTACATATTTGGCAAGTCACAAATAAACCAATTGTTTTCTAAGAAATATATCCTGCTACATTTGTTTACATTTGTGTCTTGTTACATGATTATTCTATTGTTTTTAGTAGCTAAACACAGCACTCACTGAACTTGGTCAAGGACATGGAAAGATTGTAGTCAGGCTTAATGAAGAAAAAGTTCCCGGCGATGTCAGAGATAACATGTTTATTTACATTTACCCAAAACCGCAATCTAACTTTATCTATAGAGGCAAACCCCAAGTCTCTGTTGTCGCTGTTGTCTGACTCCTCCAATTTGTACACCCACTATCAGCCCCGACCACATCGCTGCAAATACACCTGTTAATAAATGTGCTCTTAACCCTGCTCTCAAATGCAACGGTTTATGGTGAAAAATGCCGTCTGCGTTGGCAAATCAGTACATTTCTGTCCTGCTTGGAAACACTTCAGAGAAGACGACATTTTTCAAGAGATTAGGTAATCAGACAGGAATTATAGCTCCTTCATATAATTGCAGAATATTGCACAATATTCAACCTCTCAAGGTCGAGTGTCTGTTGCTAAGAAGGTGGCAAAGCCATTTCGCCTTCCTGTAAAAGAACTGATTGCCAACTATCCCACGCAGGATGGATGCTATTGTGCATCAACCCATATTAAAAACTGAAGAGATAAGGCAAAGTGGACAAAGCTGCAAATAGCATTTTGATATCTGCCTGTCTACAGATAGAGACAGGGACACTAATGCTCTGGGAGATATTATGCCATCCCACACTGTGGACCTAACACGTCTCAGGGTGAATCAGGATGTCCCTCACCTGCCAATCTGCACAACTTCCAAGTTCCCAGTTGCCAGAATCCCCAAAATTGCCTGGAGCTGCAAACATGCAAGTGAATACAGCTCGTTTTACCACACTGTCGTCACTGTTCATCTTTAAATCACGACTGCATCATCATCTAAAATGGATTTCTGAAATGGATAAGATGGCAGGCGGAAGCCCACCAGTTCGTCCCACCAGGTGCACAAGGGGGTAAACGCCAGAGGTGTTATAATAATGTGGAACCGTATTTCCTGTGAACTGCTGAAGTGCCACCGTGTAACATCGTTCATGGCCAGCTGCGTAGCCTTTTCACGGCCACAGAGCAGCCATTTTCAAACGGAGGCTCCCCGGCGATTTCTGTGCAATGTGATACAGTGTGGTTCTGGGGCAGGTGTTGGGGGGGGAGGGGGGGGGGGGGCCTCGCTCCAAATACAGTGCATGAGCTCAGTGAAATACGTGTGGGGTGAAGTAGAGGGCGTAAAGTGAATAATGTGTAGAAGCCGCAGTCAGCATGGTCCAAGATTCAGGTTTAACACAAACGCGTCTTTTACACCTGCACTGAACTATTTAAGTTTCCCTGCAGGTTAATGCTTAATATTTAAACTGTTTACTTCCCCCCTATGTATGAATGGATGCGTAAAAGCCATGTAATCAGACTTAGCACGACGTTACTGCAAAATTAGGATAATATGTGAAATAAGTCTCG
>JAFBJQ010000420.1:551715-735382 GCA_016785345.1 Trinectes maculatus
TCCAAATACAGTGCATGAGCTCAGTGAAATACGTGTGGGGTGAAGTAGAGGGCGTAAAGTGAATAATGTGTAGAAGCCGCAGTCAGCATGGTCCAAGATTCAGGTTTAACACAAACGCGTCTTTTACACCTGCACTGAACTATTTAACTTTCCCTGCAGGTTAATGCTTAATATTTAAACTGTTTACTTCCCCCCTATGTTTGAATGGATGCGTAAAAGCCATGTAATCAGACTTAGCACGACGTTACTGCAAAATTTGGATAATATGTGAAATAAGTGATATTGTAAGTTACGTGCTGTGGTTTCTATTCAAACAATGCTTTTCTTATTACACTGCAGTTAATCTTGGGAATTTTTTTCTCAATTCAAAGCAGAAGTGATTTGAAAATCATCTGAAATTTGGATTTACATAACTCATTCTGGTGGGTAAATGACTCTGAAAGGAATCCTTCATTGAAATGTCACTCATGAAGCCGCTCTCGCGCGGAACCATTATTCCCAGCCGCCAGACACCTTTAAATATTTCACTGATTCTCACCCGCAAAACATCAGCACGTTGCTGGAACTGGGGTCGTCTTCGAGGGGCACGAGCTGCTGCAGACACAGCTGTTCGCAGCCCCCGTTGAAGCCGTCCGAGCAGTCGATGCCCATGGAGTAGTCATAGCAACCCGAGCCATCTTTCATTGGCCTCAGCCCCTCAGGACACTGCGAGGGGAGAGAGAGACAAAGACAGGAGGAAAGGTGGTGGGAGGGAGACGCGGAGAGAGGGGGGCGGGGAGGAAGGCGTAGATTAGGGAGGGAGAGAGAGAAGAGGAGAGTCAGGCGCCGAGGTCAGCGTTCGCATTTTAATCAGGAGCAGGCAGCAACAAGGAGGAAACAAGACAGTGAGAAGGGAAAGATGAGAGAGCGAGGAGGGTTCGATTAAAGGAAATATGCCAATTACATTATGAACATGGCAATAATCCTAATCTGTTTCATATCTCATATCTTAAATAGTATGAAACTGCTAATTGGAAGATTACTTTTCACATCATTTACAGCAGGTGTAGAATAGCACTTCTGAATAGCATACACACACACACACACACACACACACACACACATAGTATAGTTAGTTTTTTTTCACATCAACAGTCCCCATCCTGAGAATTCAGCAAACGCCATAACAGAGACCACTGGGTCTAAAGATCATAACTTCACACTGGCTAATATAAAGTGCTTTTTAATGAATTCTTTTCTCTCCAGTGGAAGAAGTACTAATTAAGCACGAATGCAACAACAACAGATAGACGCTGCAACAAAGCTGGACCCCCATTAAATAGTCATTTTGCAAACAACACAGAGTTTACACAGCCAGGTAACTGTCAGTCAGGGATTTAACATTTCTGCTCTCCAATGTTTGCTGGTTGTTTTGTAGCATCTCTTATGAACTACGAGAATATTTGATGGCAAGGACATCACGCACACAATTTTAACGCACACAAGAAAAACAATGTGGGGAAAGCAGGAAAATTATCTGAGAAAATTTCTTTTAAAAATTTAAAAAATTTCTTTCTTAGATCTGTCGACATTTAATTCGCGCCTGAAGGATGCTGCCCCCCTTTTCTAAGCTTTCTAATACCACCACCCAACACCGTGATTTACAATCCAACACCATCAACAGCCGGTGATAAATATAAGGCGATCATGATGTTATTGACTTAGCGAGATCTCGATCTCATAAAACGGGTATAACACACAGGGCGTAACACTGATATAAGGTCACGTCAGCTTTGCCGTTTGCTGCAGAAATGTCAAAATTTCACTATACAAACTGACGGATCGCTTTTTGTCATCTCCTAATAGAAGCACTGCCAAACACTACAACGAGGGTAAATGTGCAATAACTATTATGTTCGTGGGTTTTGGTTAAACGTTCAATGGAAAAAAAAAAAAAAAAAAAGAGCTCTCGGGTCTCGGATACAATAACTGTCTCATGAATGCAATGCTAACCTCCTCACCAGAACAAGATTGGGGCCATTCATCATTGTGAGGCGGAGCTGTGGGAATAGCTGTCTGTAATTCTGAATTGTCATGCAGCACTCTGCGGCTGAATGAAAGGACTTCAGGTTAGACATTAGTGCAGCCCACTGGCTACTTGTTCGCCCTGTTCAGATGACACTCCAAAGACACAGGGGCTGAGGAGGGGGACCATTTGCATTCCAGATAAATTCATTTCACTCAGTCCTCCTGTAGGTGACAACACAGGGAGGCATCAGCTATACATGCAAACGAAGCAAAACTACAACCACAACATATCATACTATTGTAAACCTATGCATAAAAAACAATACATTATGGCAAAATGTTATTTACCATATTACATAGTTTAAATATGGGTCAAAAACAACATGTTACACACAGTTGTGGATGTGTGTTTGTGCTGCAAGTTTCAATCACATATAATGAATCGCTCCAACCAGTAGATTAGATTTAATTAATTGGGTGTGAACATATTTTTTTTTTCTTTTTCTTGAACGCAGGCATCTGAATGTAACAAATAAAACATCACGGGCTGTATGTGTGTATTCTCTGGAGGCAGTTGCAAATGAGAAATTTATGACACCATTAAGTACCAGAGTGATGGTATTTCACTCTTAAGTATACGCGGGGGATTTAAAGTACAAGGTAAGCAGGTTTAAAGAAATGGAAGAAAAATGAAATGGATCAAACATAAACGCACATAGATCTCCCAGCACATTACAGGGTTCACATAGATCAGCGGTACAAATTAAAGTTCAGGCATCTGAATGAAGGCTATTTGTTTTGCTAATCACCCATTAGTGCCCTACGCTTTAATCAGGAACTGAGCATAATATATTAGGGACATGTGTGTGTGTGTGATCAAGGATTTCTATATTTTCACACTGCGTCTTTAGAGTTTAAAGCGCGGCTATGTAAACAGAGAGGACTTGAGAAACAAAGATCTTAAGGAAACGTTTTAATATTTTCTGAAGGATGATATGTGCCGAGTCAAACTGCACCCCCCTCCCCCCCCCAAAAAAAGAGAAAAAGTATTTGAAACAGCACAGCTCTAAATCACACTGACGGGGGGGAGGGGGGGGGGGGAATCAAATACTCTAAAAGCATATTTGACAGCCTAATCTGGTTTGGAGGTGGCAGAGATGCATCCCCTGCAGCTCCACTGCTGGTTCAACGGGTTAAATAAGGCAACACTTTTATTGCAAAAATAAATAAATAAATAAATAAATGAAAATCCGTGAGGGTGCAATTCAGTCCCCAGCTGTTTGTTCCTCATATTCCCATATGTGAATTCCTGCTTAATCCTCAGTGAGAAAACACACAGTTGTATCTTTGCTTTTGGAAATGCTGTTGCCCGCAAAAAAAAACAACAAAAAAAAATTTACTTTGTCTTTCACGTCATTTTTCTTGTTTGCAAATGGCTTATGCGCGGAAATATACAGTATATTTTGATGAATATGCATAAAAACACATGCCGCTTTGTTCCATTTCACGCAGGCTTAAGTCTGCGTGAATGTGCCACATCACTCTCCAATTTAACACTGAGCACTCCACCATCTCCACCATGCAAATCCGCATGTAGTGTGTGTGCTCCTCAGCTCCAAGTCCAAATGACGCCGCGCAGACTGACTTTGTTTACAGGCCGTTTTGTCTCTGACTGTCATCCTCCTTTCTTCAGTGACATGGCGGCCCCCCCCCCCCAAAAAGAGAAAAAGTATTTGAAACAGCACAGCTCTAAATCACACTGACGGGGGGGGGAAAAAATCAAACACTCTAAAAGCATATTTGACAGCCTAATCTGGTTTGGAGGTGGCAGAGATGCATCCCCTGCAGCTCCACTGCTGGTTCAACGGGTTAAATAAGGCAACACTTTTATTGCAAAAATAAATAAATAAATAAATAAATGAAAATCCGTGAGGGTGCAATTCAGTCCCCAGCTGTTTGTTCCTCATATTCCCATATGTGAATTCCTGCTTAATCCTCAGTGAGAAAACACACAGTTGTATCTTTGCTTTTGGAAATGCTGTTGCCCGCAAAAAACCAAAACAAAAACACATTTACTTTGTCTTTCACGTCATTTTTCTTGTTTGCAAATGGCTTATGCGCGGAAATATACAGTATATTTTGATGAATATGCATAAAAACACATGCCGCCTTGTTCCATTTCACGCAGGCTTAAGTCTGCGTGAATGTGCCACATCACTCTCCAATTTAACACTGAGCACTCCACCATCTCCACCATGCAAATCCGCATGTAGTGTGTGTGCTCCTCAGCTCCAAGTCCAAATGACGCCGCGCAGACTGACTTTGTTTACAGGCCGTTTTGTCTCTGACTGTCATCCTCCTTTCTTCAGTGACATGGCGGATGACAGCGAGAGGAAAGGATGGCTTTGTCCCGCGTCTCCGGGAGACTCCGCTGCTCACAGCTCGGCTTGATCGCCAGAGGCATTCGGGGACTGCTGCTATTTCCTCCTTTTGAGGATGGAGACAGTGGGAACATGGGCTGTCAGCAAAGACATATCTTTTTTGTGTCGGCAAAGACAATATAGCAAACGTAAACACTGGCATTACAGGCTGTATTTTATGTCAGGACTATTCCACATTGCCTCATAAAATTATTTGGGGGCACAGAATAGGTAAATACCAAAGGTGTTTCCAGGGTATCAGACATGTTATTTGGAATAATGCCAATGTGATTAAATGCTCTTTCTCAATCCCTTTAATGTTTTTTTTTTGGTTTGAAATTGACTGAGACTTATAATGTCCCTCATTGTGGGGGAGAGCGCCCCCTTATATTAGGGGATTATGATTTATGGCTTCGCCCGTTCAAAAACCTGGGATAATCAGGGATGGCTTATAATTAGATTACACTGATATAGTGAATACACCTTTAAAGACATTACATGACATGTTTTGGTTTTACTGTAATGCTGCGATTGATTGCTAGTATTTCCCCCTGTATGCTTTGTCGGAGCAGGATTCTGTCCTATGCACAGATCTTATTCCGCTCCATTGACTGGAGCACAGCAATGCAAGATCACTGAGGTACATTAAATAACACACTCTATCCAGCATTTAACCAACAGTGTCGGACCGAAAGGATGAAAGAGTTATTACTATGTATTTGCTTTAAACCATAGAGCATTTAAATTCTGCGGTAATGAGGTAAAGCGGGCTGTGCTGTGCAGCGGAGCAGTGGGAGTCATGATGCTCAGAACACTGGACTGCGGGGACAGGCAGAGGATGGTGGAGAGAGAGATTAAAGGATGAGGGTTTGCACAAAACTTTTTGTTTGGGTGGATATTTTTTTTTCTTCCCCTCCCTGTTGACTCTTTATGCAAACCAGAGACAACCACGCACAAATCTGGCTCCATGCAGACAACTCATCATTTAGTTCCAGACTTTTGGAGTGTGCCACACATTTTAATAGACTCCAAACTCCAGTACCATACAAGAACTGTAAAATGAGATTGGAGGCAACTGTATTCGTCTTCTCTAAACTGTTATAAACCAGTGGACTTTGACAGGCCTGAATGAAAGTTTGGGTGGGGTCTGGAGTTTAAAAATGCATCTTTGCCAACACAGCATCTGAGCAACTTTTATCACGTCCCAAAAGGGACATCGACCGATGAAAGATATGCTGCTAATATCCTACCATCTGCTCATCCTCCGAGTACTTCCATTAGGGAGACAGATACTGTAGCTGGATACAACAATGTGCCATAAAGACCAAAAAAAAAAAAAAAACGAAAAAGAAAAAGAAAATACACCATTCCCTAAAAGCACAGATACCACACGATGCTGCAGTTGTCAAACTTAAACTTTAAGAAATGGCGAGCTGCCAGGAAAAGCCATGTTTACAGAGTTTTGAACTTCACCAAGCAGCCCCAGGAGGTTTCACAAAGTGCATCAGTACTTCCCCCTTCGCACACAAACACAGCGGATGACACGGTACATTGACCGCAGGTTCTACGAGAATTCGACACCACTGGCTAAAGGCTGGAGAGTGGGTGTTCACACAGCACATACCTGACAAAGACGTTTCCTGCTCTCCACTATGGACAGGCTGCTCAATAATAATCAGAGAGATACTACTACTACTACCACTACTACTACTAATAATAATAATAAGACCAGACCAGTCCCATCCTGCAAATTGTCTTTTTATCCCTCTGCCCTCTCACAAGAGACTGAGGAGCATCAAAACAAGGACTTCTCGATTCCAGAACAGTACATATCTTTGTGCTGTCCGTTTACCCAACACTCTTGAGCTTGATCTGAACTCAACATATGTTCCCATTGTGTTAATGTCAGATGAATGTGTGTATAATGTGCGAAAGTTTTGTAATTGCACTAGTCCTACCAAACAAATCCCTAACGACTTGTTCCTAATGGCAATAAAGTATTGAATATTGAATAATAATAATAATAACGACAATAATAATAATCATCATAATCATAATCATCATAACAACTACAACAATAATAATTATCATTAATATGTCATCTGTAACATTGTGATAATTATTATAAGCATTCAGGCAGAATGCCTAAGTCAGATGGCAAATACAGGTAATGGGTGGAGGTTGTCTGTTCTGATGAATTATGGGTAATATAATTCAGAGTTGTTCATATTGACTTTTTGTCACGGTAACACACCGGATTAATAACACGGAAAGGCAGAATATACCGTATCAATGTATATGTATATTCATCATGTATATTCATACAAGTTTTCAGTGTCTCGCTCTTGCAACATATTACAAGCCTGCTGTTATATGTTGGAGCTTACAACAATAATAATCATTATCATCAGACACATGAAACATGAAAATGTTGTTTATACAATCTGCATTCTCAGATTATACATCTATATTTTGACCATTATCTTTCTCACACTGTGGAAAATGTTGACTGTGATCATGGAAACAGCAGTGTGGGCAGCAAGGTAAACTGTGTGACCATATACAGTTTTACACAGCACAATGCTGTACTGTGATGCACAGTATATCCAAGCTGCACAAAACTCAACCTTTCCAAAACTGCTAACCTGCGCTTACAACAGCTGTTTTTTTTAAATAAGCTGAGGTGAGCATGCACAAGCATAAACCATCTGTTATCCTCTATAGCTCAGCAGCAGCAGTATTGGAACACAAGACGAAAAAAACAAAACAAACGTAAAGCAATGGACTGACTCTGACTAGAATATAATTACAGTATTTGAAAATAGATGTTAACCATCTTAAGAGCAGACAACAGGCTTGAGGGACTGACAGTTAAAGCTGACACGTCAATGCTCTGTATAAACACAAACTGACAAGGTTGGTTAATATAACACTGAAACAAGAGAGTCAGAAATGGGGAAAAAAAGAAAAAAAAAACACTGGGATGTCTATAATCTTGATTTAACCTTTAGAGGCAGCACAGCTGTGTCAGTGTTTTGGTCTGTGCATTAACACACGCAGGCATGAAACTGCTCTGAATCATTTTAAAGTCCTTAATGTTATCTGACTGTACCGTTGCACATTAATACGTATGCACAAGATCATATATAATAATATATAATAATAATATTGCTTTGAGAGAAAAAAGTGACACGGTGCACCATTGCTGATTGTGCATATTTTTTCCATAAATGATCCATATGTCAGTTGCAAAGGACCACAAAAACAAATTCAATGAGACCTTGGGTTATTATAAAATGTTAATATGTCACTGTAACAGTGTGATAATTATTATACTGTCAGAATGCTTGGGCCAAAAGGCAACTATCAGTAATGGTTGGAGGCTGTCTAAGTTCTGATGATTTATGGGTAATATAATTCATGGTTATTCATATTGACTTTTGTCACGGTAACACACTGGATGTATAACACGGAAAGGCGGAATATATGCACGGAGGTAAGTCTTTAGTCTCTCGCTCTTGCAACATATTACAAGCCTGCTGTTATATAGCCTGCTCTACATCGACTAGGTCAGCCCTGGTATACATTACAGCGTAATGATGGTGCCATTCATTGTCCGTGATTGGTGACATAAAAATTACATCCTGTACAAAAGCAGGGTGACAAAAGTGTGGGAAGAAATCCAAAGAGTTTTTCACAGTGTTTGCTAGAGCGGACGCAAACCTGCTTTAGAGATAAAAGCCGCGGGAGCAAAGAGCAAAACAAGAAAATTGCAGTATGAGTGTTTGTCTTTAGTCGACACAGAGAGCAGTGAAAAGACGAGTCGATTTATAGCCCCGTGCGAGCTCTTAATGACTCTCAAAGCCACCCTCCAGCGATTGAGATGGCTCATCAATTCAATTACTTTACGACACAGGCCCGCCTCATGCTGTCCAGAGCCCGGCATCACAAGTTTCCAGTCACCCAGCACTTGTTACTGTCCCTATAGGAAAAATTCACTTTGCTCTTTTTTTTTTTTTTTTTTAACGATGGTACGTCTACAGTCACAAAAGGGGTTGAGAGGGATGACAGCAAAAATACAGCTCCATCATTCAATATACTTTATATGTATTCTAGTGCATTAAATGTGGAAAAGAGGCAAAGCATTAGTGGAAAGTTTTCTGGAGTATGAGGTCAAGCTCATGTGTCACGTATAAATAAACTACTATCAGAGAAGTCCATCTGCCACCAGGTATCTAGTGTGACCATACAAATGCAGAACACGACAGTAAAGTAATTATTGTGTGAGGCCCCATAGTGTCTAAATGTGTACAAGTCATATTACAGTTGACCATACTAATTATGGCTGCCAACTGCACTTAAAACATTACGAGCTGCTTGGAAATCACAAAAGCCACAGTAGGAAATAGCAGATGCAACACGTGCAATTTTAATGAGTATTGTTCATCGCGGGGCAAATTAAAAAAAAGAAAAAGAAACGGAAAACATTAAAAAGAGGTGATTATGCAAATTGAAAACAATGTTTTAAAACATATACTACATATCTTTTCAAAACCTAATTACGTAATCGGTCTCTTAGCGCCAATGCTCTGCAATTATTACTAAGTAGCACAAACGCTGGCCATTATTTGAACATGTTCATTTGTTATAATGGTTGAATTTTATTGATTATCCATTCACAAATATTCCTGAATTTTCCTGAATGCGCTCCAAAAACAACCTGGGAAAATAGAGGTGCACAATGACGGGTAAAGTCTGTGTCCATTGAACCCAGCTTTACCAGTGTATTCTGCTGTTCTTTAGAAATGGACTGTCAGCACCCACTGAGACCTGCTAACTAGTTAGCCACAGCTAAACACTTGTTCAGCAGACCTGAACATAAAGACAGCCCGTTTCTCAGTAGGTCTCGCACACTCACTGTGTATTGACTGCGTGATGATATTACACTTTCAGGGTCATATTTTTAATAAGCTCCGGTGGCTTTAATTAACTCAGGTATATCTGATTTCATTTTAAATCAACCACAGCCAATCATCCGCTTAAAACCACTTACAGAAGCCTATCAGCCTGTCTCTGAGAGACAACCCCTTGAACATGGCATCTGAGGACACTTACCATGCAGCCGGATGAGTCCAACTGTCGGTCAGAGACGCACTTGAAGTTCTTCTTGCAGCCTCCATTATCTTTGGAGCAGTCGCGCACAGGGCCGAAAGACGCCAGGAGGTCCTCCACCGTCTCAAAGTAAGTGGACATCATGGCCTCTTCCCTGAAATGAAGGAGGAAAGGTTACAAACATGAAAATGTAAATTCCCTTCGCCCTCATTTCCATCCTGTGAATACGAGAGCGTCTGCCTGTGTTGGCTGAACATTATCTATCAGCAGTCTCTCATAACAAATTCATTTCAGGTGCAACTGATAAGTTGCGCATAATATAATAACAGACTGGCGCTGCAGCTAACTTGTATCTGCGGGACTTCCTGAGGTCGATATATAAACACTTCCATATTTGTTACTGAGTATTTTAAAGATTTTTACTGCACCATGGCGAGTTTGAGCTTTAGCTTTATTTTGTGACTGGCAGTGCAAAAGCAGATGTCAATAAACCTTTAAATAGCAGTCTAACTCTGGTGCACCCCAGGGCATGTGTTGTGCTGGATCAGGCAACAGTGTTTACCAAAAAAAACAGCCGCCCAAAAAAAAAAAAAAAGGGTTTCGCTTAAGTGATGCATGCAGCAGTTCAGGCTGGTTCATGGCGGGTCATGTCTGAGACTAATCACAGCTTTGGCATTAATTGGACATGTCTGACATGGTCTGTTGACGGAGAGCCCAGGGAATCAGCTCTCTCCATCCATTAACTCTCACAACTAATCCAACCAGAAGGCAGCCAGCCCCGCCCTTACTGGCAATGTTGACCGAGACAGCAGAACAACAAAAATGGAAAAGCGAATGCAAACACGGACACGACGCGAATTTCTTTTGCTCAGCATATTTTAATTAATGCATTTGATTTTGATTATGACATGTAGGACGGAATTAATTTTCATTAGCAGAACTCCTCTGAGGAGCTACAGGGAAACGTGGCTGTATTTTCCTAGATCTGCATAATAATCTAACTATTTAAACTACATTTAATGTTAATTTATGCTGAAGTTCTAAAATAATTTATAACCCGACTGAATGTATGTATTTAATCACAGTGTCGTTGAGCTAAATGCTCACAGTCAACAGTGTGTATGTATTTTTTTGTTTTTTTTTTACCATGTTCACCATCTCGGTGAAGTGTGAGAGCAATGGGCGTGCGTGCAAAATTTCACAACAAATAATTTGTAGTGTGCCAACGACAGTATGAGGAGGACAGATCCATCCACGACTTAAACAAAAAGTCAGTGTTTTCATCTCAAAATAGGTTTGGTTTAAGAGCCAATGATCTGTGTGCGTGTGCATGCGTGTGTGACTGTGCCATTGCCACTGTCAGGCTTATAAACAGAGGAGTAAGCCGTCAGTTCTGAAAGCTGCATCGTGGTGCTGTGTTTCCAGAAAACAGCCAGTTGGACCCATCCTCTATAGTTCTGTATGTTGCTGTGTTCACTTCAGCACACTCAGTCGCTGTCAGAGTGAGCGAAGAGGGAAGCAACCCCTTTGTTGTTGTTGTTTTTTTTATTTTTATCTTTGCAGTGGAATCAAAAGCACTGTCTCTAGCAACGGGACCACAGGGACCACAGTGTGTTTTGAGGGTGACTTGACTCTACAAACAGCAGCAAGGTCTCGGATGATGGGAAGTCAGATGCCCTGCTGAGCAAGGAGGGTTCCGTTGTGTGCTTGTGTGTACAATTTGTGTCTGTGCTTACGAGGAAATCTAATTTCAAAGACAACACTGAATATAGGGCCGCTGAACCAATAATACACACATTGATGTTGCTGTATTTAAATATTGATTAAAATGTCCTTAAGTAACCTCTCTTTGGTGGAAACAAACGATCGCAGAGTATTTCATGTTTTTTTTTTTTAGTGAGCAAAGATAGTAAGTAAAGTGAACTCTGACTGACTATGTATTCACCATGAAAAGAACTGTACACTGTGACCTTGTCATTGGCTGAAGGCAAAGATGAAAGGCGAAGCATTTCAATTCATCCAAAAAGTGACAATGCTTCGTGGGCAGCATTGACGAAAACCTTCAGCATTCTTGTCTAGTTAATACGAGTAGGGATGTAGCTGCGTGTGGACCTTTTTATTTACAAAATAGAGTTTCCTTTTATTTCACAGCCTGAACCCATGTGAGCTCAGCGGTTGAATGACATTTTGTTGAACACCTCGTGCTGTATTGAGTGAGGGATTCTTCATATGTTCAATGACATTCTTCATCTTCAGATATTTGGTTTTCATGTTAGATTTATTGTTCATCAGTAATTGGCAGATTTTTTCTTGTATGAGCGGTGAAGTATTACGACTCACACAGATCAGGAGGACAGACACCCTTTGCAAAATCAAACGGTTCCTGGCACTGCGGTGTGTGCTGATAGCAAATCACTGTCAAGCACTCTCAATTAATGTGTGTGTGCGTGTGTGTGCGTGCGTACAGCATATGGAGGAAAAAGATGTCCACAAAGAGCCCACAAGTTACTTATCGGCCCTGACTTTAATTCAAGCAGTCAGGTGTTTTCGTTTGTTTCATTGGGTAGTCACATTAATTCAAACGCCAATAATATTGCCATTGATTCAACAGCAGGGAAAAGTGCACTCCAAAATAATTTGACCATAAAACAGAGGCTAACAGGCTGGAGAATATGATTATAGACACAAACATTTTAAGATAATTGCAATGTCACTTTCAGTTTTGAGCTGTTTAACAAACGTTTCATGGCTGCTAATAGACACAAGTGATGCGGATATGGCAGACCCATTATATTATATCGTAATGATGTCACCCAGTAGATCCCTATGACCAGTGCACTAATGCAATACATCACAGCACATTACAATGTATTCACTGAACACAACTGTTTTGTTATACATTAAGTTCTCTCTGAGGCAAAATACTGAAGACTGGTAAACATGATGGGAGGTTGGCCTCTTGGTCAAACAGCCATAGTTGTGGAAGGATGATTGGTACGATATATAGTATGTGAGGTGAACTATCCTAATGTAACCTGCAATGTCTGCATATCTGTTTGTTTTATCCACAGTTGCTGCCTCGGCGACGTATAACATCAGTGATTAATACCATAGTATAATAAAGATGTTTTTTTTTTTTGGATTCAAACATAGCCCAGATTAAAAGCTGCAAATGCCTAATTTACAAAAACGAAATGAATGATCTTACAGTGACTTCCGTCTCTCGGGTAACAGATCCGTCTCCATTTGAGGCTGCTGCTTTCATCGCCCCGGTGGTGCAGACTCATGTCTAGTGGGAATCAGACCTGAAGATATTGACGTGCCACAGTGTCACACAGAGCTGCAAACGACCTGCTGTATATCAATGATCACAGAGCAGCGAAGCATGAAAGCCTACATCATGCAGATACTGAGGAAATGTGGCTCTGGCGCCACCGAGCTCGAGACCTCAGCTGCACCTCGATGAATATCAGACTGCACCTCGATGAATATCAAACTGCACCTCGATGAATATCAAAAGCCAAAAAGGAAGCAGTTTGCACCCTTGTCAAAGCCCCGTGCCTTTATTCACTGTGCCCGACTTTAGACCAAAAGGGTAAATACATTTAAAGGGAAACAAAAACCAAAACAGACAATGGACTCCTCCACAGGGATTGTCCATGGTGAGACGTGTCAGTCGGCTGTGGGACAATTATTTTTACCGTTGCTTCCATATTGAGACAATATAATAAGATTTTTTTTTAAAGATGTGGCTCCATCACAATCCTGCTTATTTTAAGATTTTCAATACAACATATTTTATCAGATTGATTTTTATTTCGGTATTTGTGAGGATAATTTTTACATGTGTTTATATTTAAATTTATACATATATCCCACAGATTGTATCAGGAGATGGGGGGAAAAACATCTACTGTAGCTTTGCTGGAATACAGGGGGTCCTCGAGTTACGACGGAGATCCGTTCCTGAGAATGTGTCGTAACCGAATTTCGACGCAAGTCGGACCATACATTCATTGTTCCATTGTGCATACATTGTGCCACCAGATGTCGCTATAACACCACGCTAAAATAAGAGTTTATTATGGTGAATTGCCTTTTTTGTCCCTCTTGACACACCGTAGGGGTTGAGATCACGAGTGTAATGAGCATTTCCTTTAGATTTCTGATATCAACCGTGTAGACCCTGTGTTGTGAATAAACCTACGGTATTGCCACGATCCCAAACGCATCTGTGTCCGTGTGCATCTCCTTACCGGCTGCCGCTGCCCCCCCTCCATCTCCAACCACGAAAACAACGTAACTCGCGACCGTCGTAACTCGAGGACCCCCTGTATATGAGTTGAGTAACAAAAAGTGCATCGTTTAACTGAAAATATACAACACTAAAACAAACAGCGTGTGCTATAACATAGATACGAAAGACTTATACATATGACTTTGTTCTAAGACACACCATCACCTTGTTGCACTGTTAGTCTGTTGGAAGTATTGCAGTTGTCTGCATTTGTTTCCATGTCTTATTGTTATTTTCTGTGCTGGGCAACTCAATTAGACAGGCAGCACATGGCACCGCGGCACTCAGAGCGCTGACAAATGTCTCCGTAATCCAGAAGAAAAAACAGGGTTGGGAAGGTGGGACAGACAAACATGATGGGTTGCCTCAGCTATGAGGTGCATGTTAACTGACTCTCCCTCTGGATAGAGGAAGCAGCAAATCGAAGAAAAAACTATCTGGGCAAAAGCAGTAAAGAGAACTATTAGGAAATTGGAAAGTTCCATCTTGTACAACATATTAAATTATGATAGAGAGTCTGGAAAGAATTTAGCAAAGTTTGTCTCTTAACTTTTTAATTAAAAAGAGCCCTGAAAACTAATCTGTGTGGAAGAGTAACACAATCAACACCATGCATCACTCCGCAAACTCGCTTAAACAATGCGCATTGTTACAGAAATCAGCACAGACTCAGATGCTGACAGCATCACTTTCCCGAATCATTAGCTAATCAAGATCATCACTTTTGGCACGGCGACTCCGTCGCTTGACCTAGAAGCACATTGGTTGCATCTAAACACTGACTAATGTACTTGTTATTAATCTCCCTCTCTGCCTCTTGCTTTTCCAAATGATGAATGACCGGGCGACGCTGCCCAAAGTTAGAGCGCTGCTCCGGCATGATTACAGAGCCTGTTATTGGTCTGCCCCTGCACTTGATTAATGCTCTTGTTCCAGCTCCCCACAAATATGCTGACTCTCATCAAGCGCTTTCGTCATTGAATAAAGTGCATTTTCTTGAAGCTAGCCGCGATCACAGAGGGGGGAAAAAAAATTCTGCAGGTGAAAAAAAGCAGGTAAACCAAAGTGATAAAATCAAGATTGACAGATTCGTTCTTTGTTTTCTTTCGGCGTTAGAGAGGATTTCACACAGAGATCTGGAGTTAGGGGAAGTGGATTTATGTTCCTGGGTTTTTCCTGGTGTCAACCGTTTGCAGCCGCGTTGGATTATTGGCAATGGCACGTTCTGATGGTTCACTTGGGCACGGTGAGCGAGGCCATTAATCACTGCTGTGAGGTGTACCGTCTTTACTCGGGGTTAATAACGGTTCCTTATCGACCAAAATGCCGATCAAAGAGCGCGCGTTCGCGTCCTGAATAATTGTGTTTTGTGATATTTATGAGGTGTTTGCTGCGACTTGGGCTCGATGAAAATCAGTAGGAATGCACAACCATTGTTGAATAAGATTAAATTTTAATCATAGCTAGAACACCGGTGAGCCAGTGGAATTTTCTAAATAATAAAACAAATTGATAAACTAAGTTGTTATATACAGTATGGGAATAAGTAAACACGCGTATATAGATTTTTATTTAACAGAACAAATCCATTCTGAATTTCAACATTAACTGACGCAGTTAATGATCTGTTAACCGGAACAGCAAAACAGTAGAAACTCCTTTCTCTATGTGCCTCAGACATCAGTGCAGGAGACAAAGAAACCGAACACAGAAAACCTGCAGCGCCTCTGCTATTGTTGGATACACGTGATGAGAGTATCAGAGTGTAGCGGACCGTTTTGTGGACGGGTTTGACCTGAACGACCTGCAGCTCAGAAGCAGCAAAACAAAAGAAATGGTGGATGGCAAGCATAGTTCCAGAGAATGAGGACTGGTTTGCTACTCCTCTTTCCATTAGAGGGAGAGCTGGTGACAATCGAGCAAAAATACCCGAGTGCCCACAAGGCCAGCAAACTCTAGGCTGTCCTTGTCCTGACCGTCAACGTCTGCCGCACAATGCTATGGCTGTTTTATGACTCGGTGTCATTCCGTACACTGTGGTGGGTTGGGGCAGAGGCCTGAGGGTGGCCATCACCAACCGACTCAACAGACTGGGTCATTACCGGCCATGAAACTTGACCCTCCGCATGTGTTTGTGGAGGTGAGGATCCTCTCCATCACAGACTGCGTCTACCGCCCACAACATGGTGTTCTTGTTAGACCGAACTGAGTTAACAATGCTCCAATGAACTCCACAGGAAGCCTGTGCTTTCAGTAGCCATCCAGAAAGAAACAAAAAAAACAAAAGTTGTTATACTGGTAAAGTTACTATCGTTCCACATTTCATTTTTTATTCGGTTACCTTTGCACCTTATAGCTACTTTACAGATATATCAGATATATAACGGTTGATCGTATTTGCCTTTTTCCATTATGCATATTTGTCTGTAGGCATATGTGATTCTCTCTTGCGAAAGACTGTTTACTTTTTACACTGGATTGTATATTTTTCTTTTGACCTGCAATATAATTATTACTTCTACTTCTTTATGGGATTTTGTGCTTATTTATTTGAACTTGTTTACTGCTGCAGCTCGTCTTTTCTTACTGCGTCTAAAGGTTTTCTTTAGGGATCAATAACGTTTCTCTGCCCGTGGCTGACTTTATAATGATTCACTCTATAAAGTACACCTAACTATATATTATTTTAAGGATTATGTTTGATGACGGAGGTATGTTTCCACATGTGGGATGTACAGAATGTCTCATTTCTTAAAATAATCCTTTTCATACTAGCAGTAATAAACCGGAGCCTAGTGTTGAGCATTGCACCAACAAATGCTTTGCTTCTAACTACAAATAATTTGGTGCTTTTTATATATTTTTATATGCTTTACAATTTGGTAAGAATAGCACAATGAGCGTTCCCTTTCACTGTATGGCTCTAAATGTCACAGAATATAAAGTCATAAAAGTGCAATGTAACTAAAGAATCTTGAGCAATAGCTTGACAGCTTGATAATTCACCTGTCTTTAAAATGCAGCTGCATATGCGCCATTATTTTACATCAACTAATTGAACAAGCTATTTTTGCAAACCATTTAGTCAGGCGGGTTCATGCAGTGTGTCAAGATGTAGATTCTACGGAGTGAAATCATGAAGCACTTTATTCTATTTTACATAGTCCTTAACCTCTAATAAAATGTGCAGACTCACCCCTGTGGTGCAGGCCAATGGAATTTGAATACATTAAGCAAGTAAGAATGAATGAACTGAATGTCCTCACAACAGGTCGTGTTTTAAATAATGACAAAAAATGTATTAATACTGTGGTTAAGGTTGGCCTTACCCCCACTTACTGTATCTGAGCCTCGCTGTCCTCACTCCCCTAATTTCCATAACCATAAGTAAACAAATATAATTTTGCCCTTAATGTCAGTGTTGGGATTCACCAGCTGCTAATTAAAAACAACTAAAAAAAACAACAACATAAAACATAGTTGTGGAAATTGTGTTACAAAAAAGTGCAGAAACCAAGTTCTGTGGATATATCTCAACATAAACCAAAAGCCAATTTTCTAAGTGTCAAACACCATAAATATAAATACAATATTATATTCCATTTAACTCCACTGGGCAAATAAAACTGAACTTATCAGCATGGCTGCAGGGAATATAGACATATGGATTTATAGGTGGTGTTGGTGAGCTGTCCAAGGCCAGTGAAACTACAGATCACAAAAGATTTTTTCTATTATTTTTTTTAAATGTGCACTACCTTATAATGGACACACACACACACACACACGCACACACACACACACACACACACACACACACACACACACACACACACACACATATATATATATAAAAAGGATTATTGCCAGAAGCCTAATCAGTGTGAGATGATGTTTCTCATCTCCAGTTAAAAGCTGAGCTTGGTAAAGCTGACACTTACCGTCACTGATCTATTTCATATGGAATAAATTTCACCAGGCTTTGTCATTGAGCTGAAGGGTGGAAGTGAAAAAGGGATGCATCCTGTTAAAAGCCACAGCCACAGTACGTGTCAACACTTCCTACATCTGCATGTCTATCATGACTGAGTGACTACATCAGTGCCTGCATAAACACTTTGGAGAAGTGCAACAGCCAGAAACTCCACAAGGTCCCATGGGACTTTGTTCCACAAAAATGCTTTGGATAATGAGTTGTCTGCATTATTCATAACAAACTGACAGATCCTCCGACGTTACAGGAACTAATTGTTAAGCAAAGACAGAACACTGACGTATTATTCTCACCAAAGTGAGCTTTTAATCAGCTTCTATTCAATGTGCATTTTCCCCTTCATGTTTAAAAACTCAATTTTGTGATCTTTTTAAGACACATTAATCCTTGAGAAGCAGCCACGGGGGTGAACGGTGATGTATGGCTTTGTACTCTAATGGATAATATGCAATACATAATGTTGCTGTACGCTAACCTGAAGTTAAATACACAAAATTTTATATTCTAAAGGTCATCTCAAAATGACCAAGTCCAAATGAAGCAAGTGCATTCTGAATCTGCTGTGCATGTAATTACAGGAAGTGCCACATTCATCAAGCCCTGTCCTTCCGCTGATGAATACCATAACTCGCTGAAACCCAAAAGGAGCTCCTCTGCTGGGAAGCAGACAAAAAAAACTCTCCGCTGAAGTGCTCGATTTAAAACTACTGTTGTGATGTTACCTTGCAAGGTCTATTCGTTATGGACTAAGCACTTGAGTGACAGGCAAGAAAAAGAAAACGCACAAAAGAAGCAAACGCTTTCAAAAGTCACCTGACGGTTATGGCAGGACTAATCTTTCAGTCCTACATATTCGTAATCTGATCAGACCTTTAACTCTTTTTTATTCAGCTCACTTCAGATGACTGATCAAATGAAACAGCTAATTAAGCGAGAAGTGTGCTATAATCCCATTCACGTCAGAATAGGCAGCTGTTTACCGTTGCCATGGGAGATCTGTGCTCCTGTGGCAATTTCATTAAGGGCGGTGAAAAGTCTGGATGTTTGCAGCCTTGGGGGAAAAAAAATGCAGCAATTTATATGATGCGCATTAGTCATAGAAATTCAGTAGTCTGTGATTGCTGCAATTTAGGTTCTTCTGAATTACAGATTAGTTTATTAAAGATGTGGAATCGCTCAAGAGTGTTGGGAGGTGAAAAACGTACACTCAGGTAAAGTATGGTAAATGTGCTCTCATGCATTTTCAGTGCAGTGGCTGCATTAATAAAGTTAGCTCAGGACATGTGGAGGAGAGACTCTGCACAGTATTAAAGGGCTGTATATAATGTGGATGCCATGCTGAGGTGCAGGACAGTGATTGTTTACATTATGAGCGTAGCATCATCAACATCATCAGCATTCCTACTGCTATGATTGTCCTCTGGGCCATCACAGAGTCCCAGTGCTGACACCCGCTCATTCAACATTATACATTACAGCAATGTTCTATATGTTCGGTGATGCCTTATCACACAAACCGGGGTGTGTTTCAGACTCTTTGGCTAATCTTTTTGAAGACATTTCAAAATAAATGTAATCTACAATATTCTCCCCTCTGGCAAATTAAACCATGGGAGATGTAATCAAACACGCAGCTGCTTATCCAGAAATAAGAATTCACATCATCTCCATCAGCATTCCAAGCCTTTTACTTTGGGGCCATTTGAAATCGGACTTTAATCTGAAAATGAGGTTTGTATTCAAAATGGACATTTAACAGCCGACTTACGGTCTGTTGTCTTTCTTTAAACATTTCACAGAAGGAGCCCTGCTGCTTCCAGATGTGGTCTGCAGGATGTGCACATGTGTTCATGTAGAGGAGGCTACACGGCCTCGAGCATCCAAACTGTGACATTAAGTTTTGATTAAACAATGCATTGTGGAATCAGTATTTATTATGTCCCGTGGCCCCTTTTAAAAACAGGTGGAAGTTAATTCTGTGCAGTTAAATAAGGGGCAGCAGTGATTACCAGGTAAATGCTGTACTCTATCACACCCCTCCTTTTTCTTTCTTTTTACTTGATTTGAGAAGTGCAACGTTTTGGTTTTCAGATGATACATGGCAGCCAAGGCTGATGTAAGTTAGATTGCAGTGATGGATGATTGTTTGAAAGGGATGCTGATTTTGTTTTGGGATGTTCATCTGCACTGACGCATGCCAGCGCCTACGTGCTGGTTGGATAAAGCTGTATTTTGTCTCGTTACACAACGTATTTGTTTTAAAAACCGACAATATGTTGTTTTGGAGTTTAGGATAACCACATCCATAACTTTATTCACAGCACTTTCCCGTGTGGTTTTGTATTTCAGAGCCCTGCGTGCATAGTCCAAGTTTTTGTAATGATGCTTTGTCACATTAAGCCTCTGTCTATCGCAGACCTCGTAAGGATTTAATGACCCGATTAAATGTTTAATGGGTACTTTGCTTTTTTCCGCCAAGTGTGACGTCTTGCTTTTAAATATATTTATAAGCAAAATAAAAAAATATATACTTACTGTATATTACTGTACATGTTATATATGATAAAGTTTTGAGTAACAAGCTCAACTCACTTGTCCCATGTCCATGCAGTCATCATTTCCTTTCAATGTCACATAAACCAAATTACATTTGCCTAAAGCTGCTGACACTCACCGCTCCATAGTGACTACAGCCAGTTATTCTGATACAGTCAGTGGAAATAACGAAGCCAAAGTAGCAAAAACAATTATTTGACAGCCCAATATGTAATATATTATATAAGAATGACACATATAATTAAAATAAACTTAAAATACTTCTGCGTCACTGAGGAGATGGACCTTCACAGATGTGTGTTTGACCTTTTTGAGTTTACAGGACGCACAAATCAGAGAGACTGTGAAACACACAGTTTCTACTGAGCAGCAGTGGAGAGTTCTGAGCTGAGTCAGACTGACCTGACCTCCCCTGGATCTTCAGTAACCAACACGTCCGTCTTACAGCTGGCGATGGGGTTGATTGACAGCTCCACTGGTGGCACCACAAAGCTCTTGCTGACTGGCAGCCACAGCCCTTGGCCCAGACTGTAGAAAGATCTGTGTTGGCACATCCACAAGATCAAAATATCAATCAAATGACATTATCACGTTGGCGTTTCACACACAAGCACGTATAACGAGATGTGTACATATATAAATGTGAAAGATCGTAATGAAGGGAATTAATATTGTTTTCGTGGCTGACATATAATACATCCGGATGATGGAGTTTAATCATATAATCATTCAGACTAATGTGGGGATCTTACATTGTATAGATGAATGAAAAAACAAGGAAAAAAAAATCAACAGGATACATTTGTGCAATTGAATGGATTAAATTATATTAAAGATTTACATAACTGCATTAAAGGATAGTGAATCATGACATTTACATTGATCAGTACACACTGTAATCAAAAAATAATCACATAATCATTTTTTTATTTGCTTTTTGCCACTATGAGCAAAATAAAGAGCCTAAATAAGGGATGGCTTATGATATCATCTGTGGTATTCATCTGTGGCGCATCTGTGACACAGTCGGAAACTGAATTGTAGCTGTGGTGCCATGGCTTTTTTTTTTATTACCCATTTCAAACAGTTATCACGGCTAATGTCCTCTGCAGCATGATGCTTTGGCACGGTTCTGACATGTTTGTTGACGGCTAATGCCGAAGATGGCGTCAAACTAATTTGGGTTTTGATCGAGATGCTGCTCCCCAGCGACGATTAATATCCTGTGGACGACTCCCTGCAGGGTGCTTCCATTTGCCGCTTGAGAAAAACAACACCTGGTGAGGACTCACACGAACCATGGGTGGGTTTTGCATCATGTGCTTTTATGTATCAGAGCAGGTGGGATGAGGGGGGGGGGGCAGACAATGGGCAACATTATTAGAAATCTTTAACCCAGCTTGAACGACCGTGCCAAAAATATTGGCGTTTCATCAAAGGTTCCCGTTCAGCATAGCGTTTGAATAGAGCCGACATGAAAACCCTGAACCTGTACACGTCTCTGCTTCCAGAATCAAAGCGTTTGAATACACTGCGCTCAGTCTGACACGCTATCTCACCATTTCCTTCAAAATTTCAAAAGTTACTTGCTGAGATAAATTTCACTAAATTAAAACAATTATTCATTATTATTTTAGTTGACCTGTAATTACATCACAGTTAATTGTTGTACATTTTTTGATTCTTTACAATCGTATTATTTCTTATGAACACAGGAGAGAAAATATGTTTCATACACTTAATGTCCTGTTTTTGTAAACAGGACTCCTCCCACAGAGTCATGCTCGCGAAGCAGGGTCTATATTCCCGGATTTTAAAAAACGGGTAGAATGAATCCACTGTGGCACTTTACAACAGCACAGTCCATTTGCACCTTCATATACGTTTAAGGCTCCACACAAAACTTTATACTCCTCGTGAAGCAACAAAACCATGCGTTAGAAATAATTGTCTATATCTATATGTATAATCCACTAAATCATGTTGAGCCGTGCTATTTAAACAAGGGTTAGATAAAAAAAAAGAGTGATAACATGAAACACTGATTTTACAATAACATAAAAATAGGCCCGGCATAATAAAACCCTATGAAAAAAGAACAGCTGGTTGATAGTGAATGGTTCCTTTGAGTCTTGTACATCTTGAAAAATGTCAGACACAATGACCCCAACAATCGTATTATTTCTTATGAACACAGGAGAGAAAATATGTTTCATACACTTAATGTCCTGTTTTTGTAAACAGGACTCCTCCCACAGAGCCATGCTCGCGAAGCAGGGTCTATATTCCCGGATTTTAAAAAACGGGTAGAATGAATCCACTGTGGCACTTTACAACAGCACAGTCCATTTGCACCTTCATATACGTTTAAGGCTCCACACAAAACTTTATACTCCTCGTGAAGCAACAAAACCATGCGTTAGAAATAATTGTCTATATCTATATGTATAATCCACTAAATCATGTTGAGCCATGCTATTTAAACAAGGAAAAGATAAAAAAAAGAGTGATAACATGAAACACTGATTTTACAATAACATAAAAATAGGCCCGGCATAATAAAACCCTATGAAAAAAGAACAGCTGGTTGATAGTGAATGGTTCCTTTGAGTCTTGTACATCTTGAAAAATGTCAGACACAATGACCCCATCACGAATGAGACGTATAACAAGAATGGCAGTAAAAGCATTTGAAAGGGGACTGTCCAGGATTACCCCTTTGGCTATTTCTCCACACAGGAGCCCATGGCTGAGACTACGCCCCCAGCCCGAGGTGTATTTTGTGTCAGTCCAGCTGTGTCTACGTGCACCTGCAGGACACTCGTATGTATGCTCTGTCACACTACACACACCAATGCACCAAGCGTCTTTTCTCTGCGAGTCCACAGAGACACAGATGGCCGGCAGACTCCCGGCACTCAGGAGAAGTGAAGGACTCACCTGAAGATCCTCTCCGGAGCCTGCTCCCCCGTAACTAGGTCATAGCCTTTCTCCAAGTTAGCGTACGGCCAAGGACTTGACAAGAGGACGCACAAATAGAGAAGAGAGACAAGTATATTTCTATTGGGAATCAGAATGACAACACTGACACAATCAGAACATGAGAATCAAAACGATAACATTCATAAAGATGTTACAGTCGTGCGCTCATAATACTTCACAGTCTTTATAACTGAATTACAATAACAATTTTTAAAGAAACTTAACAATTTGTTTTGTTCTGTTAAAAGAGCATTTTGGTCGTAACTACAAATTGCTTATGTTGTGCGTCACTGGTGATCATTTATTTTCAGATCATGCGTTATTACGAGGGTTTTATTTCAACTATGGATTTCACTGCTTTTAATACTCTGAAGATCAACTTGCAGGGACTTGAAACTCCGGACAGCTAATCCATCACGGCCAACAATTTCCCTTTGATTTATGCAAACTTAATATCATATGCTAATGGGGTTGGGCGCGGGGGACAGCGAAAATCAGAACAAGTGAGGTTTGAGGAGATTAGGCGACAGAGTGCTTACCCTTCGTTTCGACCCCAGTCACTGCGAACGCAGAGGTGTTTATGGACGGGGTCGGGCGAATAACCCTCGTGACAGCTACATTCTCCTGTGACAGAGGCAACAAGAGGGGTCAACGTGGCAGATATTTATTCGGCATCAGTAGCCGGACGCGTTGCCAGGTATGCGTCCCTGACCCCCAGCTTCAGTCGAGATCAACAACAGCCACAGCATAGTTTTCCATTTAGTTTTAGCTCTTTATCCATGTTGTCTGTAAATAATAACAAATAAAAACAATGAAAGAAATATTAAGTGGTAGTTTACTGGACCCTTCTATTATCCCTGTGTCTGAAATAAAGTGTACCGACTGCTTTGTGTTGACCTACGGAGGCATATGACTGGAAAAATGGGTAATGGCCACCCAGACAACACCATTCACATTTTATCACCCTGTGTTCAATAATTTAGTGGTTGACTTCTGCAGGCTCAAGACTCACTCGTGGAGTGATGCACCACAGAGGCCACGGAGAAAGCAACAGAACTGTTGATGTTTGCTTGTGGCGATATCATGCGGTCTTCCTAAATGAGGAAGGAGAGCTTTTGAAATGGGTCCACTTTAAAATCTGGACACGAGCACGCAATTTAAAAAAAAACAAAAACATCCTGAATAAAAGATGAGAAAAAAACATCTGCATCCATGCTGAGAATCTATTGTCCACATTTTATTTAAAATTAAAGTTTTTTTTTCTCTCTCTACAGCAGCATATTTCCAGAACATTTAACACAAATATAACTAACATATAAGTTAGTTTCAGTCTGTCCCTTCTGAATCTATCACAAACCACCAGGAAAAAAAAAAATGCAGTTTTCTGATCTTTCTGAACCCGCAGTCCTGAGCAAAGGAATCCAATGTGGACTAACACTGGAAACAGGAAACAAGCAGCAGTCGCCCATGTTAAAATCCATCTAATAGCATTTTGTTGACCCGTCCGACCACTGTGAACTTTTCTCTTTGCTGACTTTGCAGCTTTCCAACTCCACTCTATTTCCTCCTTTTGCTCCGGAGAGAAAAGGGTCATAATTGCTTCAGCCACTAAAGGTCTTTTAATTTGGAGGCATTTCTGTTGTTTTGTTTTCATACTCCCAGTCACACAACATGTATCCCATCTGTCGTGCAAACACACAAAGGCACATGTACATAAAAAAAAACAAACACACACCCCCACTGCACGCCATCTTTTCCATACCAATACAAGCCGGTTATAATTAATTCTCCCTTACTGCCAGAGGCTGTGTTAAAGTAAAATCTATCTTCAGCGTGTGCTGTTAGGTCACATACTGTATTACCATTTAATCACTCACTGAGTCTACTGCTGACTGAAGTTACACCGAGCTGCTGTTTGGTTCGAGAAGAAACCACTCGGCCTGATGAGAGAAAAACTTTTTCTTTTTTGTTTTTTTGAGTCACACGCACCAAACCAAAATAGCTAATCAATCAGTGCTACTTTGCTAAGTGAACTGCTAGTAATTACTGATTATGTGCATAAAGTAAAATTGTTTATCAAACTATTTAAGGTACCGTGCGCTTTGCACTGTATATAAACATATGACTATACTTTGTATTATTTTATATGTAAACAGATCCCGTTAAGCCTAAATGAGTGTAGCCACACAATTAAAGAATATTGGGTTTAGATTAACCCGTGGCCTAGATCTGTAACAATATGTGTTTGTGCATCACAGGGCAGTCTCCACTTAGAGCTTATAGATGAAGCCCATAATTTAAACTAACATATCTAGGTGTAAATCGTAAGCCTGTGATTTTATTAATCACTTACGTCAAATCCAGTCTTTGCGTATCTTATTCACACTGACATTTCTTTTATCATCAGAATCGGATATTAGAGATGCTGGTTAGAATCTGACACGCTGTGTTTTAAAAATGACAAACATTCTCTGAATGTAATAAACAATGCATAACTGCTCAGTGTACAGTGTGGGCTCACATTAGCAACCAAATATAAATTTAGCGTGTACGACTGATCGGGATATATTACGTTCACAAAGCAATTCGAGTCTGCAGAGGAATGCATATGCAAAGTAGTTTCCAGCCTGTTTGAGATGAGGTGCACCAGCCCGGAAGCACCGTTTGCCTGCAATCTGAGACCCACCTTGCAAGTAATCAGCTGAGTGCGGCTCGTTCGTTTATGCAGCGACATTTTATGGTGGATCAGGCAATTAACAGGGAGAGATACAGTATGTCTGGTTGATTCCACATTTCACTGAATTAACTAACCTTTGCAAAGCACAGTGTGGTATGGCAGTTTTGTAGCCTTTAAAAAACAAAACAGCTGCAGACGTATTGTAATGTTGTAGGTAGGAGGGGAAACTTAAGGCGACCGCTGCTATTCAGAAAACTCAACAACCCCAGATAACGGGTGAGAAGCAAGTAGGTCAAGGAGGAGCTGCGCTGAATTACTTTAAGAAAATAAATAAATAAATAAATAAAAATCCTCGAAAAGATAAAGCTGGTAATAGAAACACCAATAAAAGCAGGGGATAGCGGGTTGTGATTGTCTGATCATAAACGTGAACTTCACTGAGCCACTAAAGCACTATAGCAATGACTTTACATTTACAGTGTGTATTTGGCTGCTGTTTCCATGGGATTCTTCTTCCATCCATCTGCTATGTTATTAGTTTGGACTGGTTCCTTACGTGGTGCCGCATTGATTTATATGTTTTATAAGCCATATTTTTTATGTGTTATTTTATATCACTGAGTTTCTTTTTTTTTTACCTTAGTGTTTCATCTAATGTCTGTGGTTTTATGAACTGAGCATACATGTTTAAATTAAGAGAGAAAAAAAGTGTTTGGTAGAATTAGCACCTTTGCGTGTTTCAGAATTGCTCCAATTCAAATCAATTCAGTTTTCTTTTCTTCTATTTGTATGGTGCCAGATCCTCCCCAAAAAACAACATTGATTAAATATTTATTTCTGTGAATTTGTATTTATTGGTTCACTGTCTTCTTATGCTGGTTGAAGAAATCAGGTTGCTCAGTGTGTTTTAGGCAGACAAAAAGAGCAAATTGAGTTTTTCACGCTGCGGGTGCAATGAATAACGTGGGTTAATTCAGTGGTGGCAAAATTTATGAATGACTGATTAGAACACGTAGTCAGCCTAATTTGGAGGTGAGTGCAAATGACCAGTTGATGACAGTAATTATCTTACTGTGCTCATCCGGTCGCTTTCCTGCCACATTCCAGCCAGGTTTCCACGCAGACACACAACCGGGATAATATCATCCTGCATAAACACCACTATTAGACTGCCAATAAAATCTGCCTCTATCATGTCACTGTAATATCCTCATTCTCCGCCTCTCTTCCATTTCTGCTCGCTTTGACTTTGCCTTTGTTCTACTTCAAGAGCGAAACATGTACAAGTGGCAATCACTTGATGGCACTCTGCCTTCCTCTCCTCCCCCTGCATTACCAACCCCCTGTTGTAAATGATGTGTTTCATGGTAATAATTTCGACAATCTCGCTGCGGCGGCGGCGTTTCATTTCAAGGATCATGGTATAGGCACAGAAGAGACTCATCGTGGTCCTGTTTGCGCTCGTTATACAATTTCCAGGAAAACAACTTATTCTGGTCAAAGACCTTTGGCGGAGTCAACTCAATTGTTTTCTCACAGCAGACTGTGTGCATGTGTGTTTGCGTGTGTGCGCGCGCGCTGTGTGTGTAAGTACATTCAACAACATTATGCATTGGAAGGATAAAGGAGGGGTATATGTTAATAACACCCCAGCAGTTTTAGTTTCAATTAGGTGAAGCTGGAGGAGCCGGGGACACATAATGTCAAATGAGGAAAACAAAAGTGGCTCAGGAGGTTCACAGGTCTTTATGAGGTTAGTTATGATGATAGATGGAAGGAGTCTGGAGCCAATCTATTCTTCCTTGGTATGGCATAAATCTATATGAGATAGGATTTATTGACCTACATCATAATAACTCATAATAATAAAGTGTTTACTTGCATCATCATGTTATAATGGCCACATAATGCATTTCATATTTTTAATTAAATCCTAACTACCTAGATGTCATATTGTTATTATTATTATTATTATTATTATTGCTACATAATTAATTTAATATTTTAATTAAATCCATAGCACCTTCTGTATAAGGATCAGTTTAATGCTGCTGTTATCTGTAACTCGTATTCTAACAAAGATTTTAGCAAAGACATTCAACAAAGACATTTTGTCGATATCAAGCAACAAGCACCGTTAACTTGCGCCATTTATCCGCTGACCTCCATGCGAGCAGCTTAGATAAGGGATGAAGGTGAAAGCGGGGGAGATTGATTGTCCAGGCACAGTGATGCAGTGACTGGTAGTCAACAGTGACTGTCAACCACACTGACGCGGCATGGAGGCAGCGACCCTGCGTGATAACCTGGTGAAACGATACCCGCTAAGAAGGAACCATGGCGATGAGTGTGTGTGTCTGCCGGCATGTATGAACACATCATGAGAAAAGACAGCAGCATTGGATCAGATGTATAAATGAGTCTTTTTTTTAAAAGGCGTGTCTGAAATAATATTCTTTTCCATATGGAATATTGGAATGGAACATTAGATCAGGTAAAGATCGGTCATACTGTATATTCTGCTACCCAGTCAACGTTATAACATTTCTAAGGGTTGTGAGTGTCTGAGAAAAAGTGTTAAAAGTAAGTCTCGGTGTGAACAGAGCTTTGCACTGGAACATTTGGTTCCTGTGTGATTTACCCTGCAACATTTCACAACCAGTGGTTCGCTCTGTGGTTGACACTGCCAAATGTGTTTGGATTGAAAAGTCTGTGTCAGGAGTGTCTGTCTTCAGAAACAACTCCAATGTGTGTCTGTATGTGTGTAAGTGTGTGTAAGTGTGTGTGCATAATGGCTGAGGGGTATTGAACAGGTCGACGGTGACAGAAATAGAGGCTCTTTTGAAGAACACCTTTAATTTTGCTACCGGATGAACGTGGCCGCCCTCAGGAGATACAGCACATTTACTGATCAAAAAAAAAAAAAAAACCTGCTGCTTGCTGCTGAAAAGGACAGATATAAATGAAAATATACAATGCGAGACAAGAAAACAAAAGCACTAACAATGTGAGAATGTTGAATCTACTGGGAAATTAAATTACAGCTATTACCCATCTCTTTTACTGTCACAGTGAACCTGGTGCCTGCAAACGCACATAAATATAGAATCTACACACACAGATGTGCAAAGGCCATTGATGGCTCCTTCGTGAGGACTGGATGAGTCGACTGTCTCGAACTCTAATACATTATGCATCAGCCCTCAACATGCCCTTGACCAGGGTGACATAAATTCCACATACATTACAGATGTAATCCATTCTAATGAGCTTAGACGTTATCTAGTCGGGCAGAGAATACACAAAGGGAGTGAGGCCAACCAAGGAAAGATGAATATCACAATGCGCTCTCCGCTTTTGTTGATACGGTTTCGATGTGCGCGCAAATACTCAGAGCTTAATACAAAACAGACAACTTCCTGTGTGTGGGCTCTTTACAATCTGTTCCTCATTATTTCAGGAAATATTTTTATTTTTCTGACTAATAATTAGTCACAGAAATAATTACCGGTACTCAAATTGACTAATTACGTTTGTTATTTAAAACCTTTTAAAACTTTACTAAAATGTCTCCCTATGAATATCTGTGTATCTAGGTACTGCTGCAGCGCTGCTTATCTATTTTTAGACATTACAAAGGTAAAAAAAAAAGAAATATAAGTACTACTGTGAAATTAAAAAGGAAATAATGAGTGATTTTATTAGAACAGGTAGTGTGCCTGTGTGTGTCTGCGGGTGCTGTGGACACACTAACCTGTGTCCTGGTCACAAATCTGCTCGCAGGGCTCCGTCGTCCTCTGGCCACAGTAGTCCCGCACCCACTGTGTGGACGAATTGGTCTGATAGTAGAGGGTCAGCTTGGCTGGGTTGAGCCAATTAGAAACATCCAGGAAGCTTCCTGTGCTGACAACAAAACTACTTCCTAGAAGAGAGAACACAAAACAAACCTGTCTCATAAAAAGGTACACAAGGGCTTCGATGTTTGGCAATTTTTTTTCCCCCCACAAGCTCTTTCGCTATTCCTGTTACCAAACCAATTAGAAAGTAGCTAGTTCTTTTGTTTTTACAGTATTTTTAATGCCTTTTCTGACCAGACTGAATTTAAATGAGAAAATTAAGACTTATAATGTGGGTATTGATGGGATTTCCCTGGTAATTGCTGCACCGGGGCTAAAAGGGTTTCACGAGTCAGTTGGTAAACACTCTGCTCATTGATGCTGATTTACCTTTCTTTCTGCTCCCAGACCAATCGTTAGACCCTGATCACTGAACAAGTTTATCACTAATTGATGCCAACGACTTTTGCTTCCATCAGGGGCTGCGAGGAGATTGTGCCCCTGCTCTCCGGCGATCACAAAGTTTCTTGAACAGCTTTGTTGTCAGCTTGACGGTACGTTTCCGGAAGCACTCGGAGTTAGCATGCATTTCTACACCACATGTGTACATCAAATACTAGGCAAAGACACAAAAACTGTAAAGGTAAGATAACATATGATTTCTAATTCCATTTTGTTATGTGACACAAAACCCAGTCGCCTGTTCTTCAAACTGGTTTTATACGCGGGATGAATACATCAACCAGGCCACTGCCCAGCAGTATAATGCAAAACGCAATAGAAATATTACACAAAAATGTATCGCTCGAACACCGTGCAACACCTGAAGCAACAATTTCCCAAAACCTGATTTTTTTATGTTTCTAAAAAAATAATCTGGTTCGTCCAAATCCATAATAAAATACACTATCCTCCTCCTAAACACAAACTCGCCAGCAGCTTCTTGCATGTCCCAGTGGGACAGTTTGACAGTTTGAACCAAATTAAGTTCTGCAAATTACACTCATCTGTTGAAAGTTTTACTTTCTGACTACTTGGCTGTTTAGCTGGAACAACTGCTGTAGAGTGTAAAGGCCAACAATGACTGACTCTGAATAGCATCTCATTGTTGGCTTGTTTTTTGTTTACCAATGGTATGGACTAAAACAGGGACGAGGGAATCTCTGCCCCCAAGTCAGCGTGATCTTTGCCAGCAAGCAGCTTTAACACAAACACATCCTGAAAGTGGTAAATGTTATGGAGGCACATTTACTTGTGAGCGAACTAAAGACAAACAAAGAAAAAAAAAATTAATTCAGAGCGGATATATGCGGGAGCTTTGTTGGCATTGCTGAGCTGCAAGAGCTGGGAATGTTGAAGTTCTGAGAGTGATATAAGACGTTTATAATTTTCATGTATTAAATGAGAAAATATAAAAACGATAATTGGCTCAAACTTAGTGACACATTGCTGTTATTGCGCTCAAATCCAGTGCCAACCTCGCACACACTTCTCCGGTGCTGATCCCTAACAGAGTCACCCAGGTCAAGGTGACCAGAGATGAGCGTAACAAGGCTATTTGCTGCATCACTGCAGTTTAGTGAACAGAACTGGCAACTGCCCCGAACTGCCGCGAGAAAGTGGAGGAATTTAATGGTTTCAGCTCTCACAGTGAGACGCCAATTGTTACATCATGGGCTGGTTTCTCCGAGACCTGCAAAGAAACCCCTCTCGAGTGGCTTAGTGCATATACACTGATCGCAGGCAGCTTCACTGTGCGTATAGGAAATAGAGAGCAGAAAACAATTTTAGATTAAATTTGTTCCCCTTGCAACAGTTTCCAGATTTAATTACTCCCATAAATCATTTTAAGATGTTAACATTCACTATATGTGCTTCTGGTTTTCACATTCTCCTTTCTGTGCTCTAACGTGCACGTTTTTGTTTTTAATTGATCGCAGAGATTATTTATTACAAATTCACGTATACAATATTTCATTTCATTAATGTATGCATTCATTATTTATCACTGACCACCTTAAGACTAATTCCAATTCAGTCATTTCTAACCCAGCTCGGTTACATTTGTTTTCCTAAACGCATACAGAGACATATCTGTTAAAAGGGAAATAAAAAGTTGAATTCTTACATAATTAATAATAAAAGTAAGATATGTTAATTTCACTCGTTTAACATTGACTGGATCACTCTGCTGTTCCACTAGTTCTTCCTGCTACCAACACATTAGCTTCTGTGATAGTGTTGGTGATGTCATATCTGTTTACGCATTGCTTACTCGTTGATGCTCATACGTGCACGACCTCATCACCTGCCTCCCATCACTCATTATTTCTCCCCTATACAGATGCATGTATGTGATGCCTTGTAGCACTGGTGTTGTACAGCTTTTTACTGTCATGACTCGACTTACACGTTGTGCGGTTTGCCAGGATTTGTTCTGTGTGTTCATCTCCTGGATATGTTTGTTTGTTTGCTCTGGCTGCCGACTGTCTGCCTGCCAGACCGCTGTGTTAAGCCGCCTTTTATCGCACCTGCTCTGCCGCGGGTTTTCTGCTTCCCATTCCGGTCCCCCCACACACATGGCACAGACAATTGCAGAGGAACAACAAACCTAAAAGCCTGATTATCTCTCCTTCTGGATACATTGTGTTATGTTCAACCAGCAATTAGAAAAAGAAACAAAAGGTGTGTAGACAGAAAATGATTTTCCTATTGCAAAAACCATAGTAGTTGTGGGGGGATGTAAATAAAGTTTGTCCTGCGGGTGGCACTAGAGGGAAGGGCACGGGGTCATCCAAATTAAAAATAATGCAGCCATGAAACGAGCGTCAGGTCGGAGGACAGCTCACAGCGTATCCACAAGTGAACAGATTATTCTTGTGTCGGAGTGGAAACTTTGCCTCGGTTAGCAGTGGTGGTGCAAAGGTCAGGAGGTCACCAAATGCATCAATAATAACAGCTACTGAAACTGCACATATCTATTATCCTTTTCACAGTTTCACACACAGCTTCTGACTCACAGTTAGAGATATTTTAAATTGGACCAGAGCCTGTTCGAGACAAACTGGACAAACTAGATGTCTTATCGACGTACATGACAGAAACATACATCCAATGATGCTTTTAAGCTGATTGGTAGAGCTGAGTAATTAATTCATCCAGTAGCCACTAACTTACTGGTATTAAAACACCGCTTTCGTTTTATTTCCAGACATTACATTTGAACTGGTGTTTACCTTAAGGTATATGTAGTTACAGAAAATACACACGTTTTCCGCACATTTTTGATTCCACTTCTATGTGCGAGTCCATTGGCACAAAGGTTCCCAGTGCGTGTGTGTGGGTGGACTAGAAATGATGCCCTGACAGCGAGAGCACCTGATCGACTGATATATGACAATCATTAGCTCTTCACTCCCACCTAACTCCTTACACGTTTTCTATTTTCCACCCCTACATAGATTGTGTATCCCACTTGATTTCCGTTAATTCATTTTGTAAATATAATGTTGTATTTCCTACATACTCAATTATTTTATGAAAAAAAAAGTGTACGCCCAAGTTTTTATTGATTTTATTCCTGAGTTTGGTGCGTGTAGATTGCTTGCATGCCTCGCAGGCAGCTCGTTACATGACATAAATAAAACAGGGGTAGAACCTTGGACGAGTCACAGGAGTTGAAAAGCGCAGTTTCTCGTCGCGTCAACTGGAAAAGTGCAAACCATAAGAGGTTAATATTCCAATCTGCAGTGTGCAGTCTCGTGTAATAAAGGCAGCACAGCGAAAGCTCCCACTGCAAAAACAAATAACAACCAGCCGTGTTTTGAACACACTGTTCGTCATCGGGCTGATGGCTAAAAATGTCACTCTGTCGCCGGCTGAGGTAATAAATCATTTGGTTTCCATTTGGAGCTTTCACTGAGGGGGCTTTATTGTCCTGATTTTTGCTCATTTTGGGTTCCCGCGCATGAGTTACTTCTGTGTTGGACAGACGTGCGTGTTTTGTACTTCATCAGGTGTACAGAGGGGGCATTTGCACTGAAAAGCACGCAAATTGAAAACCACAAATCAAGACTGAAGGGGGCAGAGATTTTACTGCACGCCATTTGTAAATAGAAACAGGGGGAACCACGCCTCGATGTCACAAGTCCATTAGTTGTCTCTATTAGAAACCATAAACATTACAATCACACACACACACACACACACACACACACACACACACACACACACACACACACACACACACACACACACACACACACACACACACACATATATTATGTGTATATTATGTCTGTATGTTTGTCCACTGAAGGACAACTTTATCCATTTAGGGCTGGAAACCAAATAAACAAGGTGTATTATGGTGGTTAGTATCTAATGTGAAAATATGCCTCACAAATCTTTTTACTCATTTGACACCAACGTCTAAAACGCTGTTTTTATACCAGTTTCATCGATTTGATGCCTCATCCAGAATTAAATTAGTTTTTGTCTGTGTCATTTTGGGTTCCCTTTACTGCACAGAATCTGTCAGTAGGTTTTTTCGAGTTTGTAAGACATAAGAGTTTCTGGGTATTTTCGATCACCTGGTTTTAATTAAAACTCAGGCGAGCGCGAGCCATTGCCAACAGCTCTATCACACAACGCTAAGTAAAGTGATAAAGTAAATTCATGGATCTGGCCCTTTAACTGGACCCAGACCAAAATGTAATGGGTTGTTTCCTGGCCCTTGCCCCAGCCACAATAAGTTTGATGCACAGCACTTCAGTACATTTTGCGTAATCCCACTGACAAATAAACCAGCCAAGAAAAGCAGCTAAGTCAAAGCAAGGTATAACAGTGTGATTTCTTTTTCCTCGACTTTTTCTCTTTTTTTTTATTTGAATATTCTGCCAAGGTCTAATGAATATGTTGCACTTACCATCGGCAACAAAGTGCTCAGGCACATGGAGGGTAACCTTGACAGTGAGGGGGCAGGAATCCTGCGTAGCATAGACAACGGCGATGACACATGTGCTGAAGGTAATCAACGTCAGGGTGACCTTATTTAGAGGACTGTGTGGGTGGCCTGAAGGTAGAGAGAGAGTGAGAGAGAGAGAGAGAGAGAAAGTAAAAAAAAGTAAAAGGTGAACAGTTTTACAGAAGCTCAGTGTTTAGATTCTGGTCTTAAACAGTTGACTGCATTTTTAAAATCGTTGACAGAATGTGACAGCGTCCAACCTTTGCAGACACAAAAAAGACATAGGGAAATAACCGCCGCCTAAGTCTACATCATCCACTTCAGCATTGTGATGCTTGTTTAAAGTACAACTTCTAAGCCTCCCTGAAATCCTTGAAAATAGAGTAATTTCTGCTGCTGATTTACGGCTGTAACCCGGGTTCAAGTTTGGCGTAAGTAAGTAAAAGATGACTTATAATATCCGAGCCCAGAATCATTTGCCAGTGTGATATATGATGTCATTGCCAGCGACAGGGTTATAGATTGCTTGTTTTGGTTGCCCTTTGGCTCCGTCAGGTCTCTCCATTTCCATGGCAGGATGTAGGCAAAGAAATTAGCCGCTTAACCTCCGTCTGCTGATATTTATCACGGGAGAAAAGGCAGGCTGCCAGGTGCCGAGTGGTAAGGTGCTGGATTGGAAACAGTTTAAACAGACTTTCACTGTTAAACGTCTTATGACCCTGGTTCAACTATTGAAAATGTACTCCTGCGTTTTTTTCCATTTAAACTCGGGTGAAGATAACACAGTGCCGACTGTACGAATCTGCAGGTAACAGAAAAAATATGTGTGTGCGTGTGTAAAAAACTTAAATGAGAAATTTGAATAAGAACACTGATCAGAATTAGAGAACACTTTCAGTGATCGCAGTTATTGGTGATAATCTGGCACCTGGTTCTAATTTCCTTAATCATCTGACCAACCCTATTTAACTAGCAGCCTAAATTTCCAGTTTTCACTGACTTGGCAAGAGCCCTTCTAGAGTGACTGAAACCCTATGACAGCAGGTCGTCAAGATGAAGGCCAACGTGATGACTCTTTCAAACATAGCGAGAGAAGTTGGTCATCCCAAATCTGTGATTTCTAGAATATTGCATCCTTACGTCACAAACTAATTCAGTTCCCGCAAGACAGCTGGTCATCCACAAAAGACAAACGCATGAGAGGACAGGATAATGCGGAGAATCTCAATGGACGTCTAAGAGCTTTTGGACTGAAAGCCTACTCCGCAGTGACCAAACCTCTCATTAGCAGGAAGAATAAAAAGGCGAGACTAACCTTTGCTGAGGAGCATGTTGTGTGGACAGAGGAGAACTGGTCCACTTCAGTAATGAAAGTGTGGACCAAAACCACACCAGAGCAGTGTGAGAGACTTGTCATGTCCTGTGGCTGCAGATGTGCTGGAGTCATTAAAAACGGCCTTCCTACTAATTGTTGAATGTGGTAACCTTCAGAAATTTTAGTCGTAGTCTTTCTCTGTGCTACAGTCACTGCTGTACTCTAATGTTGATCAGTGTTCTTTTTCAGATACAACAACACGCCATCATGGAAGCCTTAATATATCACACAGAGTCCAGTGGCACCTTGACAGAAGTTTGCACGTTGGTTGAGACGCAGCTCAAGGTCAAGCGAAGGAAGACAAAGTTGGGATAATGAGCGCATCCGTACCGAATCTCACGTCCGCTGCAGTCACAATATTGTGAGGCGGGCATCAACAACAGCTGTCTACAGCAAAAAAACGGAAGGGCAGCTAATCCCTTTGGGCTGCGGGTAGTGTCATTGGGCATGTGAAGGGGTCCCTCAATTACTATAAAAGCCTACTGAGTAGACAAAAGCACGTCCACTCACGATAGAAAACACTTAGCGTATGGCTACAAACCAAAAGACACCTGGTCTATGCTCTTGTGCACGCGATTTACTTTGTGCCACCAAAAGGTAAAGCATTTTATTGTTTATTTACTAGGAACCCACAGTTTATAGACGACCTGTTTCTAACCTATGCCACTTTCTATTTCTTTATTTGTGAGGAGTAAAGTTTTTCGGTGATTAATTCAATAAAAAGTTCAAAGGTATGTGACTACTTTCTACTTCCAGCTATGTTGACGATTTGAGAAAGGTTTGGCCTCATCTCACCCGGCTATTGAACATCCTTCCATCATTTCCACTAACATTCAGTTCCTAATGTAGGCCTGTTGTTCTTTCCCCACCTTTGCCACGCCTCCGTCCTCTGTGCTGCTCTGTGTAAAACTTCATTTGGCCGTCGTCTTCAGGCTCTGATCCTGATTCCCCTTGAGGACCGAACACGCCTCCAGTTGCTAAAGGTGAGATGATTAGAGAGGGGAAAAAAAGTGGAAAGAAATCAATAGGAAATCAATCAGTCAATCTGTGTTTTATTTTTCCGTTTTACAAGTAACCTACAAACTGCAAGGGATAAAACATGAAATGAAATTTGCTATTGCACAATGCAGTTGCGGTGTTATTTTACATTTCTCCTTACTAATCTTTGTTATCATATTGGGTCACGCAATCGAAATGTTTGTGTATTTGTGAAAATCTGAATTTCAGAACAAGCCTGTGAGAACAAACTGATAAGTGTAAAGGATTTTCAATGCATTGATGCAAATCACTGAAGGATAAATAATAATCCAATATATCTCACATGTGTGGATGCCTTACAAATGCAATTTAACGATAATATAAAACAATCTACATGGAAGTTTATTATGATTATTGCTCTGAATCCCATGATGGACCGTTAGAATTAAGTGATGTCTTCTCAGATAAACCCTAAATAAAAACACTTTGCGCTAATAACTTTTAATCTCAAGGTTACATGTACGTTTTGTCTATATAATCCCTGAGGATGGCAGTAATTACGCTTCCACAGCTCCCACTGCCACAGTGAAAATGAAGGACAGAAAGAAAATCAATGATTTTCTCTCGAAAAATAAATGCTTCACCTAGTACACCAAATTAAAAGAATGAACTATGGAGAAAGGCAGCTTACAATGAGGAAGATGTCAATATTCAGGTCCATGTCATTGTGTTATCTTTTTGGAGAAGCTGCAGCTTGGATGATAATTGATATATTTAGAAAACTACAATAGAGAGCTGTTAAAGCATTATTACCCACATTACAGATACATTGTCATCTTCAAAGGAAACCTATTATCAGATGGCAGATAGAGAGATTATATATAGTACTGCACATAATGGCCTGTTTTTTCCTCAATAGAACCTCAACCTAGTTTAATAAAAATATTTTTTAACACGTTTTATTTTTCTTCCTTGTTCACATAAGTCCTGGGTAAACGCTGTGCAATACTATGTGAAATATTTTATTCACTTCATAAACATAGTGTCATAACTTGTGAACATTGTGTCCGCATCATAAATATTTTAGACATGATTCAAAGTTCTATTAAGTCTAAAAGTAAAAAAAAAAGAGAGAGAGAAAAACAAAATGCTGCAGTCATTCTTTTGGGCTGGTTCACTTAAACAGGTCGAGACAGGAGTTGCATCAGGAATGTGAGACTCTGGCGTACGTGGAGAGTGAAATCAAGCTAATGTGGTGTACAATTGGCTGTGAATTTATGCATCGTGTTCAAACATGACCCGAGAGGCGGTGGATGAAAACACAGACACTGGCGAAAAGAGATGGGAACAGTTATTCTTGTTGGAAACGTGTTGCTTCTTTTTTTTTTTTAACAAAGAATAACGAAAATGAAAATGCACCATAATAAGGTTGAAAACCCTCACTACATTTCAAAGATAGTTCCACTTATTGTTTCTTTGGCAAATATAATTTTGCAACTCCTGGGTTTGTGAGCGTAAAGGATTTCAGAATTTTCTTGAATTAAATCTCATAAGAGCCAATAATGTTCAGGCAGATTTCAAAGTCTTCAATTTGACCTTGGCAAAAGGAATAATAATAATAATTATTATTATAATGATAAGAAAAATAATATATTTTTATAACAATCTCTCTTTGTGAAAGTAATTACATTTTTTATTTCTATAGATACATATCTGATTTACCAAGCAGGAACATGTTGGTAAATTAATCAGTTTCCACTTTTACTTCGCAATAGATTTTTAATACTTTTAATAATTTGGTTCATGCTACAGAGGTAAAGATGTTACCCTGCCTGGTCACCTTCAGTGATATGGCATACAGACAGTATCTCTGTATATCTCAGATGTACCAATAATTACAGTTATGTTCTTGATACAAACATAAGACATAATTCCTTCTGCTGTAACAGATATTATTGGGGGGTAAATATATTCTGAAACATTTACTAAATTCAAAAGGATTTTTTTTTCCAGATTATTCCAACATTCTTAAAATAATCTTAATGAACAAGTTGGAAAAAAAGATTTGCTTTTGTAAAGCAAAAGCTAATTTTGCTTTACAAAAGCATCCAAAGATGTGGAAGAATTATCGAGTGGGAGCGGTTTCCATAGTGCATTAAAGTCAAAATCCACTGCAAGTTGAGCATCCGCAGTCACAGCTCTCTGAGCCAGGGTTTTGGTTTTCCATCATAAAATGAGGTCAGATATTGCTTTTATTTATTGTTTGCTTCCATTGTGTGAAGCTGCCGTTCTCCCCTATTGTTTGTTGCAGCATCTCTTGTGATGCGCTCTCGTTCTGTCTGCTTGACACTGACATTTACGCAGAAATCTGGCCAGTTATTTTAATTTTCTCAGCATAACCTTTCTTTAACGCGCCTTTTGCGAACGTTCACATTTCAGCGAGTGGAGCGGCGACAGGTTGTGATTGTATGAAGCATAGTAAATCAGGTGAAATGCGAATTCAACAACACGTGTCTCTCTTTCATTTGCATTGTCGTTTTTGAAATGCGTTCGCATAAAGGCTCGAGTAACATTTCATGGTTCACACAAAAGGTGAACTGACAAGCTGTGTGCGTATGTGTGTGTGTGTGTGTGTGTGTGTGTGATCCGGATGACAGGGGAATTGTGCTTTCTGGCTATGGCACAGGTTTGATAAATAACCCACACAAGAATACGTCTGAAACAAGGTGCAAAAGTCTTTGGAAATGTGGCCCTGGGTCTTTTCTATTTCACGGCTCTCTCTCCTTTTTCACAACATCTCTTCCGCTTTCAGTCAGTTCCTCCTCCGTCTCAATCCTGCTTTTGTCTCCCCCTCAGTGGTGACACCGGCAAAACCAGGTCCCGTGAAAACATCAGCATCCACAAAGCAAAGGCCAGACTCCAGAATGCAGGTGCTACACGTTTCCATGACTGAGACCTCCACAGCTCAGCTTTACAGTATCTTTCTAACTCCAAATCCATCAACCTCATTCTGGGCCATCAATTTTGTTAATAAAGAAAGCAAACAACCAACCGAAAAAGAAATCTCCTTTATCTATTTGGAACTCAATCACCTTCTATCAATAATTTGGAACGGTGCAGTACTTTCTCAGTGTGATACATTATTCATGACAGTCTCCTCACAATCACCTGTATTGACTTTTCCCAATTTGATAAGGCAAAGGCGCCTGCTCTGACTTTTAACACACTTTTTGAAACGGGTGAAAGTCCCGGTGTTCCTGTGTGAAAAACGCCAACTCTGTCCAATTCACTCATTATCGCAATGCACTTTACAGAGAAAAGTCACGACTTAATGATCTAGCGGCGCAGTTGCTACAAAGACAGTGGAAAGGGGGGAAAAAAAACTTCCTTTAAACATGAAAAACCTCGAGCGGGGCTGGTAAATGACATCTTACCTTAAAGTGTGGTGCAAAATACAAATGTAGTCCAAAAAAAATTAACTTTGCTTATGGCTTATCAGTAAGTCACAGAAAGGACTAAAGCCAATTTTAAATGCGCTATCAGGCTGAAACGATTTGCATGTGTCAGAATTAGGAAATAAGACACAGTGTACACAAAGTTAAAGTTAAAACTGTGCGTAAATGAATGCTATAAAATATAATTATTATAGAAAAAAGGAGAACCAGATGTCACAAAAATGTGTACGTATGTAAAACAGATCATGTGACTAGTGACTGACTCTCAAAAAGAAACGCACTCATGCATGAGTGACAGAGAAGAGGAAAGGCCGTTTTCCAATCTCTCCTTTAATGAGAAGAATGAACTGCTATGGGGAAGCAGGAGTGTGAGGTCCTGAGTTCAATCTGAATAGTATAAGAGCTAATCAACTTCTGCCAGTGCACATCAAACTGTGATCGTACGATGCTACAGGGAAGGTTACATCAGCACCAAAACAGCTCAGGCGAGATAATCTATTGGACCTTATATCTAATTACTGAGTAGGAATGGGGAAGAGAGAAGTTCTACCACGTCTATATTGTCATGAATAAATGAATCATTTCTATTATCTGTGACAATCCTACCTGACAAACTACATCAATCCTTAAAGAAATACATAATGAGGTCCAGCTTTTCTGGCACATCACACATTATACATAATTATAACCGACATGTTGTCTAATAACAGCGTGTGACGAGTGGTAAGTAAAGGTCACTGTATGTCAGCTGAATCTGCAGGTGCTTATATTCAACAGACGGTGGCAGGTGACTTGTGCATGTATATCAGAGCGGTGTCTCTAATATATGTGATTCGGACTTCTCACACTTTCAGCGTCCCTGCGAGCAAGACAAATGGCTTTGACCTGTGGCTGATAGGCTTACAGTGAAATGTCAGCTTATATGTGTATACTGTAGAGCATGCTATCATTTGTCAGCGGATGCCCATGTTGCATGTGTGCTTGAGTGCGCCAAGCCATTGACAATGGGTTTGCGGGCAACTAAAGTTGACAGCACCGACAGTCACGGCATGGCTCGGCTACTGGTAATCACATCAGGCCACAGCTGTGTTCAGCAGTCATGCTTTCTCACATAACAACGCAAAATATTCCAACTCAAATTCAATACAAATTTACATTTGCATCCATGTAAAAGTGTGAGTATGCAAAAATACCAGTTATAATGCACAAGACGGCATCTGAGACGCTGCAAGGGCAAATCTCAGTTGAAATCAGTGGTGTGTTTGATATCGGTATCAGAAATTAATAGATGGATGGAATATCGGTATATTGGTAAAAAAGGCAATATCAAACATCCCTAATATATATACATATATATATGTGTGTGTGATGAGGGTTAGAGATGCAGGTTAAATGGTAATAATATTGAAACCTTTAAAACTCGACAATGATGTAAAATATCTGTTTTTATCTCTTTGCGAATGAACTGCGTACACTGTTCGACTGGACCTGACCAGTGTGGCTGTAAGGAGCTCAAGCAACATGGAGTGAAGGGGGGGGGGGGTGCAGGACAGCAACAAAAGGGTGCTGACATTTGGACCCGCTTCAAATAAAATGCCACTGAGAGAAAGTGCGAGTGTGTAGTATTGTCATGAGAGAAGTCCCGTGGCTCCAAAATTCACATGGGAGCAAAAACACAAACGCGAGAAGACGGCTTGAGGTGCACCACACAAAATAACACTAAGATGCAATCTAACATCACTTTGCTTTTAAAGCCATATTTCACCAATTATTAACATCAATGCAGCATTCGCATCTCACAATAATGTTATCGCACACGACTTACTTGCTATACACAATTCAGGTTTTGTTGACTTTGAATCGACCTGTTATAGCTAAGCGAGTCTGATTCATGGATTTGTGCTGCACCCAACAAACAGATTCACTGTGATATATCAGGAAATCAGCGAGAAAATCCAGGAGGAAGAATCAGAATATATTTTGTGCTTCCTGTCACAGTCAATATATCACATGCAGAAAAATGGCAGGAGCTGCATATTGGTACAAAAATGCCCACAGATATGTGACTGTGGTTATCGCTCTCCTGGACTCTGAGTGTCTCTCACTCATTTCCCCCCCCGATGCCTCCGACTCCCACTGCGCTGTTTGCTTTCCAAAATAATCCCCATCAACACTGCTTTACTCTGCCGGTGCATATTGTAGCTTTAAAAGCACTGTGTGCATGCACGCACACGCAGACACACAAACACACAAACACAATCCTGTAACGCATTGAAAAAAAAAACAAAAAAAACAAGCCACACTGAAAAGTTATTACAGAGGCCATCACGGTGTGAGCCCGCAGACACATTTACAACTTAAATTTATGGGTTACCTGCTATATGGGAGGGAAAGGACTGGAAAATGTGGGCGGCTTAACAAGGCACCACTTGGCTCTCGTACTAAAGTGGGTCCAGCATTTGTACACTCGTCTCTCTATAGTATTTCTTTTTTTATCGTGTCTCTCCTGCATCTAGAACAAACCTGCCAACTTGAAGCTAATAAGTGAATGGTAAAAAGCAAGGGGACCACTCAGGTATTTTCGATATGTCATTGCAGAAAGGGTGAGACAGGCCATTAAGAGTCATTTTAGATGCAGTGGCCCATAGCACCCTGCTGTGTGTCATTTTCTCTCCTCTTATTAACCAGCGGTAAAGCCACCAGAGGGCTGGGAGAGGGTGGCAGCTGCCACCTGAAAAATGTTGCCTCGCTGCCTCGGCCATCAAGTGAAATATTAAAAAAAAAAAAAAAAAAAAAAAGGACCCGTCCCACTCCCTCCATGTCCTGTATATAATAACCAGCAAAAAATATGTTTTTATCATAAGCTGACATACCGTTGTAATAAAATTCAATGTTTGTCTATTGATCTCTTTGAGTTTGGGTCTAACAGCGCGTCAGTCACCGTAAAGTACGCGCCGGGTCAACGCAAACAGCTGACTCTGCAGAACAACATAATACTGAGAGAGAGAGAGAGAGAGAGAGCAAGAGAGAGAGAGAGAGTCACCAGGACAGCTCATATCTACAGCTCCAGGAGTTCACATTTCGCGAGCCTTTGGTGTTATAACCTAAATCCCTGGACTTCATGCTCCACAGCTGCGTGGCTCAATATTTGGTGGAAGAGATTGTGGATCTGGCTTGAGGACAGACTGGTACAGTCTGCCTCACGGGGAGTTAAAAGGTTAGAGTAATGTAGCTGCAGTAATGGATAATTCATGCTGTGGCCTGATAAGATAAATATCTCAAAAGCAATCCCAGAATAAAAAGGCAACCACTGAGGGGAGGCTGCTATTATGGTGGTGTTCGCGTTATATCCAGCAGCAGATATGATCCATTGGCTGACATTTTCTTTACAGTAACATACAGGAAACAATTTCAATAACAAGGTTGCTTCTAATAAACACGCAGAAAAATGCAGCATCAAAATGTCCTTCCAGTTGCCATTAGTAAACATGATTAGGTAGCATTTGTGCGTAATTAGTTGCCCAATTAAGCCTCTAATCTGTATATAAGCTTTAATTGATAAAATAATTTGTAACAAAGAAAGTATCGTTCGCTCTCAATAATCCAGTACCACTACATATAACAGAGAAAACGCTCATGCTCCATCATCACCTGTCTCCTGAATAGTAATGCCACTGCTGGAGGCAACATCAAAAGCTTATCCCAGGACTCTCTGAGTCAAAGTATCACAGAGTGTGGTCAGGACTAAGAAACAGCATCAACATATTATTCTCTAATGGGGGCGGGGGTGGGGGGTGGGGGGGTGGGGGGGGTGGCGGGTTATTCAGAGTTGCCTAAAGGAAGATTTTAACTTGGATGCCTTTGCTTTGGTTCGCTCAGGGATTTAAACATGGACACGAGCAGCATCTGATAAAAGGGGGGAGCATTCAAACGTAACGCTCAGAGACTGTCGAGATCAATACAAGTGCCATGCCTGCAATGAAACGATAAACGGAACGTGCGTGCACAAGACGTTCAAAGGACAGTGGTGCATGGATGATAACAAACATAGCCAGAAATCAAAGCCAAAAACGAAAAAAAAAAACATGCAATAATACTTAAATATAGGATTATTAAATGTATAGAATTATAAATGATCGGACTATTAGGTTTGGGCAATGGAATTATTCACAATTTTAGGAGAATGCTAGATTCTAAAGACAGCGAGATACTAAAGAATAGAAATGTTCAGATAAGTCATAAGTTAAACATATTTACAGTGGTGTTAGGACAAACAGACATGTGGTAACTAAAGGTGAGGGACATATTGAATATACTCGATACATTGCGGCTTCTTCCACATGCGATGTATGAAATGACTATATTGTAACCATCAAGTACAAACTGTCCCGTAAATGTTTTAAGACGTCGGTAATTCCTCTTTGGAGTTTCGCTTCGTTCACTGGTGTTCCTCTGGTGCATTCCTCGGGTGCATTCGGAATTTACATAATGCACCCGAATGCACCGCAAAAAGGTGGCGACGGTTTTACTGGGCATTGGGGTGCATTCGGAATTTAACATTGATATCGTGATTAAAAAGAGAAATCCGAATACCAAGATATATATTGTGTATCGCGATATTGCCCTAGTGGTAACTTTACAAAATAGCAATAGGTTCATCATAATGTGGGGTAAAAACTAAAGCTGCATCGTGCTAATCCTAAATAACTCATCTATTTATCTAAACCACAAAGACAACCCAAGTTGAAATACTGAAATATTAATTATCTTTAATATTAATTTTGGTTAAAAACAAGTGGACAAAAGTTTTAAAAATTCAAAACTAAACAGAAGACCTTGTAGAGCTGCTGTCGTCAATAGAGGATTTTAGTAAACTGGTTGAAGAAAGTGGTGCTTGGCATCATAAAAACAACCATCCGAGTACATGACACACTGATTATTATCTACAATATAAAGAAAGGATCAGTTCTGGGGAAAAGAAATAGTGTGATTTTTCTCTGTATTTCTCTCACAGAGAGAAAAAAAACACATAATGATCGGAGTCGCGCTGCTGTGACTTGTTGTCGCCCTGTTGTTGTAGAGAAGCCCCTGAGTTGCAGACCCACAGCTGTAATCAGTGTGTTTTGTCTGCAGTGAAGATTGAGGACTGCTGAAAACGGAGCTAAACACAGAATGAATACTCATGTACGCGCGCACACACACACACATACACACATGCACCGAGCACAGACTATCTTTCATGTGCTACTTCAAAGCATCAATTAAACAGGAGAAAAGCTCGATTATAACCGTGAGGTTATCCTCATCAGAATGAGTCAAAGTATTTGTTGTGACACATCAAAACGCTATCACAGCTTGGAGCCAGCACATGGAAATGTATTAACTGTCACAACTTGCCCCTTGAGTGACTCTTTACCTGGCAACTTTGGGGGAGAGAACATTTGTTTCTTTATTTGCAAACACAAAGCCTGATTGTGGATTGATAAAATAACACAAAATGACACTTTTAATACCCTTAGCAATTTTATGTGCATGAGCAACAATAAACAAACTTCCAGCTATAAATATCTGGAGCACAACAATGAACGATGAGATGTCTGAGACGTACTGCTCAGTGACGTCCCCGGGGCCGGAGGGAAAAAAAATGGAGGGTGACACAGAATCACAAGCACCTCTGCTAGAGGGGGTTTAAGGTGACGGCCCTATTTCCATCAAGAATCCTCTGAATCTGACATTGGCTGGGCGGAGGAGCATGAAGGTCGCAAGCTGTATGAAATAAAACTACTGGCCCCAGCCCCAGAAAGGCCCGAATTCAGAGCTACAATAATATTCACATGGAAAATATTACAAATCTACATAGCAGTGCATTGCTCTCGAGGGGACCAGCTGCCATCTGCGACAACTGCTGAGCCATACGAGGGTCAGACCGTAAACAGAGGAGTCGCTTTGTACTGCATCATCTGCACGAAAAGTAAGTTTAGCAAAAAAGTAACGCAATCTGCTAATTTACATTTAACGATGTAAAGCATGTTCGCTGTCAGATGGTGTGTTGAGACATTTTGAACCCAGGACATGTTGACTGATATAACTGGGACGCAATTTCAAGATCAAAACCTAGTATTGGTGCGTTTTATCTGAAAGCAGTCATTCGTTTAGCCCAACATAAATGCCAGGCCCTATATTTATAATGCCATGTACCAGATGATGGGGTAGAGAGACAGCCATATCATAGCTTTTAACGATATAGTCCAGATCATTGGAAAGTATCTTCATAGTCCTGGAATCGGTATGCGTTGCCTTAAGACAAATGAAATAATTTCTGTGTCCATCTTAATGGTCTGTAATGGTCCACAATACCCTCTTCCCCCCCAAACTTGGACGCTGTCCTGTCCCGTGACAGTGGGTTTATAGAACAGCTGACCCCATTTGTACAAATCACGTGGTATCTCGCTCCTATAGGTAAGACATGTCATTTATGAATTTTACTGTCAATTATTTTTAGCCATATAAATACACATATGTAGTATTTGCAGTAGCCTCTTGTATAGATGATCATACATGTGTATTATTCTACTATCTTATACATCCACACACCTCAAACTGGCTACAAAGGGGAAGGACTAAAGACTATACATGATAAAGAGATGAATTTATGATTTATTAGCATATATGTGCCAGGATGACAAGTACCTCCATATGTGATTTAAGGAGTGTCAAAAAAAAAAGAAAGAAAGAAATCATATGATTCTATGTGAAAGACAGGAAGCGCAAGAGTCTATCTGAAAAGACGTCTGGTTTATCAGGTTGCTGCTGGATCGCAGGCCAGATTTAATTGAATTCTCGATTCTTATTTAAAACTGCTTCAGTGTGCATCCTCTTAAACCTGCAATTTACGCGTGTCAATGTTTGACTTTAAATCTCTGCGCCTTCGTGATCGTGCTTTGTGAAATATCTCCTTGAGAGAGGCTGCCAAGATGGAAAAGTACTGTATAGAACGTGAAGGCTGTGACTGGGAACAAAAAGCTGAGCATTAGCCAACATTTTTTTCTCTTTTTTTTTGTCCTGGTATAGAGTGCCTGAGGAAAATAAACTGAGCAATATATGCTGACGGGGAAGTAAGGACTGTTTGCACAGAGCTAAATTTCAATATGCAGGCCTGTGGACCCCAAAGAGAAAAGCAGCTGAACAGCTGCAGGGTTTAGCTGAGCAGACACAACTGCACCCGAGCTGTTCCAGTTGAGCAGATACGCCGGTGAGTTTTCCTTATGTCGTAAATGTAAATCAAATTAATTACGATCTTTTGGTTTTGTAAACTATAAACAGGTTTACATTAAAAAAAAAAAATAGGAAATGCGTTTCTATACTATATTGTTCCCACTCCTGGCTTTTGTCGAATGGAAAATTCCCATTCGACAAATCCTCAGACTCACTGACTGACCATCGGTGGATTTCTTTTTTTCTCATCCATCTCGCAGGCTTTCAGAAATAAATGTGCATTTTCTGAAAATTGTTGTGCGTGCTGCTGGATGCTGACCCCATCCACACGCATCAACTCTCACAGTACCTAATGTTCCTCTTCCTACTCGGATGTCAAGGACATTAGCTTTCCTCTTGTACAGCCTGGCCCGCTGTCTGTGTTCTAATTACCGGCATCCTTCCTCGGTGTGTGTTTTTTTTTCTCTTTGTGTGTGTCACACATCAGGAACATGCTACAAGAAAATCGGCCGAGTAGACAACATCAACATTCCAGCTCATTAATCAGTTCCGGTGGAATTTGACGCAAAGGCTTGTTTGTGAGATGTAACTCCGTTTGCCTCTTTTCCTTTTTTTCTTTTTCTTTTTTTAATAGATCCCTGTCTCGCACACTATTACCGACCCACTGCTCATTCTGTGATGTATCCTATGACACTGATGATGTTATTTACTGGTTACAATAAGGAATAATACAAAAAAAAAAAACACAGGCAGTTGCAGTGAAGACAAAAGACCTAAACGTCTTCTAAAACCATTCCCAAAAGACAAATGAGAAAAGAGCTGAAGCTACTGCACAGAATTAAATTGCCTTCAAAGCTGAACCGTATGGAAAAAGAAAAAACATTACAATCACAATCCACTTTTGACTTCGTCTCTGCCTAGTGCACTTGAATTTAATATGACAATGCAATCATTACATAACACTAACCTTCTGGATCTGACCAATTAACCTTCACCTTTACCCTCAGTCCAACATGAAGAGTCTTCGCATCACTAGGATGAAATTTTCACGTCTATTTACAGACTTTAAAAAAAGGAACTCTTTCACTATTGACCTCGGGGAGGACGTTTCTCAGCAGTGCCCTTCACAGGACTTTCTGGCTTTCTGGGTTGATCTGGACACATTTTTAGAACCATTTGCTCAATAGACTGAAACAAGATGCCTTTTAATTCAAGAGTAAATAAAAAAAAAAGAATTAAATTTGGACTAAAGAACCAAGGATACACACTCTCGTAACTGCAGGCTATGTGACAAGAAAGATGAATAATGCACACGTAAATAAATACACAATTTGCAAAACTGATATTAGGTAATTATCTCAGTGGTTGGTAAAGTCATCACGGCTAATGGCTAATTTTCTGTGTTAATTTCTATTCCAAGCCCAGTGACACCGACTAAATTTTTACAACCATGTCTCATTAAAGTAGATTTAAATAGTCTGATTGAAATAGTTGGAATAGTTCCTGGTAGTGAGCTGAATTTATTGCTGTGGCAATGGCTGGTGTCACTGCTGTGTCGCATCTCAAAACTACACCAACTGTCCTTCCAATGGACATTTAATGAAAAAGAAAGCCTGCAGATCTGTGTGCCACCTAATGTCCGTTATACTATATTATAGGTTATATAGATAACCAGCTTGTACTGATGGTCTTTGGTCGTTTCATTCATGGAAAACTGTCTCACTTTTAGGTCGTTAATATAATAAATAGTTAACATTTTGAATGTGATATTAGCAGTTGCATAAAAAATATGTAATTTGATATGTAATAAAATGCCTGGTTAACACGAAAGCACTAAAGATAGGAAACACACATCCAGATGTATTCATTATGTTAATCTGCGAGGACAAGCAGCAAAAACATATAAGGAAACATCCCTGCTTAAAACAATAAAACTAGCATTGCATACCTTGCACTATAACAGTATGAAGAGAACATGGAAACATTATTGATGATCTTTCTTACAAGGGCCGTGACATTCTGCCAACAAAAGACTTGGTGTCCTACCCCTGGTGTGGCTGGGGACCCTCCGGCGGCCTGTTGATGAGCTGTGCAAGACATGCTGGTAGTGGGACATGTCCGCTGGCGTGTTGGGAACACGGAAACTATCCTGGAACCTCTGCATCAAATCCTCTACCGACTCAGTGTTTGGGTTGGTGGCTAAGAAAAAGAGATTCAAAGTGAATGTGGCAGCCATATCATAGGCCTTTTAAATAAAAAACACGTCTTACAGAGAGTGACTGACACTCCAGATAAAGCAAACAGACATACACATTGCAAAAGTATAAAGATGTGAATACCAAAATGGTTTATTTATTCATTTTTTTAATACAACGAGTAATTATATGTTTGTCTTATTTAGACACTGTAAAAATACATAGTGTTGTTTTTTTTCCCTATAGTTTTCAGTCTTTAAATGAGTCAATCAATTCAGTATTGCTTCAGCTCTACAGGGATTCTGAAAGCGCCTTCCCCTGATGGTTCAGTCTCACTCTTCCTGATGAATGACTCCGAAACAAGAGGTGGTGGTGAACGACGGGAGAGCAGACAGAGGGCTTTACTTCCCCCTCTGTGCTTTGAAAATTACTAAAGGAAAGAACAGGAAATCACAGCCAATCACACACAACAAGTATGTGCTGTGTATACAGCCACTGTGCAAACAGACAGTGACTCATTCAGTATCAGCTGTGAAATATTATTTTAACAAAAATAATTCAATCTTCAGTCTACTTGCAAGAAGAAATGTTTTTTTTCTAGTTGTAGGCTCCAGTGTATCTGCACTGTATGTGGTACATTGTATATGGTGAAAATAGCCAACTCCCAGCGATGGAGCCATTCATCACGCAAAAACCCTACTACCCCCCACCTATCATCAGCATCTTCTCATGTGGCATTCGGCTTTGAGGTGCACTTCTTCCATGAATAATGGGGAAGTGTTGCTCCCAGTGGATGCTAATCACACATGCCAATAAGTGGGCGAGGGCAGAGGAAGATGATGAAGACGAAGGCGAAGACGAGAAGGGTGAAAGTGAAGAGGCAGAAGTATTTACATTGTTTTTGATCACATGCACACAGAGCTAACAGCAGTCGAGGTAGTGCGGTTTGCTTCAAAAGAAGCAGTGCGCTTGCAGAATTGCATATTTGGATTTGTGAGTTGGATTTGGATTTGTAACTGAGCTACTGTGCTTGGTGTTTTTTTTTTAAACAGGGCGATACTACACATTAAATATTATATGTACATTTGTTACTATTTGCTGTTCTTGGCCCTTCAGTTTGGGTGTGACCTTTGTGACTCATCCATTCATCATGGCAGAAAAACAGCAGCAGAGCTATAAAATTAATTGGTTAAGATGCAACACACGCGCACAATTAACCTGCAATTGGCAGTGAACAGATCATCACTGTTTTGAATGTTTACATTTACAGGGAGTCAGAAAATGTGACAGTGTGTATTATTCTTTTGAGGTAGTTTGATTTCACTACAGTCAGGAGGCTTTGTAGCCAAAGGCCATATTGCAAGACAATTTTAAGAGTGTGTTAAATTTTACACCCTTGTGTTATCACAATCTAAATTGATCTAAGATGCCCAGAAGGCGGTTAAGATGCTGAATCGGAGATAAACCACATGGCCTATTGAGCAAGCAAGTGTGATATCAACTCACAGTATAGTATGCAGTGCTGCGAAGGTGGCACTAGGTTCGGATGGAAGTGAGCTTTGGGAGTAAGAGTTACAAACCATGAAGGATTTGTTCATATAAATGCTTATACTGCAGATTTTATAGGCCAGCGATTATTGTGTAATGCTAAATCTTCTTTCTGTTTTTAAATAGGAATTGGAATTACAGTCAGTCGCTGAAATGTGCATTCACACAGCACATGATGCCATCTGGAATATCAATTCAAATGTACCAGTTTAATTTCCTGTTGTCAGGTTTGCCAGTACGGCTCACGGAAATGAAACCAAAACATTATCCTAGTAACATCCTTCATATTTGTTTATGGAAAACAAAAACATCTAGATACAAACAGTAATTTACTTTGTATTAGTGTGCTCTTGCTATATCAATGTATGGCCAATAGCTATGAACAACTAGAATCAATGAAAGCCACACTCACAGACTCAATTCATATGTTGCTCACTGTAATGCTGCTACTGGTCAGTGCTTACAACTGCTAATGCTAATAAGCTGTACATTGTACAATCATTTTTAACATTTTGTTTTTCTACTATGTTGTCAAGTGCAGATAGACAATGAACTAGTTTAACAATGAGCTCAAGCCTAATACACCCTTTTACTATAATGTGCATACTACCCAGTGGAAGACAGGGAAACAGCTTTGAACAGTGCAATTATACTAATGTCAATTGTTTTATGTTCAATTTGAAGTACACTGAAGGACAACAAAAAATGTTTAAGGCTGAAATAACACAAGCGGCACAATGGCTTTGCTGCTGAAGCAGCTACTGTAGCTACTGTAAGTGCATGCACGCCAATTCATGGCTGCGGATATGATCTTCCTGGGATCTGCCTTCCCATCTTCCCAAAAAATAGTATTCCAGAGTTTCCTACATTTTCCTGGCACCATGTTGCATAGGATTTCCCATTTTGGCTATTTGATTCAAACCAACCGAGTCCAACTCGAGTTTTTCACAGCGCATATCCCATTTGAGCGAGCAGCACGGTGCCCAATGATGCAAAGGCGGTACCTTTCTCCTCATTGTATTATACACCTCATTGTACATTTGCCACATATTCTTCACACGGTTGATATGATGACTGTAACATAAAGGCTCTCCTCAGGTTCACTGAGAACACCCACACAAGCACATAACAGCCCAGTGGAAATGTTCAGTCCGCAACTGTTTACATTTGCAGGCTCTTAACAGTGGATAGCCGGATACTGAAAGGGCCTGTGGTTACAGACCACAGAGTGCAAATCAAAGAACATATAATGTTCAGGTCATCCACTTAAAGTCAGTGAACATTCAGTTTGTTTCAAAAGGTAAACGAGTCATGTGGGCTCCTGCAAATTCAACGGACCGTCACAAGAGCAGAACTTAAAATCAAAATGCAGAGACAACTGAGGTATTCATAAATGGTAAGGTGAGCGCCATTTCCTGTGGGCATGTATGGTAGCATAAGGCCACTTCAGGAACTCTGTGTCAGCAAAACGAACAAGATGGCCTGAGCAGTTGGCTCCGATGCTTTATGCTACTGCGAGAAGACAAGAATCAATGACAGCATGCTGGGGGTGAACTGCTTGCATACATTCTTGATGTCTCAGATAATTCTCTCTGTCTTTGTTCCATTTGGAGGACAGAAGAGATCCGAAGCCACAGTCTCCTTGGAAAAAAAAAAGTAATTTGTTTGTAAAGGTTGTCACAACCTTTTTCCTTCCGTTGGTGTGGCTTTATCTCTGCCGCCTAAAATCTCAGCCATCTTAAAATACTGTGATGGAAATGTATTTGAACCCTAATCTGGTAAAACAGCCCCAAGTTCCTCTGGTTATTTATAATTCAGATAATGCAAAGCAAAGATTCCAACAAAGAAACACCACAAGACTTAACAGCTGGTGCGACATATTCCACGACATTCCATGACAAAAATCAAGTATACTTTTTTCCCCCTCTACATCTCTCAATGTTGTTATTTCCCTTTACGTCAGAACCTGCTACCGAGATATTTTATTCTGACGTTTCTTTTCCCAAAATCCCAAAGTCCCCAAGTCCAAACTGGTTTTCTCATTCTGAGTTCAATGTCAGCCAAAGCTCTTCTGCCTATATTTCCTCCTTTTCATCTCCCTTATCTGCAGTTAGCTCCTTATCAGTGCTGAGTATGTGTTCACAGTGTCTCTATGCAGTGGATGTCAACAGCACGTTGCCTCGGTCAACCTGCTCCCAGTGGTCTCACAGTGACCTGCACGAGAAGATAACTTTACTCATTTCTTTTTTCTCAGCTCCATACGCCATGTTCTTTTTTTTTTTTCAAAATGTTTATACAGTGTATTTGTTGTTGCTTATTCATTTATTCCACACAGAAACCAAATGGAGATAAATGCAGTGAATAAACCCTCTTTAATTATCTGTGCATCCTGTGACGCTGACACTGATCCCTCATGTAAGCCGGCGGCTACAGGCTCTTTAGTATGACATCCTCGTTTTTTAGTTTGACTGGTGCATATTTACCTAATGACGACAGGAAGTAAACACAGATGCAGGAGAGCAAGAAAGCGGCAGGCGCTGTATTATGTTGTATGTTGTTGTGGAATGTATAGTCTAAGAACGTCTCCTAATACAATAACGACGACAACAGGTCAATGTAATATATAAAGATCCGTGTGTCTGAAGCCTGGACCTTCACTGAGAGTGTTACTCAGCACAACATAAGGACGGGCAGCATATGATCCGTCAGCAAAAAAGATTAAAAAAAAAATACTGAAATAGGTACCAGGTGCTTCAGAAAAGCCAAATGAATGAGACGAGGCTGGCTTCCAGCAAACCGCTGATACAGCCTGTGGGAATTACTGGTCTGTCAGAAAGTGAAACCTTTGACCATAACTCTGTCTCCATAAACTGAGCTTGACCCTTCCTTCTCTCAGGCTTAGGGGGCTACTCCTTCTGCAGGGAAGAGGTAACAGAGCCTTCTTCTCTGAGGTTTGAAGATAGATTGAGGTGCAATGGATTCACATAAGATCACGTGTTTTTAACAACTGCGAGTGAGCTGTTTTCTGTGATAAAGCGGCTGGCTGCACAACAGCATTCATATTATTGGAGGCAGTTGTTGTCACCAGTAAAATTGCTGCTGTTTCCATTCGGGGAAAATCTACAGGGGGGAAAAGAAAGTGAAAACCCCAGAAATTAAACTCCAACAAATTTCTATTCTTATGATATTTCCTTTTGTTACTCAGTCTAGATTTTTATTTCCCCCCACTGTAACTTCATAACATGCCACTGTGCAGATGTGTGCATCTAATATGCACGCACGTGTACACACACTCTCACACACTGCCTCTGGTAGTGTGACAGGTATATGAGAACAGAGTAAGAGGTTCGACACATACACAGAAAAAGACAAAGGTGTCAGAGAGAACAGCGCATGCAGACATGAATGGCGAGAGGCTCGCTCAGATCGCCAAAGACGCAGAGCCGGATGAAGCAGGAGGAAGAGAAGGGCAGACAATGGAACGCCGGAGGTGTTGAAGGGAAGGAGACGATGAGAGGAATGAAATGCAGATAAGAGCGTCTGCGAGGATAAAGAGCAGAGGGTAAAAGAATGTCAACTGAAAAATTAGAAATGATAACTGATGGGAAATGACCAATAGAGGGTTGTGAATAAAAGTCCTGTCAGTCTGGAAATATACCACTGCTATGATAAAATGATAGTTTTGCAAAATTAACTCAATGTTGCCTGTTGCCCAATAATGACTTAATATGGTGCTCTTATATCTATATATCAATCAATCAATCAATAAACAAATAAATGTGTGTGTGTGTGTGTGTGTGTGTGTGTGTGTAAAATAGATGTAGTGACAATCTCATTGACTTACAAAACCCAGGGAGAAGACAGACCCCCCCTCTCTACCACCCCCTCTGTCTCTTCTTTGAATTATCGGAGCATTTACTGTGTCATGCCTTGTCATCCGGAGGCCCCTGGAAAGCCTTTATTGTCCCATCTTTAGCCGGACACATTTCCTCTCGGCTCGCCGCTGCCTCAACTTGTATATTTTAAGCCCTCTCCTGCAGACGAGCGAGGATAAATGTGCTATCTATAGCGCGGCTCTTGCCATGGGCCGGAATAAAATATGGACGTGTCTTTGCGCGCCGCGCCACGAGAACGTCACAGGCCGAGCTCCGACCTCCAACTGCTCCACGCTGGCCGAAACTTTTGACTGATGAGCGAAAATAAACCGAGGTAATGGGACGCGAGAACAAGATTGTTATTAGGAAACAACACAGCAAGAAAAAAAAAACGCTTCATAAGCTGTTTTTTTTTTTTTTTTGGAAAACATAAACCACTGCGACCTGGCATAAAGAACCTCTGGCACCGAACCCCAGGGCTGTGTCTTAAGGCTGCTGGTAAAGATTTGGAGAAGCTGCCTCGGCACTCTGATGTGTCTGTGCCTGATTTGGAAAGAGCCCAGACATTTGAAATTAGTTTCACTCTCCATGGTGAGTCACCACACAACACACTTCGCAAGCCTCCTGCTGTGGTGTCGCTGACCTAATGGGCCCAGGCCGAAAACTCTGGGGAACCCTTCTGAACCCTGTTGTCTCTGTGTGCAGCTGCACGAAACTTTGACTGGGCTAGACTCAGCAGAGTGGAGCTGATCCCTGACTGACCACCACCCCCACCCCCCAACCCCCCAGCCCGCCTGCCGGGGCTTTGTGGGAACCAGCCTTTGATTTCTCTGCACCTCTAAGACGACATGTTAAGATTGAAGTGTATCTGAGCGGTATCTCGTGTGGTCATGATCACAGAGCAGAGCCCTGTGAGGTCCCGCTCCTCTCTCCTCAACGCTTGTTTAAGTACAACATTAAGGGAGTTGTATGTGCCACTCTTGGCAAAGTGCAACTCTTTTGAACCATGCACTTGGGCAGTGACCCTTTTATCTGAAACTGGGAGTGGAGTGGACTTGGACGCGTCCGAGATGCACTTGTCCCCGTGAGACACAGACCATGTGCTTCACTTGTTCAAATGCAGCCCACAGAGCTGCGTGTTGACTCCTGCCCACCCTAACCATTAACCCATTTCATTTCCTGTCGAACCTGTAACGCACTGCTGCACTTCCAAAAACCTGCAACTGCCCGACACACTGTGTTTCCACTGTGCCTTTTGTTAAAGCAACACTCCATCCCCGTTTAAACTTGACACTTCACTTCATGACCTGTACTGCTTGTATTTTAATATTTTTTATTTATACAGTACATAATAAACTCTGTTTATTTTATGTACTCGATTCTAATAATCTGAATTGTAATTCTAATAAACTACAGTCAATGATATTCTCTTCCCATTATAAAAAATTGCTTTGACATAAAACATTATTATTAATTGCAGTGATACTGTGAACTTGTTAAATATTCTAGCTGATGTCTTTTGTAATATAAATAATTGCACATTGTACTGTTTCGTTACAACTTCACAGACAATGGGTTAATACTGGGAAAACCACTTCCCTGATCTTGCTACAGTGTAACAGACAAATTTCCTGTAGGGGCGGAAATAAGGCAGAAAGAAATATAAATGTAATTATAATAGAGGTGCCAATTTATCACACATCGAGATAATTCATCACAGCCAGATACAAGGCAGTTAATTTAATGTGCTGCAAGCAACAGCACTTTTCCTAGAAATATTGACCAAATTACACATTGAGGCAAACAGTAGCAGTCCTGTATGCTTACTATGCTTCAGAAATGGAACGTTACTCAGTTTCAAGATATTTCTTTTTCATAAAAATATAGGATACAACCTTAAAAAAATATTGTATAGTATCTGATTGGACTAAATTCATTGATGTCCTCTACTGTGTGCCAAGACAAAAACCGGCCTGTGCCACTAAGATCCTGTACCGCTCAATGTTTGATTTGAAATCCCCCCCGTTTTAGGCCTCCTTTAAGCCACACTATAAATTATGCTGTGCTTATTACCCTCTTTTATGAGATGTTTTACTGCTCTCTTTCAGCTTATATTACATTACATTTTCCTATAAAGTAACTACATTCAAATGTCTAAAGACACCAGGGTTTTTTTTTTTTGTGAACAGATTGAATTAATAGCATAATCGTTTTAATGAAGAGTCTTTAAAAGACTGACTGATGTATTGACCGTTACACGTGGGCAGCCCAAATCACATTTCACAACAGCCTCATAAAGACAGTTCATGGGTTGGTATGCAATCGACCCACATTGTATTGATCCAGCATGGCCTTGGTGCTTACATGGTCATTTCTGTGAGCATGCCTTGTTTTCTTTCCTTTGTGCCTCTGATAAAGGCCTAACAGGTTCATACTACCATACCTGGACTTTCTCGATGCCAATTTTTTTTTTACCTCCCTCTGATATTAAATCATGCCTTTTTGCTTTAAATTATATCGTTGTGCATTCAGACGTGAGCACATTTTGTCCTTTGAAACGGCCTGAAAAATAATTGATGAAACTGTTTTTATGCCGGAGAGTCAAATTGAATGGTGTAATGGTCAAATGTGGACAACATGTATCCAGTTACTGTGGCTTCCTCCAACAGTCCAAAGACATACATATACACCGGGGTTAAGTCAGTCGAACCTGTAGAGAATAAATGGTATAGAGGTTGGGTGGACAGATGCTTCAACACGCCAAGTCTGTTCATATTGATTATGTTTATCTTTAGCCTAAATGCTTGATAATGGCCTTGCATTGCTACTATGTGTGCATCGTACATTCACTGTGCACCTGTACCTTTACATCATCTGATTCATCTTACTTAATTGCCCCTCATCGACAATAAACAGCTTCGCCACTTCTCATGCACAAGGCAAAAGGAAGAATTGGAAGGATTTGTAAAGAACCTCTATCTATTTATCATTAGGGGTGGGGGGTGGGGGTGGGGGTGATGACAAGCCTGCTTCACATTAATCAAAACATTACCCTGAGTCAGCCTGACTGTGCCAAACTGGCAGCTATTTCTCATCAACAATGTCACATTAGTGATGTGAAGCTTGACACTGGATTATTACTCTTGTCTTGAGTTCAATTAGAGCTCCGTAAACACTTAGAACCTCGGTAATGACTGCGGCCGGGTGAACGGTGAAACGGGTTTTTTCCATAGATGCTGGTTAATTTCACTAATGGGTACGCCTCCCATCATGAAATATCCTCGGCACACACATGTGACTCATCGCTGTAAATCAAAAACGCCATCTGACGCATTTGGCTGGACTTTCCCCACTGTCGTGACTGTAAAAACACACAGAGGGAGGTAATCAGATGATTCATCACTACCACGACCTTATTCGCCCAAGGTCACTGATTCCGACAGACTTAGCCATTGGTTGACTTGTTTTGATACTGACTTTTTTGTATTTGTTTATTATTTGCCCCTCGCCGATGCTACAGTGGCACAAAACAGAAAGAGAAAAACAAAAATGTAGATCCACTGTATTTCTAGGAGTCTAGAGGGAAAAGTGTGATTCTGGTTTCGCACTGTTTGTAGGATGAGGATCCACAGATGGAGATGAAATAAAGAAATAATAATAATAATAAAAAAACCCCACCAAAGTAGCTCGGGATCCTTTTCTTCTGTTTTCGTCACGGCATTATTTATAAAACTGCTCTTATTCAGTATCTAAGATCTTTCCGGAGATTCTCAGGGGGTTACATGTGGTGCCCAGGGCTTTATCTGCCATAAAATAAGTACCCAGTAATTGCATACATCGGTCTTTACAAACAACATAAATTCATTGAATAAGAATAAGTAGTATGCTTGATAACTGAATAAGAAAAAAAGGATTTTTTTTTTTTACTGCAACACAATGCACACAGCTGTTATATTTATACTTCAATATCAAGTCACATTTTCTCAAGATAATCACCAAACCCAAAATTTAGATTGAGGAGTCTTGAGAAGCTTTGACAAAAATTTTAATTTAAATCCAGAGAATCTATTGGAGCAATAAGTGTCATTATCAACTGCTTATACTCCTGAGTACTTGTGTACACTATGCAATAACAACAATATGTTAATCTGGGTCCAGTAATACACTCGGATGTATAAAGTAAGTGCTATTTTCATATTACGCAGCACTAGAAAAGTGACAGCCTCTTGTCCGCAGCTCCTTTTGCATATGCACATCACACGTTTATATCCATAGACCTTACCGAAGTCAGCATTTACCGAGTTAGAATTAAAAGCATAAAGATGCTAAGAGCAAACATTCACGGTGGATGGGAAGATAATAGGGTACAGAACATGAAGATGATAAGCAAACTACAGAAATGTTTGTGATGGAGGAAGGAGACTGATTAGATTTGAATGATAGTGGGAGTGGCAGCTGTTTGCAGAGGCGTTATTATTGAATCCAATTTCCTGTAATGTGTCGAGGCAATTAAAGCTCCACAGAAGCTCTTGAGACTTAAAAATATAAATATACCTGCATGCCAGAACTGCATTATGTTACAGTATGACTCCAAGCCCTTGATATGGATCATTTCCCTTATAACACCACTGGCTCCAAGCTGAGTTTTACAGTGGAAGATGCATTGTGCTAAGGTGTTTCTACACTGGCCATTCTGCACAGTGTATTCCCACAGGCGTGGGAGATCAAGCTAAATAATGAAATTGACAGGACTCATTTGTTTGGTTGTCTGTGTAACAAAAGCCAATGCCGGGCACAACCCTGTGAGGCATATCCATAATCCCTGGGGATAATACTATTGAGTTGACTTGAATGGGGTTATCTGTCAGCAAGGACAGACAGATTAAGGATGACTGGTACTCTGAGACTTTTGGGATGCCAAGCAGCATCGGACAAGCGGGACAGCAGTTAATCGTCCCTGTTTTCCAACATCGACACTCGGTGGCGAGTGCAGACAGGGAGGCACAGGCATCAAATTAAGTGGTCTGTGTGCCAGAGTGTAAGAACAAAGATATATATGTATAAATGAGGTTAAACGAAGGACGTGTATCTAAGAAAAAAGATCAGTTGGCACATTAATTAGCAATTTCTATGTCGCGTATTGATCTATTTCAGAAATAAATGGATCTCATATTTCCTGCATGACCTCAAAGTAGTCGTGGAGATTTAAAGGAATAAAGCTGAAACTGGCTTCTGAAAGAGCTTCTCAACTTAAAGGAGAGTTGTGAAGGATACATTTCATTCAGGATCAGAACTCCTTGACAGAAGTGCTTTGATATTAGAAAGGAACTCAGCCGTATGTTGCTACAATCGCTTTGGCCTGCGGCACATTGTCAGTGAATGTGCCTTTTTTGCAGTAGACTACAGCCGTTAGTATTATACTCACTGTTAGCTTAGATGGTAGAAGGATTAAAAAGGGCATTCCGGTTTTTGAGTTGGACTTAGATTAAATAAAAGTAGATCTATGTTATTTAATTACAACTTTATAAGCACTTTTTGGTGTTGATTCAAAAACTAAAAACTAATCTTTGTTTTAGCTAATGCATGACAACACTCAGGATTTGTTTACATTTCTCAACATTACAAAAATATAAATATTAAATATGTGACAAGATCTTAAAATAATGAGCGCAAGGACAAATAAACATGACCTTACATTGGGGAAGCTATAACAGGTATAATCCATATTATCAAGAGGTAGTATTTGTGTAAATAGACTGAGTCATTGCATTAATTAAGTTTATTATGAATGCTCTTTGTCACTAGGTGGACATGTCTGCATGCTCTGGGGTGATAATCCAAAGATTGTGAAAATCCTCATTTAAATGAAAGTTTTATTTTACCGTTTAAGTACATTAATAAAACAAAGCTTAAACATAATTGTTTTTGTTTGCTGCTGAGCTGCACATAAAAACTATTTATTACCATCTTAAACGCAGATCAGTAATGTGCTTGAGACAATGGAATAATTTTGTTGATATTATAAAATGAAACTAGAAATACTATGAATCAGTACTGCTACTGAAAAAAAAAATTAATCGGTGGTTTGCAGTTTCCAGCCTATTTCCAGGAAGACTCATACACACTCATCGTGTATAAACGCAGTTATGTGGGGTGATGAATACAACGTCAGCATGAGGGCTTTTCCACAAACTTCATGCATAATTCACTTTGACACGAATAACCAGGGAACCCACCAACTCAGTCAGCAACCGTCAATTATTTACGGCCAACTCTGCAGAGGAGAACCTCGGGTCAGCAGGATATGATACCAACAAACGCGTCTGTGCATTGAAATACTTTGCCTTCCTTGAGGCAAAGACACATCTCAGCCCCTGATCGACTAAACCAATGGCCCTGTCACAAAACCTTTTCAGGTTACATTATATGACATGCTGCGGCACTACATTGCTGTTGGAGCCATTGGCTATGATGACCATGAATAGGCAGTGGAATTATTGTTTGTAGCTACTTAAGTATAAATAATGTCTAAAATGACTCATGAAATACAAAATGTGTGTAAAGTGATAACGTGAGGCATACAAAACTGCTTATTTCTGTCCAGCAGTACGTGCTGTGCTACCAGGAACATGGGTGGGCAGGCCCGAGCCAAAGTGAACTGTCCAGGCTGGGCCATCTGGGGATTTGGCAGCGAGCACCTCCGCGGATGTACAAATCATGCATGCAAAAGCAGATCTACCACTGAGCACAACAGATTTTCGATGACAACTCAAATTTGTTTGTGTTTTTTTTTTTCCCTGTGCTGCACACGGTTGACAGAGAGACAACCAGCATCATGCTGGTAATCTTGCAGCTACAGGCAGAATTACTCCTCCACTGTTTGCACACAGTATAAATAAGCTGTTTAGGGTTAGACAACGTATTTAGATAACCGACATACCTCGTTTGTCAAAGGAATGCTTCAGCTCATCCTCCTTGCACATCATGTCCGTGTGCACGCCGATGCCCATGTTTACGCCATAGTCGTCGTGCACCTTTCCGTCATTCAGCTTGTTGTGGAGCTGGTTGGGCGTGGAGTTAAGCGAGTGTCCTCCTTGGTCCTCCTCGTCACAGTCGTAATCATCGAGAATGGGCGTCTCGCGGATGGGCATACCGATGACAGAGCTGCCGTGCTGGTGGGTGTTGCGAGAGCCCCTGTAGCTGTCGCGGCCCTGTGGCCCGAGCAGAACGGAGGGAATGTAGTGGATCTCATGAGTGGCCTCAGTACTCGCACTCTTCTGGGGGATGCGGCGGCGCTTGCACCATCGGTGGCGGGTATACAGGACGAGGGTGAAGAGAAGGATCAGGAGTAGGAGCGCGATGAGGCCGCCCTGGTTGTAAAGAGGACAAAAAAAAAAACAGACAGTCAACATGAGGGACGAGGATGATCACGCTGATGTTTCTCCTTAAGTGTTACATTTCATATTTCACACAACAATACAACAGTAAAAATATAAAGCAGGCTGTTTCCCTTTCAAAAACAATAACAATCACTAATCCAGTGATTGTTATTGGCTATATTAGGCCGGATGCCAATTAGCTCCATCTCGCAGTAATTAGCACTCCGATTGGTGAGTTCTTAAAGCAACAAAAAAAAAAACAAATTGTTTGTGCGACTCCAGGCCAAGTTCACTTACACAAAGACCATCTTGTTTAGAAAGCAAAAAAGACTCCTGCAAAACATCATCCAAGCATGTGGCTGTGTCATGTCCTTCTTCCAAGGCTTCCACAAGACAAAGATAAAGAAAGGTGTTGGGGTTATAAAGCATTTGTGGCGTTAGCCTCGAAAAGAGAAAGGAAGAATGAAACAAAGAGCGCCACAGTCACAATAAGCTGATCGCTCACAAGCGCAAACGCGCGACAAAATTTCTGCACGCCCCGTTACATTTTTATTGCTCAAAATCAGCACAATGTTTGCTCGTTGTGCACTTTCTGCATTCAGACACCCGGTCAGCATCTGAACACTGGAGTCATTTAAATATACCAGTGGTACTGTGCGATATAACACAACAATATCATAAAGCACAAACTTCCCCAAAAGTTGAACCACCACATCCCAACAGTAATTTTACAGCTTTCAAACCCACTCCACACAAACACACACTGAAGAGAGGACTGTAGTATTTATTTTATTTGTGGCATTGCGGCATTGGCTTTTTCATTTGTTTGTCGCACACATCAGTGCATCAGGGTACATCGCCTGTTTTGCCTTTTCTTTCTTTCCCCAGCCTTTACTATGTTCCTGTAAATTCAACAAAGAGCTTAGCATTTCTCCACGGTTCCTTCCATATGTCACCCTAACACAAACATCAAACCCTCCGCCATACGTGCTGGGGCTGGATGATAAAGTAAATCTATCTGCCCAGACAGAATGGCAGAACGAAAGGAAAGGCCTGACTTATTCTTTGATTTTTCATAATAGCGTCCAATAGGTGAGACGCAGCGTTCGATTCAGAGAGACACGGCGGCCGAGGAGCGATGCATCTGCGACTGTCGAGCAGAAAGACGCCACGTCAGCGTTTTTTTTTTCTTCCCGCAAGCACATATTTAAAGACGTGGCCCTACTCGGGAAATTACACCCGCGCGCGCGCACATGTGCAGGCCTGCATGCATGCACGACCCTCAGCAGCATAAATATAGCGACTGCGTACAGACATGCACGCAAACGAAATCACGACAGAATAATAAATAAAAACCGCAAGGGGTCATTCATCACATCATTTAAAATTCCATCTTCATGAGGAAAAACAAACCCCTTTCAAATTATAACTCATGCACTGCTGGGTGTCTATAAATCACAGTACGCTGAGGGGAGAGGCAGCAAAGAGAGGACTCGTACTATGGACAAACTTCTTCATTAATCTCCAGTAAGATGGCAGCTTTGCAGAAATGCTGCCTTCAGCCTGCACTTCTACGCCGATTCCCCTCGAAGAATAGCAAAAACATATGAAGGCTTATCTTTCATTTCAGCGGCAGCCGGATAACGGAGTGGCATTGTTTGGATCTGCAGTGCCGCTGCAAAATGTCGAATGTTGAAATTATTAAAGAAAAAAAATAATAACAGGGGGTGGGGAAAGAATAAGTTGTTGCAAACTCAGTTTCCAAACCTTACTGCAGGTAAAACATCTTTGTTTACGTCATCATGGCGACACATTGTTCGAATGACACAGGGAAATAAAGAACACAAATGTCCTGCACATTCTGTGCTTACGTTTACATTGCACAGATTTATCAAGTGCGTAAAACTTGTAATTACTTCTAAAAAGCACCACAACCCAGTGTTTGTCTTTTTAACTCTCCGTTAATTCAGCTCTGTCACATCAGAGTTTATCTTTCACACGCTTTCCTTTTTTGTCGTCTGCCTTCCTCATTTCTTACTCTCAAATGTCCCCTTCCCGTATCATGTCACAGTGTTTCCCGCCACACTTCCCGCCGCTCTCCCTTTTTAATTCCCTCCGTCTCGATTACAGCACATCTCCATTCTCCTTCCCTGTTTGATCACATCTTTCTGCCGCCCTTCACTGCAACAGCCATATAAATTCTCGGTGGCAGACGTCGCCATGAGGGGAAAATGGGTTTTCGGTTCATCTTCAGACCTTACAAATCCCCGCTGCTTAAGTCCTAAGTGACTTCATGGCGAGAAAAGTGGCTTCAAGCCCCCTAGTTCCACTTATTTCTTTAGGTATGTTCTCTGTACTTTGCATTTTGCTTTGCAATAACACTCCCATTTCCCCTCTGAATCACTATGCATGTTATTCTTTTCCTTTGCCTCTTACTCTTCCATCAGTCCCCCTCTCCTGCAAATGCACCATCTCTTTCCTGTGGTCCCTGCTTTTTACCTTTCATTTCCGACACTCCAATCTCCTTCTTTTCCTCTGTGCGCCTCACGTTGCCTCTTCGTTTTCATGTTCCTATGGCAATCTCGCCTGGTACCACTTCATCCCTTCTCACTAACATCAGACGTCTACAGTCTGAATACATGTATTCTGCTGTGAATCATTCAACGCTTTTACAGTCACATGTCCAGTGTGCATAATGATCAACAGACTCTCCACATGAAACTATTATCACTGATCCTCCCATGTTTTGATTCATTCATTATCACTGACAAAAATACATGTCATCATCCAGTAAAACACTTGCTCTCCTATTTGAAATTATTAACATACATTATGGTAACGCTTAATATCGCTGCCCCATTAAATATCCATGAAAGAGTTTGGGGTTTGGTTTCGGCTGACAGTCGATTTGAGTCATGATCTCACCTCTAATGACACAACCTGAGGTTCACCTCAATCTTCTCCTCCGCCTACAGCTTACCGCTTCTCAAACAGTGCCTATACCACTGAGAAGTATTACGCTTATATTCTTGCTTATTGGAAGAAGCACAGTTTGGTCCCAGATAATCACCAATATGTAGGTCAACCTATATATTGTCCTATTTTTATCATCCTACCCTTTTTAACCATGTGTACCATATGGTAGACCGCTCCCCTATGAAGGCCTATTAGAGCTGCAGTAAGAGTGTTTAAGTTGTGTCTGAGTGGGTGTTTCACTGTGTTGTTTTTTTTCTGCATACTTATTTCTGCTCTTGTATCTTATCACTGCCAACGTCCCTGTGACTCTCACTCTGATGACATCTCATCTGTTGAGGCCAGAAATACAATTGGCACTATGTACGTCTCTGATGTGTCACCTATCTGTGGCCCATTAGAGTGCAGGTGTCAACAGAGGTGCTATATAACACTGCATAATCAAAATAAAAGCGTGCAGAATAAAGTAAATAAAAGCATTATTTGTTGTGAAGGTTTTGTAAAAAAAAAAAAAAGGCAATTTGCCATTCATTGGAATGAAGTGTGTACTCAGACCATTTCCCAATGGTCCCAATACTGTGTGTATGCATAACATGTTTTCATATGTTCATATAAAAATCCACATGTAAACGTATATTATGATGAAATATACAAACTGTTGTAGTTAGTTTTACTACCAACCACATCTTCAAAATTGCCAATTCTCTATTCAATTATTCTTTTTTCTTGTGCATTGTTTGAAGTGACAGTCAAGCGCAAGCAGAAACAGTGTGTGACGTGTGTGTGTGTTACTGTGACATATAGAGACAGATATCTTAGCCGGAGGCGTCCGCGGCACAGTCAAACGCACACAGGCACAGGTGGAGGCCTATTCATGGGTTGCCTTCTAAACAAATGCATTTAATGGACTTTTTCTATGTTCATCGTATTGTGCGTCAGACACCTTAAAGACAAAGAAACTTTTATCCACCACCTTTTTTTTCCCCGCAAAGATCTTTTACACGTCAACCTCCAATTCATTATTGCCCCCATCCCCGTCTGTGTTTCTCATGTCCCACTCTCCCAGCAGGCCAGTAAAGTGGCATGTGCCCTAGCATCTGCTCTCCATACTCTCTGTCCAACCAGAAGTCGCAGCGTGAATGACAAGACTTGGCTCTGCAGTTAATGTTTCCACCCTGCTAATTCACCTTGGAGAAACCATCCCTGTCCATTACCGGGACACGGGGACAAATAGTACGGCTGGTTCACTCTCACACACATGAAACACATACTAACAAGCTCCTATACTGTTTTCAAAAGCATGTTTTTAACACAGTAGAATAATTATTTTTCATTCTTGCAAAAATTAGAAAAAAACAATATATATCAACAATATACCAAGTTCATTTGTCTTCCCTTCTCCAATGCTGCAATAACATAAGCTGCTTTAAATGAATCTTGTGTGCCACCATTGACATAGGGTTTGTTCAGGCATAGGGAACTTTTATAGGAAGGGGAACGCGTTTTCAAAAGACATATGGAAAAATATGTTGTATCTCAATCGGCGTTGTAAAGTTTTATGATGGGTGAAACGATCTCTTCCAAAGTGACCGAAAATCATTTCAAAACCCCCACGGTCTGCGTAAATCACATGAGAAATTACACTGACCAAAAGCCCGTACCTAATCATAAAATCTGATTACGCTCGGATTGAAAACTGAATGAAAATCTCCCTCACGGCTTAAGTGGAAAGCATCGGGTCGACCTTTCCGTTTTGTCCCCCTCACCATGGGAACTAATACATGTTTCCATCATCCTCTCCCCATCCCCTTTCCCATCATTTTGAGTCCAATCCCGTCATTACTCTGCCTCTCCATCCTCCCCTTTACATGCCGCGATGCTCTATCACACACGCACTGAGAGAGATTTGAGGGCATATAACACTGCGTTGAGTCGCAGCCATGTGAATTATGATGGAGAATTAGGGCCGATTCGCCAGTGTGGCCCTGCCACCCACCCGGTACTTCTCTCGTAGGCTTCTTCTAGCCTCAGCCCATGCCCCACACCCACTCCTCTCCTCCCTCAGCCAGACTAACAATAAGTCTGTTTCAGAGCTTCCAAGCTCGGGGCCCATTCTGATAGATGAAGTCGGCATCCAAACCATAGATTTCAGAGATAAACGGCATCGCAGCTCGGCAATGTCACTTCTTTTTCTAGAAGCTGCTCTTGCACTGTTTTAAAAGTGTGACGACAGAAAATATATTATCTTTTATATAAAAAAAGCTGTCATTAAACACAGACATGCACCTCAGCTGAGCTCTACAGATATAGATTGTACACCCGCTGGTGTAAATGTAATCATATACAAATGTGTATGTATATATCTGTGTTCAGTTCTCCCTATCTGTTTCCCAATGTATGCAGTTAAAGGTAAATTAGGTTTTTGAAATGATTTTAGTGTCATAAGTGATTGAATTTTTTTGCACATTACAAAAAACAATTACAGTGCGGACAATACACAACAGAAACACTTTGTGAGGAGGAGGAAAAAACAAACAATAAAATGAGGTAACAGAGGAGTCAGGAGAATAAATATAAAGGAGAGCTTACGTAATAAAATTACATACATGTTGAGAAAAAGGAGGTTTAGATAATGGCGAGCGATTACTTTCTTTTTCCCCGCCATTGTAATAGAGCCCGGGTATATTTCTCAGTTTAATGACATCCCATGATGCTCGCTGTTTGCATGGTAACCAAATATAATTGCCGCTGCTCATTCACCACTGCTTGCTCATTACTGTGGCAAATTAGTACTGCTAGGGAAGAAGAGACTGCAATGCCCCCCCCCCCACATCCTAACACCACCCCACCCGCCCAGACTACATTATAGCTCTTTCATTTGCTTTTTATATGAGATAAATGATATCTTCGCGCCGGGGAAACGGAAGCCAACTTGCAAGCACACATGCCCTTCTCGGTGACATTTCAGAGGGAGAAATGTGATTAGTACTGCTAGGGAAGAAGAGACTGCAATGCCCCCCCACATCCTAACACCACCCCACCCGCCCAGACTACATTATAGCTCTTTCATTTGCTTTTTATATGAGATAAATGATATCTTCGCGCCGGGGAAACGGAAGCCAACTTGCAAGCACACATGCCCTTCTCGGTGACATTTCAGAGGGAGAAATGTGATTAGAAAGGTAAGGCCAATATTTGCAGCGGTGTCATAAGGGCTTGCTACAGCTGTTGATAACAAGGGAATAGGGGGGCCTGGACAATGAGACCCTCGGGGCGACTTTGATTGGGAATGAAGAAGAGCTGAGAAGTGAAAAGGGGACGGGGAATGGATTTTTGCTTTTGTAAAGAAACAAGCATCAGAGGGCAGACAATGTGCAAACCTGTAAAGAACAGCATGCGGGGAAAATAACAGTGGACACAGTCATTATGCTTGAAAGACCGGATACAAGGAAAAAATTAAATATGTTTTTCAAGGCTTGGAAGGACTGCTCTTTTTGCCGCGTCGTGTCGTATTTGACAAAAGGCAGAATAAATAAACACGAGACTTAAACTGTGGAAATGACGAGCTTCCTGCTAGAGGAAGAAATATCCTGGCTTTCAGAACTGGCAGGTGCAGGGGGGCCATGTGTGATTATAGGTGGTTTTATGTGTTGCTGCGCGCGCTCGGGCCCATGTGCCTCCACCAGAGGCAGCTGGGGCCCCGGCCCTTGTTATATTCCCTGTCGTTTATCTTGAAGTGAGGCCTTTATTTGTATCTGCAGCTGTCGGCCAAGTGTTACAACAGCAGCGCATGAGTGTGGACCTGTCAGCGAGCTCCAGTCGCTGAAGGGGAAGGTGGTCTTTGTCCGTGTGTGCCAGATGCAATCAAAACCTCACTTTTAAGCCCCCCAAACCAAACCCCCCACTCCTCCTATCAAAGCAGTGTCTCCTCACTTCACTGGCAGCTCCACACCATATTATAGAGTGTTTGACACTAGTCACACTTGTATTAACCTTGGTCCAACATAGGAATTTGTAGGAAACATGTCAGTTTACCAGGTTTTGGAAAATGGGAAAACAATCAAAATGCATGCAGTAAAAAAATACATGTATACTGGATTGGGATTGCTTTGCAAGTGGCTATTAGATGACACACATCGGAGTAACGCTTCGAACTTCCCAATTCACATGGCGCAGATGTTCCCAATTGGCGCTTGACTCATTAATGGCTGCTAGCAAAACACATCTGCTATCATTAGCACAAAGCGGATGGAAAACAAGCAGTTCAAATATACATTAATTGGAAATTTCCCTAAGACTTTAATCACTGTGCTTCAAGGGGCCATTAAAAGAACAGCAAGAAGTAGAATGAATCAATAGGAAGATGCAGAAGCAGATGAGGAGATGGGGATACAGGCTGACTTATCTGCCAGCTCTAGGTAGTTAGTTTGGCAGAGCCTGGTGGTGTTATCTTTAGAGTTCACACAGGTTACTGTGATACACAGTGAGGACAGACTCATTCCAAACAGTGAAAATCTCTATGCAGCGATGCAACATTTTATCAAACGAGTCAGCTGGATCAACTCTCAGGATCCCACTCAAATATAAAATATATTAAGAATTGCATATGGGTTTAATTCATGCACATGTTGATTACTGATGGGGAGAATTAAAAATAACAGTATATACCGGGAAATAAGCTACATCCTCATTGTCAATCTCAGAAAAAAAATCTGATTGCAGATGTTTTTTGAATTTCACACTTGCTTCCATTACCATCTTACAAATTGCTACGTTTTATGGTGCAAAAATCAAGAGTTTGCATACAGCTGAAATGATCCTTTTTTATTATTATTATTATTTTGACAGAACATTATTCAATTTTAGGTGCAATTGCATGCACACAGAAAAAACACGCAAAGAAATGTGAAGCATTCTAGTTAAATATCTTTTAAAACAATCTGCCCGCCCTCTCCACTCAAGCAATTATGCACTTTGGCTCACTGCGGCGACATTATGCAGTCAAATCAATAAAGTATGGACACATGCATGCACACAAGCTATCAAGTCAAGAGCGCATGCATGAACAGTTATTCAAGCACCACACTGTTCTTTTGTTCCCCCAACTCCTGGTCTCTGTCGGTAACTGTTACCCAGGCAACAGAAGAGAGAGAGAGAGGAGGAGAGTGAACGGGCAAAGGAGAGGGGGGGAAAAACAAAGATGGGAGGATGCAGCTCGCTCACCTGAGTTTTATCTCCCTGAATGTAAACTATAAAAAGCACATTCTCTCTTTCACTTGCACTTCAACTGAAAGTCTGAAGAGGGCTAATTTGCTTCGGTCAGGACACAAACAAGTGCTCGACTACGACGGTTTGTATTTGCAAGCATGCACGTGCTGTGTGTGTGAAAGAGGGTCAGCACTGTGTAGGTGTGCATTCTGTCAGTATGATCTCCAAACACAAAACAGCACAACAATTATACTCAGGCGTTTTAAACAGAAAACACAAGATAAATAACTTTTTTTCTTTTAATTATTCCACATGCGACTAAAAGAAATATCGTAAAATTATCAATTACAGTCACACACACACAATGGTTTATGCTCATTTAAAAGGGATGAAGCTAAATGTACCCAAAATACACGGAAGACGTCACTTGAAAAATACAATTTTAAAATGTAAAACCTCAAACACACACAGATATAAAGAAGGCAGCAGAAAATAAAAATATTAACATGAACTGAAACAACAATTTCTGATATAAGTGTCATAAATATAACGGCTGTCCAATTCTAATAGTCCTCTATTATACAGTAAATGGTATTGGTTGGCATGCAAAGAACAACTGGTGGCAAATGTGTGGGGGCTATATGTAAATGAATGTGTTTGTGAATGCAGAGGAAGAAAGCAGTTCCATGACATACTGTGCATCTGAAATGCAGATGGCTGTAAATCAGTGTGAACTGGGTTATTACAAAATTATATGCAAATAACCAAAAAGAATAAACACTAGAGAGTGAACAACTGTGTAAAATATATATAGCATGTTTGCATGATGGATTTTGTCTTTGTTAATTCAGCCTGGTCTGACCAAATGGCATATGAACAATTACATTAAGTCATTGTGTGTGGTATTAATGTCGATTTTTTTTTTTTTTTTTTTTTTTTTTTGCTTTTCATGTACAATTTCACATCATATCATTTCTCTGCTGATTAACACTTTGCCCTAATGTGGAAACCGTGCTTGAGAAAAGAGCTGCTCCCTAATGGATGCGAGTAAGAGACAGATTCAGGGCCAGGCAGTTTACATAAAGAACACCCTGACCTATACAAATAAGGTGTCACTCTAAGCAGAGGAAACAGTGAATCGTGGTCGGTAATGAGATACCTGTCCTCCTTAAGGACTAATTAAAAGAAATTAGTTTTCCTTTCCACTTGCCCCATGTGTACCACTGGCCTCATATCTGTGCACAGAGTATGGGGGGAAATACGACTACTAAATTAATGTAAAAACACTTGCAAGCAAAGTTGTGCAAAAAAAAAAATGGTTTATATATGAAAATTGCTACCTAGTATACTGTATAGTATGTATAATAAGTTGCAAGAGTATTGCAGTGTTTGGATGAATAGGTCCCAGATATTCATAATAATAACTACTGACTGCAAAAATCATCTTCACTTAAAAACAGCTAACTAGTAGTATTAATTGTATTAGGCTGTACTATAGAGTACTTCTGACTGTGATAGGCGAGATGGGGATAAATCACTTATGTCAGTGACTGTCCTCAGAACTAAGTGCACATCGCTTTGTTTCAACAGGGAGGTACATTAGGGGACACTGAAGGTAAAACTGACTCTGAACAGGGACACTGAGGCCCACTGCAACTAAGCATATATAGCAAGTCCCAGTGGTTGAGAGGGTCGCCCCAATGTGACTGCAGCTTGCCGAACAAGGAGAACACCTAATCATGTTTTTCAAGTGAACATTAAATCTCAGGTGGAAGTACTTTGCCTTCCCGGTGATTGGTGCACTACAAAGTTTCCTTCCTACATACCTACAGTGATACTTGGAAATATAAACAGCTGAACCAGAGGCAAGGAGGAATGTTAACGGAAGGAACGTCCTCTGTGTTAGATACGTAAAGCCTGTCTTGGGTTATCTATAATGAACAACAGTAGCATTAAAAATATAATGTGCAGCCTGCAGTAACACTCCGGAGCTGTCATTCAAACTGCTGCAAATACTAGACTGCTTGTGAAATGTTGGTACGATGCCCAAATCTATTCATGCACTGCGATGCGTATGGCAGGTAAATATGGATATGGAGGCTTATATTGAAAACACAACCCGCAAAAGAGCTCACATGAGACTGACAACGAGTGTTGGTCATTGATGGCCTTTTTTCCTTGAATGCAAATAGGAGTTCCTCTTTTAGCACTGAAATGATGCATTTCGCCCTAATTGTATAACTACAGCACTAAGTCTTTGCATTTACGATATTTACGACACTGACACAACCAAAGCAGAGACATATTTGCTGGAAGACAGATTATAGTAGCTGCAGCGGAGAAAGTTCATCTGTTCAAACAGATCACAGATGATGACTTTCAGAAGACCTCCGTTGTCAGAAAGAATAAAGAGAACACTGGGAAATTTCTAAAAATAAAAAAAAGAAGCCCTCTGAACAGAAGGCAATGTATTCATCACTGGAGGGAGTTCAGGACCGCTTCCCATGGCAGCGTTCACTGGGGGTAGTAGGAGAAAGCTAAAGGCTGGATATTGTTAGATCGTCACAGATTAAAACATCTCTTCAGTGGAGTGTGAACTTGGGAACAGCTCTGCGCACGTGCCTTGGCAGCCTGCAACTGCAAAATACCCAGTGATGGTTATGACAGCTACATGCCTGCCAGGCTACAATGGCATATTGTTCAAATGCCAATATGTCCGATCTGTGCGGCCAAATACTTGCAGCGCGTACATTATTTGCTAAGCTCTCACTGACTGTGGAGAGTCAAGACTGGGTCTTTGTCTGATGTGATAAGCAAGGCAACGTGCCACATGGCTTGGAGTTTGCTAAGTGAAGTGTGTTAGTCTGCCGTTGGCAGTCATGAAGGAGGTGACTCGTTCAGTCACTACTCAAGGGAAAAAAAAAAAAAAACACCCCTGTGCTCACGAAGGCTCAAATTGGATGATGAAAACTGAATTTGAGTTTTCTTCATCCATAATATGAATCCATTTAAAGTCAATTTAAATGGATTCATATTAAATTAACTAAGAGTTTTCATGCCACTGCGTTCCATGTGGCTCTTTGGAAATTAGGATTTCAGTTCATTCAACCGCAATACTCTGACAACAGGCACTATATGTTAGATGGTCACTCTGCTCTCCCTGAATCTTAACATTACTGTTCATATTGCACAAAGATGTGTAGAAACATGATGGAGATACATGCATCCATCACGGCCATAAACAGAACACTCTCCTGTGGTCATGTGTCAACGCCCGTCAATGTTACACAAGAGAAAACAACGTTTTGCTTTCTTCTTTTGACACATCCCTGCGACTGTGACTTGATATGCTGCCAGATGAAGGCTCGTCTATCTCCTGCTATCTCCTTGTCCCTGCCACAATGCACAAGTCGGAACGTGCTGTAGATTCAAGACTTCTACGACCCACACTCGAGATTTTCCAAAGATGATATTTGTTCATGTGCCGATGGTCTATTCAGTTAAAGAATCAGGTGAAATGACACTTGAATTCATAAGCAGCGAGACATTTTTCACTTGGAGACACGCAGTGGATTGACAGATGTGTGCAGGGGCCACCCAGCGATAACTGTTGTATGACAGCAAATGATTTCTTTTAGCTTAGGTCAGTCAATGAATCACCAAGAGGGGTCAAGAGTTCACACTGCATGATTTTTGCACTGTAATGTCTCACCCATCCAAATTCTCCATTTTCCTTAAATTATTACTCACGTCATTAACAGACGCAAAAAATGTAAAATGATCTCTGGATGCCTGATGGTATTAAAAAAACAACAGCAAAAACAGTTCCATTAAAAAAAATGCCTGAATCTAAGATTTTCCTCTGAATATTCATTATTAGCTCTGACAATAACTGTTTATGTGGTGTGCATATACACATACACTGTATACACTTTATACAGCGTGTGTGTATATACACACATGCACACACCACATATATATACTGTATATATATATAAAAAATACCCCACTCAAGCCTTTTGATGTTTGAGTATTACACAGTGAGCAGTGATGTAAAGTAGCTTTAGTAATGACAAAAGAGAATAATTAGCTCCTTCAGCAAATCACCTTACTTTTTTTCCCTCAAGGAGCCTCATGTCAGTTAAGCTGCTGGCTACCAGCAAGTTTCATTAGCCCTGATTTTGTATTCAAGGTGAAATAACACATATATGTGGAATTACAGAAACCAAAGGGTCACCTAAGCTTAACAATCAAAGCTTGGGGAAATTAAAACATAACCAGCTTGGACTTTAACGTAATAACTGAAACGTGTCCTCACCCACAGTAGCATTGTGCCTGCCCAGCTCGTGCCAGGGCATGGCGAAAATTAATTTCTGTAGCCTCCCCCCACCCCCCCACCCCACCCCTCGACTCCTCGCAAGCCACCACAACTGCCTCAAATGCCTCGATGACCCACCACACTGATGGTCATATATCACCGGTGACTGCTTAATTATAACCGAGCCATTTCAACCGTGTAGGGTGCACTATATCTTCCTGCATATCTGTCAGGACAGAGATAAGAATAGTAGCCCGCCCTTCCCATTGTGTGAGCATGCGAATATTAAATGACCTTATTTTATATATATATATATATATATATATATATATATATGTATATATATATATATATAAAATGTGAAACGTTTTCTATTCATTTAAACTTTTAGCTTTTAACTTTGTTTTTGTGGTTGACGAACTGCTGTGTGGTCCAGATAATCAATGAAACATGTCTTATTTTTATTTTTGTGCAGTGCTGCGGAGCCCGTCTTTCACAGAATAGATGATTATGATCTGTAACGTGGCATATGAAGGTGCCTGAGCTGCCAGCCTTTACTGCATCTCATTTGAGTAAAATACTACCTGTCCTCTCAGTGAACTCAAACATGTCAATTTCTTAAGAGAAATCCCCCGACTGTGCTACAAAGAATATAACTGATCGCGCCCTAAATCCTGATAAGGTAGAAATGTAATTATACCTATTCTCTGGTAGTAAGCCTATTATACATTGCATCATGTACTGTTCATGCATGGTTTCTGGTGTAAAGGTTGTATAGCATGGAGAAAATGGCTTTCTCTGTGGTAACGGCTGTACCTGTGAGGCTTTGCTTCAGTGCACCTCAGAGGTCTGATCTAACCAGTGGGGTGACTCCTTTCTCCAGGGAAACGGTCTGGTGTTAGATGTTAATACTTTCATGAATCACATTATCTTGTCTCCTTTTCTTTCAACACCGCTGTGAAAGTTCTCTCTGAGATGATTTAAACTATTTCAATCATCTCTGCCGCCAACAGAGTTAACAGATTTATTACCCTCTCTGTGTGCGAGCGAGAGACAGAGTATAGACTCAATGTTCACTTTTTTTTTTTTTTTTAAATCAAATTTGCGATTAGGGACAAAAAAACTTTTGGGACAGAACTAGAGTACAGTTCTCATCGATGAGACATTGACAGACAGCAAGAACAACAATAAATAACTAACCTAACGCTGATACACAGAACACTATGCTGTCAATGATTTACAGTCACAGCTTGGCTACTGCTAGAACATTCCTCAAAAGGTACAAATCAAAAAGAGCCGGGAGAAGGCTGAAAGCGGTCGGACAAGAAAGTCAACCGCAACAAATAGGAATCTTTTCTGAAAATAGTGCTTTGATGACTCAATGCAAATCAAAGGTTTTCACATGAAGGTCTTCAGACAAGGCCAGGGAGCTGTGTATGTTGTAAATTCGAAATAAAGTAATAAAAGAGACACAGTATAGCCCGTTCCCTTAGATTAAATCATGTCAGGAGCCGGACTTTAAGGCGGAGTTCAACGGGAGCCAGGAATACGATCAGAGAAAGTGAGCGCCTGCAAACTCTTGACAAGCCAGATTCACTGTTTGACACGAAAAACAGGAATATGACTGAGCTGGCCAATACAAGATTCTCCTTATACTTTGTGAATGATTGCCCAGACGGATGAGTATCTGTATTCAGTATCTGTAACCACTAGTGTCTCATTAAAAAAAAAAAATGTTTTCTTTTCTTAATATATACATTTCTTACAATAATGGTGTTTTTTTTTTTTTTTGCACTGCTATAGGCACATAGTGCTCTCCTTCACCTTGTAGCTGACAGTCACGCTTGTGTTTGCAAATATGTCAAATGAATTAAGGATACAACATTGCGTAATGTAAAATGCATGCGAGCACTGGTTTCAGGCAATTTAAACTAAACATTGTGTGCATTTCAAACACAGTGGCTGTGCCGTCGCTCTGCAGATGCTCAGTACTCATCGGCTCCCTCTGTGAGGTTTTAGATTATCTGGGTACATTTGATACGATCTGCACACAAATTGTTGTATATTAAGAATTAACATCTGGCAGGAAACGAAAAAGTGACACGGCTTCAAGTCTATTGCACCATTTCATGCAAGTTAGCGCCCGAGGTTGTTTGTGTGAAAAAATATTACCCTTTGTGTAGTAAGTATATTTTACTAGAAAATATATATTTTTATGCCCCAAAAGGCAAGGCAGATGTTTTCTGATATCTCAGATAATTATCCCTCCTAAATCGCTTTCTTTGATGATCTGGCTTTACTTGTTATAATAAAAGTGATCAACATTTGTCATTTGTGTGACCAAAAAAAAAATTATTAAACTTGTCAAAAAAAAACAACTTGTTCAATTCTTGTCATCATTGTAGGGGCTAAAAATACACAGTCAAATTAAGATATTACTCGGGAGTCAGTCAACTTGATGGCTGTGACAGTCTGTTGTCTGTTTTTACCTGAGCTACAGCTGACACCTGTTCCTCTGTGGGCTGACAGAGACGGTGCAGGCGAAGGACAGTGGAAAGCAGAACGTCTCGGGGGGGAAAAAAGTGATCGCTTGAGTGAGGGAGAAACCGGCAGATCAATGGCAGAAGAATAGAGTGCTCACGCTTCGGTCTGCCCCAGAACTGACAGCGTCAGACGTAATGATGTTCACTCAGTGAGCTACAGAAACCTTGGGGCCACGTGGCTGAAGCAGTGAGTCCACTGTCCTGCTCTCACCGAACATGCTCCTCTGCATGCTATTCAATAATGTCTCTTTTTGCACGTATACAAAAACGGCTTACACTGGTAGGTTTTGAATACTACAGTGTGTACACTGTTAATGGTATGTATACATCTGTGTACACTACAATGTATGTTACACAAAGACGTTACTATTCTCAGATTGTAAGAAATCAGTTATTCACTTACTTATTGCCTTATGGGGTGATATCAAAGGTAGATTTTAGCTTTAGGCTCTCTCAATAACTTGTAATTGGTTGGAGTTGGTTTTAAACAAAGAAAATTCTTTTTGATTAACGTCACTGAATCGTTACTGCATTTTAAACCTGCTTCAGATGTGTTAGAGCCTCGGTCGTGAAGACAAATGCAGAGACTTCTTCTGATTGGAGGATCTGACAGATATGGGGATAGTTTCAAGGTTCTTCTGATATTTTTTTACATATTTGACAAATATATGCGAAAAATGTGTGCAAATCAAAGTGAGGGTCACAATTAAGCACATTGCGTTTGTGTTTTTTCTCCTTGAAAACTCCAGAATTTAATTATTGTCACTTATTAAATCCTTATACTGTGTAAAAATTTTATGTTATTTTACACAGCTGACATTTTGACATATCACTATTTAAAAAAAAGGTGTTAATAATCAACTTTAACAGCAGATTAAAACATGGTTTACTGAGACAGAACCAGTGCTAATGTTATTAGTGACATCTGTGCTTTTTCAATTATAGCAGTCAAGTCAAATTGTCTGCTGTGAAAAACAACTATTTTTAAAAATCCCATTGTCAGGACAGAACTGATCATGTCAAACTAACATTTAACATTTCTCCAATTAAACACTTATCCAGCATTTTCCGTATATATATATATATCTTTTTTTTTCTGTAACATTACCCATAAAACAAAGGGACAAAATGGGTTGAAAAAGAGCACATTAACCTAAGTTATAGACATGCCGTGCTGGGTTTAAATAGTACTGTCAAACATTCTACAATAAAGTTTTATTGAATATTATTTTTTACAGTTTAATCAGTAATATCAAAATTTAGTGTTGAACTTAGGGACAAATGCCAACACCTCCGTGGCGGCAGAATCTACCCCCTGTTCTATAATAAGTGAGGGCATTGGTTGTATGTGCAAACGGCTTATAACGACCCATAGTTAGGTTTTATTGTTAAGTAACGTCTTGCAGCTGAGGTAATTATGATGGAAATAAAGCAGAAAGTTAGAAGATGGCAGTATAAAGCTTAACACTGTCTTCACCTGAAAGACAAAACTTTCACTATAACATATGTTCATTAGTTTAACCATAATGAGAAGATGACAAAATGTACAGGATGTATATGATGCCTATGCCTGTTACTATGACAACACGTCTCCAGTAGGCCTACCTACAGTTAAAGCCCTATACGTGTATATATTTGTTCGATTTGGAGGAATCATTGTTAGTTCATATCCAGCCGTCACCTCATATATGTCGAGAAACAGCTCCAACTGACAGAGACATGAAGCCAGTGACGCAACGTAACAATCGCACACATGCAACCATAACGTTTCCCGTTGGTGTCAGCTTGCACTGCATATTAATGACAGTGTTATGCCAGCCTCGTGCACACCTTGTCACTTGACATGTTACCAAAAGTGTTTCTGAAGGTGAAAAAGAAAGAGGCAGAGCTGTGAGCAGATGAGGCGAGATGATTCGAGAGACTGCAGGCGTGGATGGAGTGAGGAGTTGGATCATGGAGAAGGGAGGACAGAGAGGAAGTAGTGGGATGTAGAAGGATGCAAGCTGGGAGCTGGATAGTTGGGATTTTGCAAAGAGGGTGACTGCATTGTTTTTTGCATGATACTACACACAAAAGTCTCAAAACATAAATCCCCCAAAACAGACCATGAACAAAACATAACATGCCATTATTATTTCCTCCCATGTATCACTAACACTAACACCAATGCTTCCTGTGAAAAATCCTTTACACCAGCTGAGAGGACAAAAAACAAACATCCCACTCATTATGCAGTGTGGAGATAAGTCACTGCTTATCTAACGTGTGTGATCACATCGAGGTGTCTCAGCACAGAGGATTAACAGAGGAGTAGCGCCGCACTGGAACTGTGACAGACAGGTCACCAGGCTGCATAGTTAAGCAGCAGAGAATAAATGGATCCTTTACACGCGTCAGACGTTGAGACACCGAACATAAAATTAAAAGGTCAGGTCACGTCAGTATTTTAAATGGGGAGATTCCAAAACAAAGTAGAAGCCGAGTGATCGGATTCACTATACATGGCAAAGTAAAAACTCATCTTTTCCTCTTGAGCTAAAACTTGCACCAAATTTGAACCAATAACCAGGAAGAGGCGTGTCAGTGATATTATGGTCAGTGTCTTGGTGATTTCAGGATCATTATGAAACTGTGGCGGTACAAATGAGACTATGGCATGCTGCAACAGTCCCGGTAATGGGAAACAATTATGTCGTTGCGTTGCACAATTATCTGTTAATTGACCTCTTCTGTTAAGTACAAATCACATAAAAGGACTAGTTTGAAAGCAGTAATTAGACAAGGTTACCTTTTTTTTAATCTCATTAGCAACGGAGCTAAGAAGCTTTTTTCCCCCCTTCATAAACTCCATCAAACTCCGCTTCAGAAAAAATAAATTAAAAATAAATCAGAAAAAAATAAGCAGTTGCCACACGTGCATTCAGACTGGACTGTGTTTATGTCCACAGCCATGTTTTGTGTGCCTTAAGAGTTTGTCACTTACCATAACGGAGATGTGCAGCAGGTGCATATGTTCATGCAGGACATGAGCAGGCTCCCGGGGCATGGGCTGTGTCGTCTGAGCCACGAGCTCCGACTCAGTCATAGACACGTGGAAGTACAGTGTCCCATTTTCCAACCACTGCTGCTTCCAGTGCACCTGAGAAATATCTTCACCAGTCCCCGACATCTCTGCAGAGGAGAAAAGGGGAAGGTATCAGGATGTGCGATCAACATTCCAAAAGACGCTAACATTAAAAATTGAAGGGAAAAAAAATAAATAAAAAGAGAATGAATTGGCTAGAGAATAAACCGCAGTTCAACAGTGACTGTTAAGTTATGCATTAAAATTCTAGTGCGGCGCTCTCTCAACACATCATCATCACTGTGCTGCGGCTGGAAACCTTGACCTCTCGAATAGCTGGACAGTTTTCCTAGCCTGTCATAGTGTTGTGCTGCTATAGAGAATTACTGTCAACCTCCTGTACTGCTCAGCTGTGTCACAAATGCTTCAGCCATTCCACTGTGTCGATATAATGCTTCAATTATGACCAACACAAACCACAGATGGGAAATGCTTATTTCTCCTAAAAAGCATTTGTTTACATTCCTTTTGTCAAGAAAGACAATTAGAAACAAAAAAAAACAGCAGAAAATGACAATGGGTCTATTAAAAGCCATTAAATTCACATGTCCAGAGAGCTATTAGAAATGCTTCTCTACATCCAGTTTCTTCTTCCTATCCCTATAAATCATACTACTTTTTTTTTTTTAGCAATACTGTGTTCGCTCCGGGGCATCAAGCATCTGACATCAAAGGGAAACTGGAAATATTTAATAGCAAGGAACAGGAGGAAGTGTGCAAATTTTAAAAAAAGGAAAAAAAAACACCTCACTACAAGTTATGGGGCACTGGAAAGCAGAGAGCAAAGGGATCACCGGTTTATCCCGATACGGATCACGGCACAAGAATTTAATGCCGGTGAGTGGGAGTGGTTTTCAGGAGCGGTGTACTGGGAAACCTCAGGGAGCCAAGACTGTACGGCCCGATACAGTATTTGTCACGAGGCCGGGTGACAAGGGCACGGACATCTGCTGACATCTTCTATCAGCGGCAGGTAGCAAATGACAAATGGCTTTCGTTGCTGCTGGTTATTAACCTGCTGACTCTGGGTCAGGGGACATGGGCGGCAGGAGACTGTTATGTGAGCTGTGCTCAATAGTGGCACAAGCCTTCAGGTGCAGTGTGGGAGCGTGCACGAGAGATATCCCCTTGTACAATAATAGAACATCTCCTCCACATTCACACGATCTATTTTTTCAAATAGAACATTGTTTAAATATAACTGATTCAGAGCTGCAAAAATGTCAAATGTACAGTCAATGTAATTTCTTTTTCATTGTTGATCAATTATTATTTTCAAGTAATTAGGTAATCAAGCATCATCAATTATCTTATTTTTGATTCTTGTCCTTTTTTCTTTGTTTGGAAATAACGCAATTAATCCAAACATTTGCTAACCAGATATTATTGACTGATTAGTTAAAGTAGCAATTATCAATAATCACACTGCACTCTAAGAAAATTCTAATTGTTGAAGGTATTTTTGAGCAATAAGTCCACACAAACTCTGTCTTAGTCTTTGCTCTAAAAGCACACTTGAAACAACCTTTGCGAAAGACCTGAGAAATGTTCGACATACTTTTGCTAATTCCATCCTATGATAAAATTTTGTTGAATGCGAAAATAGTAAATTCCTTAACTGTGGGCTATTCAACTCTTCGTGTTTAATCTGTTGGCAGAAAATGCACTGCTTGACCTTGACAGATGAGAAAGGTTGGTCTGCTGGGCCAACAGTGAGGTTCCTTCCAACCATCTGCTACTGTTTGCAACAGATCAAATCAAGCTCCCGTCAACTTCGGCATGAAATTGTGCTCGGATGATTTTTCTGTACGCGCATTTCAGATAGTTAGGGCAGGTTTGTTAACACTGACAGCACCGGCTCAGTGAGTGGGACATGGCAGTTGGGGCGTCAGTAAGGTTTTCAATATCGCTTCATTAGTAGCTCAACATAATTATCTACCTCTTGTGGCCCCTAGAGGAGCTCAGCAAATGTCACGGTGTTGCTTTAATTAACTGTGATATAACAAATATTAAAGTGATGGAAGAAATAACATTGAGGATGGATGGCAACAAAGTTTCTAGTGCTGTTACCTATCTTTCCACGATTGTAATGTAGATGAGGGAGCTTGGCGAGGTTCACTATTTATGAGACAAAAGCAGCGTGTGTGTGTGTTTGTGTGTGTGTGTGTGTCCTTGTCTTTTGTGTTGTGAGGCCTGTCATTGGGCACCGGGCCAGACATTAGTGGGATATAGGTCTATGGCCTCAAGGTCTGCTTGTAATTCATTAGGAGGAACATTATTAATGTGTATATGTGGATGACTGTGTGCACACACGAGTATACTGTTGAGTGGGAGGTGTGTGTGCTCCCAGCGAGGGCGTCAGCAGAACAATGTCTCCCAGACAGAGTCCAAGGACAACGCAGAAGAATCACATGATGAACACTGACGAAAACCTGTGAAAAAAGCCCCCATGATCGCAAGACAATTTTAGATTTATTTTTTTTTTAGCCATTTTATTAATTGCAATGTTTTGCAGTTTGGCCCAATACATGCAAAAGAGTGTACTTATATTTCTGTTACTGTTTACTACCATGTACCTAGTGGTCTAGTATGTAGGATTCAACATGCCGTAGGTTTGTTTCATGGGAGGAAATCAGGCTTTGGCAAACAGCTGTTGATTTCATTCAGTGAAAATTCAATGCGAAAACATCAGTAAACCTGCACTAAAAATCTACTCAGTGCTAAAGGCGGCTGGTGAAGTACGCTGCAGTGTTAAGCTATTTGGAAATATGGATGTTGGGGAAACTAGGCTTGTCACTGCTACAGGCAACAATAGCTCCGACACATGGTGGACATTTGTTCATCGCCAGATGCACTCGACCGCAGTACGGAAGGTTAGAAAGTAGTGACTATAATGATCAGTAACCAGAGCTGAAGACATCAGAGCAGTGAAGAGAAGTCAGTCGAGCCTATCTGTCTTCTTCTTTCGTCTTAAATTCCCGCTGCCTCAAAGAAAACATGTCCAGTGCAAGAACTTCACAGGGACATCATACGTCTTCGCTGTTTCTGTTACTCGCGCAAATGACCACCGCCACACTACATTTCAGCAAACCAAGTGGACTGCTGTCATTTGTCATTGTTAAGTTTTACAGGAGGTAGGCGTTTTCAGCAAGACGCCGCTGTACAGGACCTGCCCACACCAGACCAATTAGGGAGTCGCAACCAGCCTCTGGACAAAGTGTCGCATTTAGCGGAAACAGATGGATATCCCTCCAACAGGGATAAACAGGTAGTGACTATTGCTCCCACGTGCATCCTGTTGAACAGTAGAATTCAAAAAGAATGATCCTCTGCCATAAGGTGTTAGCCGGCACCAGTAATGACAGATAAGACGTTACTTTATAACACACTCCCACTGCTTTACTGTTTTCTCTGCCTCTTCAAGTGTTTCCTCTTGTAAAAGGGGAAAACACTGAAGTAATCTAAACGAATCATTGCTTCCTCCTGTGGCAATGGACATAAAACACCCTCATCAACTGCAGGTGGGCGCAGTGACCTGTGCCCCCCAGAAATGGCAAAGCATGTTTCCGACCCAGTTGCCACAGTCGGCCACAATGAGAGTTTGCGACTGTGCAGGCAGTGTGTTATTCAACAGATATTCACAGATTCAACATTCGAGTGCGTGGACCAGTAGTGATTACAGACTCCTTTCAGAAGAAAGGCTGGAAATGATGTTGTCCCAGTCCACATCCTTGCACTGCTCCACTGATGGTGAACACTGAAATCTCCTTTAATACAATGGCAGTTACCATGGTGATTTTACTAAAATATAACTGGCATATTTTCTGACACAGCTGAAACCCATCTGAATATGAGGTTTCAAAAATCTCATGAGCGTACGACTTACAAACATACCTTTATATAACCTCAAATAAACCCTGGTGCTCTTCACAGTCATTTCAACTTTAACGACTCATCTTTTTTGTCAAACATTTCGCATTACCCGTATTATTCGATTTTTTTGAAAGATCATCGCCATGTCAATCAGAGACAGCACATGCTGCGGATTAATAAATAGAAGCATTGCCAAGGTGGCGCTGCCTGCAACAGCCTGACAGACAACAGACAAGTGTTGAAGTCATCCCTGCTATTGGAATATATTGGCTAGCAGCTGGAAAACATATGCACGCACATACATACACGGTCCTCCGCCCGCCCGCACAACAACACACGTTCCCTAAAGGTTGGCATTCATCAGTTTAAAGGTGATCACTGCAGTGCAGAGTCGGTGATTGTGCAAGCCCGACAGCTTCATGACAGTTTGTCAGGTCGGCAACACGCACTTGTCATCAACATTTACGAAGATGAAAGCAGGCACCCTAAAGGCACCATGCTGCCTGCCATTACATACATGGTCAGCCCTGTCAGTCTTCCTCATGTCATTGTGCAGGCTGCCTATAGTACGAATGTCTTGTCACAGCACAATGGGTATGAATATTCAATAATTCATGAGCGAACAGGGTACATCGGTTTCAACTGTCTCCAACCAAAATGAAAGCAAAGTTAGGAAAGGTGACATGAGAGTTTGTAATGGAGAGAGACAAACGAGGAGGAAGTGACAGAAAGGGGGGAAGAGGATTTATCAGTCTGACACTCATCAAAGGTGTTCAAGAATATTAGCATACCTCCGAGGCATTCAAATTTAGCAATCAAAAAGTCTGTCACCTGTGACAAAGGCAGATTTTACATGTTCTCACGTTTCAACTTCACACTCCTGTGGACAGGAACCGTTAATTAGTAGCGAGTCAAACATGTTGGGAAAAGAGAGCCTCCTTTATCAGTGACTCAATGGTCTGGATGACATATTCCCAAAATGCTAATTGTCCCATTAGCATTTATGAGGATCTGATAGGAGCAATGGAATATTTAGGCAAACACAGGATGGGCTACAAAAGGCACGCAGGGTTTCTCTTTCCAGTTTAAAAGCCATGCAAATAAAGGTCACCCTAATGTCTCATGACAAACACTAATGAAATAGCTGGCATTCGCATAAAGCCCAATTAAAATGAACGCAATTAAAAAAGCATCAAGACCCTTTTTTTCCCCTTTTCCTGGAGCTGCAACTGTCACCTACACAAACCTGCCACATTGTCAGATAACGCAAATGTGTTATTCTGTCGAGATGATCAGTCTAATTTCCAATATCACAAGCTGGTCCATATTTTCTCACCATCAATGAGCCATATCCAAGTGCATAATTGAGTCCCGCATTTGCTGGCAATTTCAATGTACATTAAAAGTCAAATAAATCACTAAGTACTACTTCAAATACTAAAAAAAAAGCTAAGGGGAAAACCATACTGGGATTTCAGTATGTGAAGGAAGGGGAAAAAAAAGGGTGTCAGTTGTTTATTCCCCCTTTCAGACCTCCAAGTGCTGCAGACTGCTGCAGCTATGCTTCCCCGCTCAATCAGCACTGTGGGATCCATTTCTGTTGACTCAACACCTGCTTCTCTGGATGACCCGTTTTCACCTCCCTTCGCCGCATGACCCACACTGCAGAGGCCACTTTAAATACTTTTACATCTGACGCACAAGCAGCACGCAGAATAGCAACAAATTTGTAGTAGTTTGTTAATGTTACTCGTTCTGTGCACGCACACATTTTATGAAGAATACATTCACCTGTGTGTGTTTTGAGTCACTGTCTCAATTAAAACAAACAGTAAAAAAACGTTTTTTTTTGCACAGTGAAGTCAAAATGTAAGTTTGGCTTTCTGTGGGAAATTTACATTATTAACATACAACAACGAAGCTCAAGCAAAATTTATGTGTGGATCTATATAAGCCTTGTCCGTTGTGCTCTTACTCTAGATTAGTGAGGCGTCGTGCCAGAAAAACGAACCAAAAACAAGAGGCGTCCTACTCCTAATGTATTTAAAGTGACACATTAATGGGATAAACAGTCCCCTTATCTGCTGAGTGCATACGCTTCTTCTAAAACACTACAATCCCATTAACTAGACCTATTCAGATTTCACAACTCTCTCACTCTCTCTTACAATAACGTAAAGCTTGTCCACCAACGAAGGTTGTCTGCCAGTGCCAAAGTGGGAGGCTCGAGTGTCGTAACACACACATTAAGATTTACTAATCCTTTGTTTTGGCTTCAATAGAGTTGCCTTCAGTAGATAAGTCAGATAAGAAGGTTAGGCTGCACTGGCCGTTTGATTTGAAAGCGAGACTGAGAGCATTGATGTCAACTCTTTGCCAAGGAAAGTCAGAATAAAAACGAACATCTGAAAAAACACAGATACCGCCGCTAACAGAGAGAGCTTATGCTCTCGCAGCACATAAAGTAAAGGGGCCTCACTGGTACTGATACCAATACTGCCAATGTAGAGTTAAATAAAGGTCACTTGTTTTTGGTCTGTTAAATCTGATGGCATGTGATGCCATTTACTGAGTCTGTCGAGTCCTGCAGCTGCATCTTCTCAATTTTTGGAGCTGAGCGAGGTGTTTACCGTTACTGCAGATGTAAATGAGGCAGCCCCTGTTCGTCTGATTTGCATAAAGTCCCACTAAACAAGGCCTGATACCAGTCTGTTTTGACAAGTGTTGCAAAATGTCTGGAAAGCGATGGAGCGTGGAGGAGTGTCTTCTGCTGATAAACTTGGAATCGTGATTGTGGACAGGACGCACTGGCGACACGGGTGTGTGCATCCCGTAGACGAGTGACGGAGGTAAGAAGAGAGGGAGAGTAAATGCTCAAATGACATCATGCTTATCAAAATATAATGGCCCCTGCCTGCCAGGAGTGGCCACATGGGATGTCCCTGTGTACACCAAGCTCCCTCCGGGTTCAGGATCTCATTCTGGATTCAGCATCAGCTCACTAACCTTATCCTGGAAAGGGTTCAGGTTTGGAAATCAAGTCCTGCTCTAGTAACTCCATTAATCGTTTGGGGGATAATGTTTTACTCTGCAGCATCCATCGCTTCCTCTGTACTCAAGTTTGTTCTTTATCTCAATTACTCACTTCGATAGCATTTTGTATTTCTGCTTTGGATGAATCCAACAAACTCAAGGGCGAAGTCAGGTATTCCGCCTATAGGAGTTGTGTGGTAGGCTACGGTAGGCAGATCTTTATGTTCAAAAAATTCAGACGCAGCCATAACCTAGAGTTTCAACACAGTTCTTATATGTTGACAGGTCTCTGCCGGCCATTTTCGGCCTTGGCACGAGCCCTGGATTACAGCCCTGTCCCTCAGCCTGTTATTTTGTCCCTTAATGAATTTTGTCATAGGACTGGCGCTGACTACTTTATAAAGTTAAAGAGGAACCGGTCTGTGACTATTTTCTTTTTAACAGGTCAAGCTTGACATGATGAGCTTGACGCCTCGCCAGCTGCTTGCTGGATCCATTTTCCGCCTGGCACAGCCTCTAAACCGACATGCACGAAAGTCTTAATCAGCTTCAACCAGGAAGTGGATGATTCCGAGGCACTGTTCTCTGGCTCTGTGGCCTGTACAATCATGGTCCTTTAATGTCCTGCTTGTCAAGCCTGCGGCAAAGCAACATTAATGTGCAGAATAGGGTGAGTGAAGGCTTGGCAACATTACTGGTGTACTACTGTGCTTTATGTGCTGAAGCAACATTTTCAAAACCTAATAACAGAACAGAGGGGGGAAACTCTCTGTCTCAATCTTCAAGACTAGTGACCATCACAGATTCAAAGATAGGTTTCCCGACACAAACATATCACTACGGGTTAGACTTTTAAAGAGATACTGTATCTATTCCAAAAATAGCAACTCATCAAAATCATCAGTATTAAGTGTTTGATTTAGTAAAATACAAAGAAAAGTTTTGAGATTCGTTGAAAACATTTAGAAAAAAATCCTGATTTAGATAATTATATTCACAACCCTGCATTGGTGATTGATGTACATCACTCGATTTTTTTTTCCTTTTTAGGTGACTAAAACATTTAAAGATTTCAGTTCTCTCTATTAAAACACCCCAGTTGCCATGTTGCTTGAAGTTGTGAGCTATTAAGTCCGATCTTGCTGAATTTTACATTACTCCGTTAACCTTGAATCGGTTGGATGTTTGCAACCTGTGCGCTCTTTCTCTCTTATCTCCACTTCTGTTCCCTCCGGGGCTATGTTTGTTGTCAGTGCGCAGCTGAGTGTGCGTTTTCTTCTCCCCGAATATGTAGTTTAGTGTGACAACCCACAGCGCCAAGTCAACTGCATACTTTGTTCTTTGTTGGCATGACTCACATAATTACTACATCACCGGATTGTACTCATTTATATTATTCCTTAAATTGTTGCATATCTATACTGACAGAATTCCTTCCACGTTCATCTATGCTCACTGATTAAATGTGCATATCGCGGAAATGTGCATATAATGGAAATCTTATAGTTTTATGAGTGCACTGAAATATTCACAAATAGCAATTAACTGGTAAAAACGATTGGGCAGGATTCAGTCCTAACGTAACGGGAATTACCAGGTGCTCCATAGGGACTCATCAATGTCATGAACAGATGGGAGTGTATTCAGAGCTGCTAAAACTGTTTATCTCGAACACTGACAATGAATAAAAGCTGAAAATTCCGACACAAATTAAAATCAGTCGAAAGAAAACCAAAAAAAATAAAAACACCTTGTTTATATATCTTTTACTCCGTTTCATCTGTCTTACAAATCTTTTATTATCTTAGATGAGTACCTCTACTGATTTGTGAATGTGTGTTTATGGTACGTCAGAACATTGACAATCCTGCAAATAAATTATCCACAATAAATAAATAGCCTATGCTATGTTAATTAATTTCCTGTGGGCATGGCTGTGTTTCGCCTGATTAATGATGGTAATGCCACTGCCATGCTGAGCTGGGTCCCCTGTCACGGGAGATAAATCAGTTGTGCACTGTAAGGCGTCATGCCCCAGCTGTGTCCAACATATTCACCTAAACTGGCTTTCTGACCTATGATACAACAAGGTTGTGACATTAACTGTACTTGATCATAAGTCAAGTACTTTGTTACTCGTGAGACAGTGAAATGGAAACTGACAACAGCATGTGCAAGGTGGATTCTTCTTGGTGTTGGAAATGTACATTATTTAATTAAACACACACATACACACACACATATATATGTGTGTGTGTGTGTGTGTGTGTGTGTGTGTGTGTGTGTGTGTGTGTATATATATATATATATATATATATATATATATAATCCACTAAGATCAATTCATGTAGACCAGCTGCAGAACAAGGATTATTATGTCATCTGAGAAAGGAGAAGAAGCAGATTAACAGCCTGCCAGTGTTCACCATATTAATTCCATGTAGACTATTAAAGCAAGTATTGCTATAACCATTACACGTAGAGCCTGTTACAAAGACAAAAGCAAGGACTAAGCCATACAAGTATTAGGTCAGGTCTTTTGGGTTTATGGGGAGCCTCAGGGAAAAGGTCCTGCACTGCTCCACAGAAACAAATTGAGTCAGACATCGCCATGCCAGTATTTTAACCTCCACAGCAACAACGCCCATTTTGAAAATATACGGCAGTGCGGTTATGTGAACTCATGATTTACGACCAAGGCCCATGCGGTTGCATGCTTTATGTAGCAAGGCAAACAGCAACGATACAGATGTCACCTTAATCTAGGACATTAAATCAAATGTTCAAGTTATAACGCATTTCTATATCAAGGACATTTCACAAAAGAACAAACTACTTCAGAAGTAGTCACTCAAGGCTCAAGTAGTGCATTTTCCTCTCACAACAAATGAGTGACTGCCATATAATGATGCCCGGTGTGAAAAACATTTGCACAAAAACTGCATTTCGGAATGTTTTTAGTGAAAATGTCTCTAGCTGTCATGTACCTACTTGGAGAAATAAGTGCTTTGTGTATGAGCCGGACAAATTACTTTCTGCCAATTCCGAACATGACTCATTCTTGATATTTTAAACATTTAGTTAACACTCGAGCACTGCAGACACCTTGTCGTCGCAGCCTCATCTCATCCTCGTCCCAAACTTTGGCCTGACACAAACTAACTGGCACAACCCAGCGCTTCCAGTCTCTGGCCGGATGACTCATATAATAACAATATATAATGTATGTAGTTTCAACAAGCAGTTTAAAACTCAAGCATAGACGAGTACTGGTGCACAATTTTATACATCCGGGTGCATTAAAAATTTTATCAGGTTTGTAGAACTAGTACTCAAACCAGCACTGCTCAGATGCCTGTTCACTGCACAGTGCGAGGCCATAGAGGCATATCATGCATAATGTTTAATACTGATACTAGGAATATCACAATGCAAACTGATTACCAAGGTATACCAATTCAAGATATCCTCGTTTTCGACATATTCTTTCATTAGATCCATCACTCAGAGAGCTGGATTGCAAAAGCGAATCAATTTTTTAAGCCACCGCTCCATATTCCTGACTTCCAAATTCAATTAGGTTGTAGCTTGCATAATTCAAAAGGCTTTGCTCCAACCTGCATGTGTGTCCCAGTGCCCCAGGAGAATGAAGTCAGTTGAAATGACTGGGACCTGCCCAGACTGTGAGACTGTTGTTTTCTTAAAGGCAGGTCACACAGTTTGACAGAAGAAAAAAAAAAACAAAAAAAAAACAGTGGATTAGACATGTGTCAATTTTATAATGACCCAACCCACACTTTAAAGGAGAAGACGTACTGACTGACAAAGATCAGAGGGAGACACCAAGCAAAGCTGCGCTGGAGCCCTGACGAAACTGAGCCAGATGTGAGAGAAATATGGGTTTAAATCCTCTGTGCTGACTGCAGGTTCTGCAAATACGACAACGAAGCAGGGAGACTTGGTTTCTTAAAATATTTTAAAAAAACATTAAAAAAAACTTCAATGCATGACTCAACTGAGCTAATTAATAATAGATAAAGACTTAAGCATCAAAATTGACTATAAATAAACGCTGCTAATATTCCATTCTTCGCCTTGTGGGTTTCCAACCATCCTCAACACTCAACCGACATGAAGAGATTAAAAAAAACAACACAAACCACACACAAACAAATACCAAACTCTTTTAATCCTTCCTAATTCCTCTCTTTTGTTTTTTTTTTCACTACTTTTCTAGATAAATAAATAAGAGGAGAATCCGAGTCAACTTGGCATGGTGCGCTTTATTAGCGTAAGAGGCTTATCGTCAGCATATGAACCCAGTTCCAATATTACTCAGTACCGTATCAGCTTCCAGCTCCGGCTCCTGACGACTCTGACAATGCAAATGAAAAGTAAAAAGAAGATTAGGAGAAGCCACAAAGGACCATGGAGACTTCAGCAGCATGGTTGATGGAAGGTGACTGACGCATCACGAAAGGTTCATGCAACAAGTACCGTACACTGGAAGAGGGTCCACTTGACATGTTGGTGTTACTGTAAATACTGTATGAAGACTGGCATCTATTCTGTGCGAGGGAGTGTGAAAAAATCTGTCACATATCCACTAGGAGCAATAAATCTAGGTTTGCTCTTATCTCCTGCCTACCTGCTCTATTCCACCTGATAGTAAATAATTGCCATCGCAAGGAAAGATTAATCATACCTATTCATCCTGCTCTCTTTTGAAACCAAGGGAAAGTAAGTGGAGTCCTTCATTTGATGTCAACTCTTTTACAGCTCGGATGAAGCACCATTGGCTACAGTTTCTTTAGTGATGGAAAATTTACTAAAGATGCTGCGGCAATTAAAATGGACAGTTAAGAAAAGTAAATATATATATTACACGTGTGTGTGTGTGTGAATTTAATTTACAGTAATAGCTGGGCACAGATGGTGGTTAAATAAAGCCATGCATGAATATAATCATATAAATCAAAAAGGAGATGCATTTTTGAACTGTAAGCGACCTTTCAAAAAAATCAGTTTTCTCATACTTATATCTGATGTGCCACACGCATCAGTCAGACAACCACTGCATGCACTCAATAGCAGATCACTCGCACCACTCATCTAACCTCCACCACATACTAGCCTCTGTCACTCTGCGTTAGTCCTCTGAATCTGACCCCATGTGTTCTTGCCTGAGCACCCACAGCGCCACCCACAGAGCAGCGTGCAGAGTCTGAGATGTAATCTCCTCCACTTTCCCTTCCACTGTTGTCCCCCCATTGTGCGACAGCCCTGTGTTTTTGAAGCCAAGGCAAACCTGCCTCCATGTGGTCTCTCCACCACCGATTGCGATCAGAGCTCTGCAAGTGGATTTCTATCTCACCTGGATTCACTTGACTGACACATTGATTTCTATCTGAACCAAAAGCCAGTTTCAAATGAGAAAGTGTGTGTCTGTGTGTGTGATGGATGGATGGATGGATGGATGGATGGGCAAAGGAAACACTGCATACGTGCCATTGTGAACACTTTTGCATCCATGCTTGTTTGAAAAGAGCTGATTCAACGTGATGAGTTTTTTTTTCTGCGACAGTACGTTGCTACTTTGCCCGCTGACATGAACACTCCTTTTCATTTCCTGCAACATAAGACAAGCTGCTGAGTCACGCTGACATAACGCCACTGTTTTTTTTATCTCCTTAAAATGAATATTTAACTTGAAGCAGCAAAGGCTGCCATGTTGGGTCCTTTGAAGGCGTGCAGGAAATGTCTGCTTTCAGCGCCGCGCGTACAGGATGTGCACAGACGCTCAATGAAATTTGAGCTGTGTCTTGTCACAGCTTAAAGGTGACACCAGTTATGCAATTAGTCTGTGATGCGGATGAAGTATTTTATTTTTGCCAGATATTTTATAAAAAGATACCCTGTTTATCTGGTTGAGAAAAATCTCGTTGTTGACAAATGTATTTGCATAAAATCGGCGACATGATGAATTAAGTATCATCCTCTTTCTATGGCGCATGTTGCCTGCTTTCTTGCACAGATACACGGTCAGACTACACCTATTGAGCAGGCTGCTCTGAGACTGTATCACATGACCATAACAGACGGCCTCTGTCAGATGTCATTAGCAAGCAACTCTGTTTCCTTTAGACAGCAGACAGTGTGAGGGCGCAGATTCAGCAAGGGAAGAGGCGCAGGCACCAGAAGCTGCAAGAAGCACGCACGATAAACGCGAATACAAAAACTCACGAGTGCAGCTTTTCTCATGCCTGCACACAAGGGATTTTTGTTGTAACAGCAGAACTAAGACAACACAATAATGGCTTAAAGCAAAGCTCGGAAGTGCTTTTTTTTGATTCAGTCACAGGCTCTGACTCTAGGGGACTCAGATTTCTAAAGCAGGTATCTGCTTTATGTGATGAGGCCTCAGGTCTTGCACACAAAAACAAAGAACATCAACTCTGCCAATGACTCCTATTTCCATTTCCGTGACAAATATCTTTATGGCACATCTTTCTGGAAATGCAGCCTTAGGATAAAACGAGTGTGTCTCCAGGGACTTATTGCAACGGTTTAATCGGATCTAACATCTGCAGACTTTTCAAATGCATGTAAACATACTGCGCTCAAGCATTTTGTCAAGTGCCATGCAGTCTCCCAAAGCGGATGTTGACCACTTGGATGGTCTCTTTTGGCTCCAGTGATTTTATTTTTGTCTTTGGCTGCATCCCTTCTCCTCCTGCTGAGCACTCCACATTGCCAACTCCCTAAGATCCCTCCATATTTAAAATCAAAATCCAACACGTTTCCCAGAATAAATCTGAACACAGACCGTGCTCAGTCATGATTTTTTTTTTTTGACTGAAGCAACAATGATCATTTTCTGGATTATCAAAAAAAAATCTTAATAGCTTTTATGTCCTGGCTGATGCAAACACAAAAACATAAAGCACAAATAAATCTTTATATATTCAAATATATTTGACTGTAAATCTCTGAGCAAAAATCTCTCAGTCCACATAAGCCTGCCCAATCCACCATCAACTTTAGTCAGTCACATATATTATGGAAATTGTGAAGGTTAATACTTCTCAAAAAAGAAAAAAAAACATAGCTCAGTCAATGTCAACATTCACAGAGTAAATGTTTGCAATTCACTGACAAACAGACATTATTTTCACTGTCATGAAGCTCCACAACCAGGCTCCTCCTGCGCCACTAATCACAAAAACCCATATACACACAGTACTTACATAACAATTATTGAACAAAATATTTTCAAAGAGCTTAAAAACGACTGTATACGTGTGTGTGTGTGAGTGTGTTTACGTAAGAGAAAGGGACTAATAAATACACTAAATCCCAGAATCTAGAATTGCTAATTTCATTGTGGCAAGGACAAATGAGTTTTATATTTGTTTAATGTTTTATATAAAACTGAGAGCAGTCAGGGGCCAAATCCTCAAAAATGAGGAGAGCTTAAAGGATCCCCTTACCTAAACCACAAAAAACAGATACAGTATTTACTCTCTTTGTGGTATCAAGCCCCAGATAGCTTGGTTTTCATGTGAAGAAAATCCATCATGCTTTGAACAAAATCATTTTTGCGCTACTCAACATACTGAAATACATTGCAATAAATAAAAACTCAAGAGCAATGTCTCTTTTCTCAAACAATGTCCTCGATCCTTTGGAAACGTGACAGACCTCAATGTCACTCCCTTTGTTTTGTTTGGTAGTTCAGTTGAACGGCTTTTTGTTTTTACTGACTTTCTATTTGTTCCTTTGAGCACAACTAGCAAAAAGTAAATCTGCCTCTTATTTATTGTGACAATGGCAGAATGTCTTTGACGATGCAAATCTCAATTGGCAAATAATTTTAAAAAAAGAGTGAGTCTGGGTCCCATTCATCTACTGTAGCAACAGAGTAAGCCTTTCCACAATTGCCGGAATAAAATCATTCTGCTATCTCAGCTTTTACACATGAATTCACATTTTCCAGCGTTTGCTAATCACATTCCAAGATTTTCCAAGTTATTAAGGTCACAACAGTAGGAAATTTCCTGAAAGACTGAGGCAAGGGGTGGCACCTGGGTCAAGCATGAAGGAGGGTGGACATAATCTCTACAATTTGCTGGAGAATTTCTGCATCACAGCGTATCGCCAAAAGCTCTCGGATCTCATTGTCTTTTCAATTTGCCTTCTTAATCCTGCCGTTTTCTCACACAGGCTCACTTGGGCAATTTCCAAATATTTGACAAGGGGGCTGCCAGGGAAATTTACACAAAATGTCTGCAGCGACATTTGCAGACAGGGCGCCTTCTCACACACAGTGCACCAGACAACCTTCGGAAGATCTCCAGACTTTAGTTTGTGTGTGTTGGAAAGGACCTCGAGTCAGATCGTCCTGTCTGCATGGTGAAGATGTCAGTGATGGGTACAGGCAGCAGCAGACCTCAGCCTGGGGCCAGTCTGAGAGAGCAAATTAATAATATATAGTCTCTAGATATTATTTGATATCTAGTTTTGGGAAATGTTGCAGAGCATGCATTAGTTCCTTATTAGCATTATGCTTCACATTGTACCAAAACCTTTCCAAACTGTGGTGGTTCAATGCAATGTTGCTTGATAGTCTATGTAAAGTCACTGAATATTTGTATTGATGATTATTGACAAACCTCATGAGCTGCACAACACTGTAAAATCTGAGACGCATCCATGGTGCGAAAAGTTCCTATACGATTCTTGGTGGTTTTCTTTCCGTTTCTCTTGATGTTAATCTTATTGTGGAGTAATTGCAAAGTGAAAGACGAGCCGCTTGGTCAGAAGTGCTGACGTTCTCTTTCCTCTGTCTGTACAGTGAAGGATCTATCCTGTGCTGAAACTGCATCTGCGAGAGTGAGTAAGAGAAGTCCTCTGTTTAAATGGCTTGAGACAGGACGTCTGGGCAGAGCTAAAATTAAGTGTTGGCAGAAATGTCCACCACTCAAGAAAATGCATGAGTCCATAATAAGACTAAATCTACATTTTGCAGCTATTGTAGGAGCAGGTCTTCCATTAAGTCAAAAAAAACGAGAACTAAAATCCGCTTTCCCCCTGTAATAGTTTTAACAATGCGAGTTAAAAAGGAGTTAAATTAAGACATCAAAGGAACACGAAATTCTCCCCTGGGATGGTTTAACGTATGAGGGGAGACTAAGAGGAGACATGTACTCGCACGTTTGTCTTTCCTGAGCTTTTGTTGGATGTCATCAATCATACTTTTTTTTTAAATTTAGCTCATTGAGGAATAAAGTCTTAAACTCCCAGAGGCCACATATGAAAAAAAAAAGTAAGACTTTAATAAATGCTCCCTGTCACAACTTGGACGAGGCCACCATTCTAGACCAATAAATTATGTAGCAGCCCTTGAGCCAAGTACGGTGTGACAGGAAGGCCACTACATACACAACACCTGGCGTCACAAAGGTAGATGTAGAAACCTGGCAGTACCTGGTAGTTGCTGGAAACCAGCAGGAGTCTCATCTAGGCAGAAACACCTTAATGAAACATCTCCAACTGGTCCAGAATTCAGCTGCCCGTATTATAACCAGAACTCCGTCCATGCACCACATCACCCCTGTCCTCCAGCAGCTTCATTGGCTTCCAGTCAAATCCCGAATTGAATTCAAAATCCTCCTGTTTACTTTTAAAGCCATCCACAACCTGGCTCAGTCATACCTGTCTTCCCTCCTCCATGTTGTCACTCCATCTCGCACCCTCAGATCATCGTCTGCCCCCCTTCTAAGTGCCCCTTCTGCCCGTCTCACCACCATGGGGAGTAGAGCCTTTAGTCGCTCGGCACCCCGCCTTTGGAAATCACTGCCCCCCGAACTCAGAAATATCAATTCCCCAGCACTTTCCCAAGTCATCACTCAAAACCCACCTATTCAGAACAGCCTATCCTTAGTGATTCTTTTTTTAACCTGTCTCATCTGTGTAACTTATGTACTTGTTACTTTTATACGCTATTTGTCACGTTTTACTTAATTTGTGTAGTTTTGTTATTGCTCCTTTATAGTGTTTTCTTGTTGTACAGTGTCCTTGAGTGCCGGAACGGCGCCTATAAATAAAATGAATTATTAATTATTATTAATGTTTCCTATTCATGTTCTTATTATTTACCATCACCTTTTTGCATATTAGTAACAGGTGCAGTCTTGTAGGACTGTTAATTACGGCATCTGTATTTTATAACACATGACACTGTCTGAAGTTTCCGTAAGTGGCTGATCACAGACAGTTCACAAAATCCAATAACATGGCAGAAAATATAATACACCATAGGCTGTATGCCTGTCTTATGTACAGGACCAGTCAACAAAACCAAGTATACGTGTACTTATGATACAAATCCTATTAATGCCTGAACCGTCAGTCATAAAAGCAGGTTTAATAGAACTGACTCTTGAGATGGGCGTTCAGCTTCCTATAAAACCACAGCAGATGGTATAATGTGCATGTAAACATGGAGACGAACAACACGAGGCAGATACGGGAGTTTTTATAAGTAAGTAATTACACCAGCCATGTTAAACCAACACTAAGCGTACCTCTGTGTTTCCCTACTTATATATGGATCACAGATGAGATATAATGGCAACATTAAGTCTCCTTTAATGGCATCGTCACAATAGGGCATCACTTTAATATTACAAACTGTTAATTAAAACAGTTATCCGTCAACCGTTTACAGACAAAAACATAAATAGACTGGCAATAACAATTCGGATTATGGAAGTCTATTCTTATACATTGCCAGCCTCTCAAAAGCCAAAAACAACAACTGAAAGCCCCTCTGGCATTGTCAGTCCTTTGCCAAATCAGCAATTTTGCAAACTAAAGTAGGCAAACAAAAGTTTAATTTGTGGGTTTATAACTTGAGACGGTACTTCCGAGATTTCTCCAAAGATATTTCGGATCTACTCTTTTAACATGAAAGGGTTAACTGTTCGCGACGTCATGACTGTGACATAATTACAGCACTTCACGCCTCACGTCTATTGGAAATATGGACATTTACGAGTGGCCTCTAATGGGTGACTCGGTGACAGCTTATTACGGTAGCTTAGCCAAACCTCATGGGAGGAATCCATAAAACCACACAACACATCATTAGGAATCTGTCCGACCTTAGCAGGGATACGGCCTTGCAACTAATCAAATGGCTTCTGCCAGTCAAACAGGCTGAGCACCAGGAATGTAACCACGAGCAAGTTGTTTCGAAAGGCACAGTTGCATTCTGTACAAATACAATTACTCAAGGCCTTGAGACACTAACAGCATGTACTGTCTTTATTTAATTATGAAATATTCTACAACTTAGTAGGTATAATGAGTTTTCATATCCATGGGGTATCAGTCTGTCTTGCTGTAATTTCTGTTGACCTTTAAAAACTGCTTCAGGTCTTTTCACTGTGACTTTCGAAACTATTAATTCTTATTCTTCCGACCAGGGTTGGTATCTCAGTGTTAGTGTGGTCCAAGAGAAGGTAGCACTCATTTTGTTTAGTCTGAGAGGCATCACTATGAAGAAACAAATCAATACACTAAAAATATCCCGTATAACCCGTATATTGGAGGTTGGACACTAAGCACCCTGCTGATATTGACACACAGCTATTAGTATTTGAAAGCAGCCTTGGTTTTCACGGTGACAACAGAAAACACTGCACTTAAGCTGCAGTTTACATCTGAAGAGAAAAAAAAATTGGCTCAAACTCAATTAAGGAGGAGAGAGCACTCCTGCAAGCTGCTATCAGCCATTAGGAGACTGTAATAATGACATATAAATGCAATTAATATGAGCGATGAGTGGCAACATCCAGACAATCATTTGCCTACTTCATCATAATAGTCAGTCTCGCAAATCCCATTAGATCTGTGGATGTTATTATAAAAGCTCCAAGAATTATATCCATCACTTTGTTGTCAAGAGGTTGAATGCTCCAACTATTGTCACTTAACTTTGGTCCAAAATGTTATTAAACATGGTGAATTTGGATTTGCTTTAAATTTAAAAACAATACAATAATGCTATTATAGATGCGTCATACGGTCTAATTTTTATAGGAGCACATTGCATGCAAGACTATACTATGTCTAATACTGGGTAGAAATAATGCTATTTGTATTATCCTTGAGTTATCTGAAAGCTAACCTCAAATATGTATATCTACTGTAGATATAAGATAACTGTAGTTAAACTGTGATGACCTCACACAAAAGTATTTGGAAAAAAAACTACATGGATATCAAATGGTATGACCCCTGTTTTAAAGTAGGGATACGTGTGATGCTTCGAGCTCCTATTAAACTGAATTCAGTCACATTAATTTAAAATATTCCCCCAAACTGGTTTCTGCGCCATTGTGCTCACAACTAAGCACATTCAAAAATACCCAGGATGACCAAAATGTGGTCCTGAAGTGTTTATGAAATCTTTATGTCATTCATGTCCATTGTACTAAATTCTAATGCACGATTTACAATGGCACAAGTCATAGTTCTGTGCAAAGTTGCCTGGAAGTTACAGCCATACTGACAGCCACTGTTTCCGGCCTAACTAAATGATAATCGCTAAAGAGAGCCATTTTGAATGGAACCATTAATTGTGTTTGTTGAGTTGTCTCATTACAGAGTTAATTGTGCATTTGTCCTGATTGCGGTCATGTTACAGAACAATGATCAGACTGTTGGACTAATGGGGGCACACCACACACATTCATGCATACAGCAATATATGATGATCTATTTGCACCCTTTATGACAAAGTGTCTATTTCCTATAATAGATAATAGAAAAAAAAGTTATCTTTAAGATCATATCTTGGAAATGGGATAAAATTTGCTGACTTCCAGACATTGCATCCATCACCTCTGTCATTTTCGGGGTTTGACATTGTGAGTGGGTGAGATAAATAGTCCAATTATAAATATCCACTAAAGATAAAACTTAAGGCTTCATGTGTATAAATCAGGTGCCATCAAATAATCAAACAGTATTTTGATAATAAAAGTTGAATAAATGGACAAAAAAATAAACATTATCTCAAAAAAACTTCAAAAGGTAGTACCGACCATCATTCCCTGACCCTCGAGTGACCCAGTTTTATTTCTGTAGTAAAAGTTACATGAAAAAAAAATGACCCCACAAACTGTTAAGGCCGCCATGTTGCTCTGGTCCCATTGACTCAGTCTGATGGAGAAGTAAAACAGCTTTGTCAAAAGCAGCCTCACTGTATCCTTTTTACCCTCAGGCCATGGGAATCATAATCAAATCTGGAGTTGTGACCATCACACAGATACATTGCTGCCTTTGGGGATCTCACACACACACACACACACAAAGAAGTGAAAACATTCCACAGAGAGCACTCGTATTCACACAGCAACAGCCCGAAACACTTTTTCAATAAAAAACTAAATTGTAGTTGTCAGTTTCTTATTGTTCACCAAGGGACATTTTCTTGTTAATCTGCCAAATGTGATTATTCTGCAAAAGAAAACATTGTATTTACCTTGAAAGTACAGTCAGTTCTATGAGTACAGATGCATTTTATGTCCTTTGCAAAAATAAATGTCATCTAGAGCAGACACACAGAGAGTGGTTGTGTATTAAGAAAACAAAGGGCCCTGAGGGTACCCTACTGTTTTTGGAACCAGAACATAATGTGAGTTTAAGAAAAAACCTTTGGGTACCTCCAGCAGAGGAACCCTACCTGCTGCCTACATCCTCCCTCCTTTGCAGCGCAGCTACGGAGATGCCTCAAATTGGCTCCAGACCGTGCTGTTTTTCCTCCCTGTTTGCCTGATATGTGATTTATTTATTTAGCGGAGGTGGCATTAACATTATGCTGCATGTGCTTTTCAGTCTCCCACTGAATGTGTAAAACTGTGAAACAGATGGGAAGAGGATATGTCTCCGTGCCTGTTTGGATGAGCTATCACCACTCGTTTCATCACCACTGGGCCTATATGCATGATCCCATTACTTAAATGGTATTTTGGTAGAGCCTTAATTAAATCCCTTTTAAATTTGTACATTTTCACAAAACAGTCCACTCTGCATATTGAAATGGCGGTAATGGACAGTGGTATAAGAAGATAGATAAAAGATAAATAAAACTGCCGCAAAATAAAGCAGTGCAAACCCATGTGTGCCGGTTGCTCACCTTGACTGTGCTCTTTTGTCAGTCAAAAGACTCCTCACCCACCAGTGACCTCGGGAGAACATGCTGTATTGTTACACTTCTAAGGGTAATTGCTGTTAGATCAGAGCTAATCCAGAGCCAGACAAAATACCTGAAAAAAAACACACAGTGTGCTGCGCCTCAGAATGAAGGCGGGAGAGATACAGCCTGGACATACCAATGAGCTTTCCGTGGATGAGCATGCAGCCTGTGAGTCCAACCGTCTGTTTTCCCCTAAGGCTAATCAGACATGTATACTATGTGCTGAAAACACCTCCATTCAGATTTATTGCTGGAGTATGAATTAAAATCATTATATCTGAGCGGGATATGTTCTAAAAATAGTAAAAAAAGAGGATGTGGAGTTGATGATACAAAAACATATTGTGCTTAATCACTGTAAAAGAAAACAAAAAACACAGCATCCTGCAGTATGTCTGATTGCATAAAATGGCTCCGTCAGCCATGCAGAGAGCGCGGTGATTTTGAGGTGATAACACTGATAAGAAAAAAAAATATTTGTATGCAAGTATGTACATTATGTATATATATACATGTATATACAGTATACTGTATATGCAACATCTTCCATACCCGAGGTCATTTGGCATGTTTTGTCACATCTGGGTGATTACAGTGGGGGAAAGTGTTTTCGCCTTTGTCTGAAATCAATGGGCTGATATTATCCAGGCTGACAACTGGAAAATAAAGAAGACTTACAACATGTGTCTTGGTGCAGATAAAGCCAACTCCACCAGTAACTTGGATAGATGTGCATGATGGAGCTTTAAAAAAAAAAAAGGAACTGGTGGGAGGGAACCCATCAGTCGAGGGGAGATTAATGGTGCAAATGCTTTATCTGAAAGGAGATCTTGGAGATTGCAAAGCTTGGAGGGGATGCAAATAGGTGCAAACACACAAGCTTAGATAAAAGGTTTAAACTCTCTTGCAGGAACCATGGGGATGTGACGGTGGGAAGCTGTGCCGAGCTGGCACATTTCCAGGGTGCAAAGTAAATTCTGTTGGGAATCAAATTTAATGGGTCTTAAACATCATTGTGATCAGCTTAATACGAACAATGACTCGCCTCGTCTTCTTTCAAAACACACACAGTGTGTTGTCATGTTTGCAAAAAATGGCCCCGATGTGATTTCAATAATTCCATTAACTAGGTTGGTCAAGAGTATTTAAAGATGTTACCGCGGTGATAATGAAATAATTTGCGCAATTAGTTCTACAAAACAGTGACAAACAAAAGCTTTGGACCTCTGAAGAAAAAGACAAAATAATAATAGCTAAAAAAAAACAGACATTGTTGGAATCGTGGTTGATAAAAAATGATAGTGAATTCCGGGACTATTCAAAGAGGAGCAGACGACTTAAAAAACAGTAAATGACATGTTCGGAATAAAGGCACAGGTTGATGAACAATTTAGAGCGCGTATGAAAGAAGCAAGGACAGGCGGGAGAGACAGCAGCTGCAGCTCAAACAGAGGACACACAGGCTTTCATCCTGTCTGAGGTCTGGAAATCTACACTGTCCACCAGCAGGAGGACATCTACAGGCCATTTGGCTTGTTTGAAGCGGGAGTGAGTGAATTCCAGGGAGCCAGGTTCGGGGTGAACCATACATTTCACCGACAGTCGGAGTCAGACTCTAACTTCTCTCTCATTCCACGCAGATCCTCACAGATGAGATTCCTCACAGATCCGGATTAAAAAGGGGCGGCGAGGTTGCGCTTTGCAAATTTCTATTTGATGAACCCAACCATGTACTTGCTCAGATAATGAGATCATGTCGTTTTAAGCAATTCCATGTCCCGCAGCAAAAAGGACATGCAACGTCAAAATCACCAACTCAAAAGATTCTCAACATAAAACACTGCAAAGAGAAAGAAAACTATAAAATGGGATGGTACATGTTGCAGCCTATTTTTAGCGATTCCTTTTCATTTGAAAAGATACCATTTGTCTGCTACTGGAAAGATGTGAATGCCAAAGAGAAAAGGCACTTTGAAAAATAAATTGCTTGTACCGATGACTGAACGATCCTTTGACATGCACTACATCCATTATTCATGATGCATTATGGAACTGTTAAAATAGTCTTATAGACACTAAGAGAGTATCTATAAGCGATCGACAGAAAACGAATACAGCAAGTTTCTAGAGGACTCCGGAAGATTTCGCAGTATCGTTTGTTAAAAGCTGCTTGTCTGATGCGAAACACAGAGAGCGGTCACAGAGCAGTCTGCGACTGACCGGCTGAGTATCAGCATCAGCAGCATTTTCATTACAACCCCTACAAGATAAGTTCAAGCCTGCACGCAACTACTAAGGGTTCTGCCAAGCCACGGAAAACTCCCCCAGCTCTGGAGAACCCTGATAGCGCTCGCACGATGTTGAACATCTATGAGAAACGCTGCAGCTTCCAAACAGAATCTGACATGTGAGCACACACACACACACCAACTCAACGAGCAAACATCAAGGTCAAATCCACACACACACACGTCAATACAGTCTGATTTTCACTGTTTCATTGAGTTTACACAGTCAGGGACAGACTGAAGACTTCTTTGTTGTCTATCCTCACGTCATCCATTATTAGCTTTTGTATGTGCAAATCTAGGGAACCTAACATGGGTAATTATCGGTATCTTTCACTTATCGTTTCACTACTATACTTGACTGGTTAACCAGAAGGACAAGTTTACTTTTTTTTTAGAAATATAAAGTTGTTACAGAAAGCACTCGATGTTAATATCGTTAGGCGAGGATCGATTCTTAAAACATACCAGCAAGAAGACGCGCGTCTGTATCGATCTGGCCAAGTTAAATCATAAAATACTAAAAGACGAAAATACTACATTCTGGTAAAAGCAGAGAGGGAAAAAACACAGACTGCTGAACTCCAAAAACCCCAAACCACACTACAGAATAGAAATGAATTTAGTTAAACCTTTTAGAAAGTTTAGTTTTCATTTTGCCGAGGTAAAATGAAAACTAAACTTGTAATTCAATAATACTGGATACATTTGTTAATCAGCCTCAGAGACCAAGCAGAAACCTTAATGTCTAATTCTTTATTTGTGCTCAATGCCGTGGCTTTTTCCAATTAACGTTTGTGGCCCTTCCATTTCCTGTCTTCTATTCAATCAAACCAGCGCTTTGTTTGAAAAGGTCATGCTTGTTTCTCTTGCTGTATACTAGAGCTGTTTGGTGCAGTTGCTACTTTGTGCACAGCTGATGACTTTGAGGACATGGCGACAAACACCAACTCTGTAAAATATTCAGCATGGCCGCATATCTTGCTCGCATTTAACGGGCACAGTGTGAAAGTTGATAGATTTCACTTGAAATCCCTGAGCTCTTAATGCCTGGCTCACATTATAAAACATGTTTTACTAAGAGAGCAAATACATTACACTGTTGGTGTCACATGGGGCCTTCTATTATGTGGTAGGAGACACGCCAGAAGAGCCCAAGGAGCAAAAAGGGCAACTAAATGGAATTGCTTTTATAAATCAGTGTCACATTATGTATTCAGTGTACAGTCCAGAAAGCCCCTCTACAGTGTACAAGTAAAAAAAGGTTATGAATCTTTGGGGGATTGGCTTGCAACATGCTCTCTTTATAGGCGCACCAACCGAGCTGCTCTTTCATAACAGTCCAGTTTTACATATTCGGGTAAGTACTCCTGGAGTTGTAGTGGTGCAACGAAATCAAAACAGGTTCGGGTGGGACAAAGACGACATGGTGGATTTCCTGCGGCAGCAGATAAAAGATCTGCAGAAAATCCATCCAAGATGAAGAATCTCACTTTCAAACTCTTGACAGGTCAAGAGGCTTCTCTTTAACGCTAAAGCTGAATTGCTTCCAATGACTTGCATCAATGTGCAGAGGCATGATAAGACTGGGGAGAGTCCTTCAGCATTTCACTGTAACTCTGAAAAGCTTTTATAGCCAAAGTGGGGATCCCATGTAAAATGCTAATGGCCATAATGGCTGTCTAGTTACAAGAGTAAACACTACATATCGGAGTTCTCCAGAACAAGCATACTGGGCTGAGACTTCTAAATCTCAGACTCAGCAATTACATTTCGGCAATTATACTTGACACTGAAGTAAACAGCGCCTGCACCTCATGTTTATGAATAAGGAAAGACAAACAGTCTTCGAAACGACCGAAATCTTTCTTCTTATTCAAAATAAACCAAAAAAGATTGCTCTTCCGCCGACTTGTTTCTAATGAGTCAGTGGCTGATAAAGCAGTAAAAAGCAAACCGAGGGTTATTTCATTTCACTTACACCCATTTCTCAAGAATTATCTTTCATCTTCTTTGGCAATTATTAAAAAACGGGGAGAAGAAGTCAGAGGAATCCTGAGCGTTGTTGCTTTGCATAAAGCAGAGGGAAAAAGCAAGGCAAGAAAAACAGAGCCTGTGCCTTCATTAGATGTATTTACATAAACTTCTTAGTTCATTTCATGGATGATAACTACAACGCGTGTCTCAGCAGTGGTAACGATCAAATTAATATCTTGAATATAAAGCTGTCCACTACTGCCACGAGGCAAGAGAACAGACAAAAGCATTAACGAGTAATGCTTCTGCAAAGACGAGCAACCAGCATGGGACACTGGCCACAAATCATTCAACTGTTTAAAGCCATCAACACGGGTCCTGCCACCATTAGGCCAAAACGAGCAGGATTTTTTTGTTGTTTTTTTTATAAAAAAAAGTGCTTAGCAAATTAATGAATTAATATGATGTTTCTGGCTAAAAGCAGGTGAGAAGCCATGACGCTCCCGACCTGAACACTGTTCAACGGTCAAAGCCAATAGTGGACCTTCCTTTCTGCCATTTGACTGTGTGTGGGGAAACAGTGGTTGGCCGTTCCATGTGAAGGAAAGCAGTCAGCAACAGAATTCACTCTACAAAATAAGACTGCATGCGGTCCAGCATTCATTTTAACAAGACAGCCTCCTGTAGGTCTATTATAGCAGGTCAAATGATAATAAATAGACCGTTTGATGGCCTGCACTCTCTCCATCATGGATCCTATTTGCTGTGGTCTCTTAGCACCTTCAATATATCAGCTGGACGAGCTTGTTTATACAAGTGCAGCTCCCAAATAAATTTTCCTATGAAATGTAATGCAACAGGAGAAGGCACCTCAGCTCCACACTCTGCAATAACTCCTTCCTCTCCCGCTGACCTTTGCCCCCTGTTCATTACTTGTCCTGCACCACTAAGCACAGCCCCCGACATGACAGAGATGCAGCTCAGTGTGTACGTGGAATGTGGCACGGGGAGCAAAATGCTCCTGTGTAAGCATTTCTTTTCACTTTTCCGCTTTTCCCTTTAATCTTGCTACACCACCTGCTTAGAAAAATACTGCTACTACTTGGACGAGAGGGGAGACAGAAGGAGGGGATGTGCAAAAAACAGATTAAGACACTGGAAAAATCAACAGTCTACAGCTCTGGTCCAATGCAATAGATGGGGGGGGGGGGGGGGGGGAACGGGGGAGGGGGGGGAGGACAGGGAGACATAATTATTGAAAATATGTGTTACGTGCCTGAAGGTTTCTGAAAGGTGAGCTCCTAATGAGGACATTACCCAGTCAGCCATGTTGCTAAACATATTGATTCCTTCCCAGTCCCACATCACTTACAATAAGCAAATAAAATTATGTTGTGACATAGCGTAGCGACATAAAAATCTCCCCCTAGAATTTTTAAGTACGATGCCACCAACTTCCATTGCCAACTAACGCCACGTGTCAAACCACCTATTTTTAATGGAACCCCTGAAGCTCTAAAGTGAAACGCAGAACTTTTTCTCCTCTTGTGTCCAAACAATAAAAACTAAAACAGCAATATAGGCTGCAGCGCCCTTACTGATTACATTGATATTTCTTCCTTAAAAAGGAATAAAACAAATAGAAAAATGGGGGAAGGGAGGAAGTTGGGTACATTTCCTCTCCACTGTCCCTTCTGCTCATCTATTCTCCGTGACACGTGTGATCAATCAAAGCTGAGTGGACAAGCCACAAAGGGAAGGAGACTTGCTGTCCTTTTACCCCCCCACCCTCGCTCACCTCTGATGTCTGCTCAACAAGACCAGGTCAAAACCGTATACAGGGGGTCCTCGAGTTACGACGGAGATCCGTTCCTGAGAATGTGTCGTAACCGAATTTCGACGCAAGTCGGACCATACATTCATTGTGCCATTGTGCATACATTGTGCCACCAGATGTCGCTATGACACCACACTAAAATAAGAGTTTATTATGGTGAAATGCCTTTTGTCCCTCTTGTCCCTCTTGACACACTGTAGGGGTTGAGATCACGAGTGTAATGAGCATTTCCTTTAGATTTCTGTTATCAACCATGTAGACCCTGTGTTGTGAATAAACCTATGGTTTTGCCACGATCCCAAACGCATCTGTGTCCGTGTGCATCTCCTTACCGGCTGCCGCTGCACCCCTCGCCAGCCATCCATTTCACATAAGTAAACACAGCGGTGGAGGTGTTGGAGAGCCGGCAAGCGCGCTGAGAGACAGAGAGAGCGCTCACCAACTAGTTCCCGTGCGAAGTCTGTCCATAATTACGGGGCAAACCGCGTAAGCCGAAACAAGGAAGTTCACGGGAGATGTGTCGTAACCACAAAAACGACGTAACTCACAACCGTCATATGCATATACAGGGGGTCCTCGAGTTACGACGGAGATCCTTTCCTGAGAATGTGTGGTAACCGAATTTCGACATAAGTCGGAACATACATTAATTGTGCCATTGTGCATACATTGTGCCACCAGATGTCGCTATAACACCACGGTAAAATAAGAGTTTATTATGGTGAATTGCCTTTTTCGTCCCTCTTGACCCTCTTGACACACCGTAGGGGCTGACATCGCCAGTGTAATAAGCATTTCCTTTAGATTTCTGTTATCAACCGTGTAGATCCTGTGTTGTGAATAAACCTACGGTATTGCCACGATCCCGAACGCATCTGTGTCCGTGTGCATCTCCTTACTACTGCCCCCCCCCCTCGAGGACGCACGCTGGTTGTCGAGGACTCCCTGTATATATATATATATATATATATATATATATATATATATAATTAAAGGCAACCATGGACATTAGATGCTACCTTAAACAATCAAGGTAAACACAATAAAAGATGATTCTGGATGATTTCGGCTATGTGCAAAATGATCACTTGGAGGCACATAAAAGCTCATTTACTTTGAGGATTTGGATGGTAGTTGGCCCATAATTTGTGCCTCAGCATTTTCAATTGTCCACGGTGTTTTTGTAATAATGAGGCAAGAGAAAGGAAAGAAGCTGATGTTTGCTTTGCACATTTACAGGTTGGCAAAATGCAGCAATTGACACTAACTTAACAACTGACTGCAACTACAGAAGGAAAGAAAATTGCATGCGTTATTATTTGTTGGGGAATTATGAATGGCAATTGAGTTACTACTAAGCATGTAAAAGGTCACAATGTCCTTCACCAATACAGGAAGAAAAACACACCAGGCGCCTCAAGTGGAAGGATATATTGACTCCAATGAGCAAATTAAGCTTTCAATATGTGTACTCTCCGACATCAGTGTCAGTGAGGGGCCATCAGACGAAATGCTATGGTTCGTCTATGATTCAAACATCTTTCATGTAAAAGCTGTGTATGTAATGTTTTGTCTCAGTAACTGATGATGGCTAAAAAAAAGATAACTGTAACATGTTTGTCTTAATCCCATCTCCACACATGATGCTGTCTAATACAATCGTTTGCGGGTATTAAAATCTAAAATGAAAAATAGAACAAAATGTATGACAATGCCTAAGCCTATTTAATATGCATATGCATCCCGCAGCGTATTTGGTGAGGCTTAAGCTTCCTGAGGCTTTAAACTTCACAACAGTATTCAGAAAGAGATAAAAGTTAGGGTCGAAAACCGAGGCAGCAAATGCAATACTAATGAGACACATTCGCTTTGTTTTACAATGCGTTCTGCTAAATCAACAACATTGTGTATTTCCATGATGTCTAGATCAACTGTTTACACTTGACATGCAGAACTCTGCTATTAATACATCCCATCGAGAGACAAGCTGTCAAGACAACCTAATGCTGTGTGACGTGACAGACATGAAAACAAAACTGTCATCAAAACCAATGTGTTCGATGACAGTCAAATCTAGTTCCTAAAACAACAGACCAAAAAATGTCAAGAGTCTCCATCACGATACACGAAGGCTTAACAGTGCAGGCTCAACCTGCCACTGCTTCCGCAGGTGATGCATAAACAAACCAGGCGACACTGTAATATAAGGGTCTTCACACTGCCATTAGCTTCTGCTGTGTTGTTGTGACACACACATACACACCCCGCAGGTAGCGCATAATATCAACATGCGACATCAGTGGACGACAGAAGAACATCTGACAGTACAGAACAGGGAAAAGAAGCATTCAATGGCATAAATTCTATTTAACATCACTCAATTCAGTTCTGAAGTGGGCTCATGAGTTTGTTGTGGACACTGCACGACACAAAGGATTTTGTCTCAAGGACTGAATAAACGGATTCAGTGGTGAAGCATGTTCAAAAAAAAAATCCTTTTTCTGAAATGTCAAACTCGTCTCCACGTTTAACCGCTGCGTTTTAAAAGCCTTGTTAAATGTAAATGGGGCTGTCTTCCCGCCCCCCCCCAAACTCAATGCCGCTGCATACTATTCCAAACGTTTTGAAAGGCGCTGTTATTTGAACCCTGTGCTTTCATGTGCTGACACGCCGTGCCTGTGTTACCCGCGCTGAGCGGTTGGAGCACGTTTTCGCCATCTCCCTCCTCGGCAAGCAGTCAGGCACTGGGAAGGGTGAAGCTGCAAATTTGCTAGCTGGAAGACTGGGAGGACAGAGAGGCCTTTCTCACCAGTCAACGGCTGTCCTTAATGAGAAGGGAAAGTGATTTACAAGCGTAATGCTCCGGCCCTCAGTCTGCCTGCCTGCCTTTGCCTTCCACAGCCAGCTTAGTTGGCACAATCCATACAGGGTATGAAAGTGAGACCATGAAAAGAGGAGGGAAAAGAAGAAGAAAATGTCAACCCGAGTCCAACAACTGATATATGAGACATTATCATGAATGTCCTCCACAACCTCACATCACTTATCCAACCAGTCTTCCATCGAACAGGTTTACTTTCACACCGAGCCAATACAGACATCCTGAAGCTGACTTATAGACCACCTTATTGTGGCGTATCGCATTCAACAAACAAAGGCTTCTACGCCCATACACAACACACAGACACAGGGAGATAGTTGCTCGGCTCACACATCAAAAGGTACAAGTACAAGAGCATCCGTCTTTCACATTACTCTGTGTAAGCAGGCTCCCTTGTCTTGGCTCCTCTGACAAATAGGAGCTTGCGGTTGTTGTAAAGCAGAGCGATGCTGAGAGTGTCGGCGGCTTCTCCGCCGGAAAACTTCAAATAACCTGTCAAGCACAAGTGTTGTGCTGTTGGTTTGATTCACACAGGCAATTGAGACTTAACACACAAAGCGGGATGTTCTATAGGTTCCCCCCCAAACCCTGCCACGGCCAAACGGAGGGAGCCAAGCTCCAGCCAACTATTTGATTCAGTCAAACTTGTAACGCCACCATTTTGGACGCATATGTTGTGTGAATTATGTGCTCGCAGGAGCATACATCACCGGTGTCATGCATATATAGTTATGGGGCCAGGCTGCAACCCTTGATTGTGGCACCGTGATTGGAGTACGCATGGAATTTAAAGCCGTGATGGCATTAAACCACCAAATAGGAAAAAGCAGAGAGGAAGAGGGGAAGTGGAGGGGAAGAGGGAAACACGAGGGGGTGGGGGGTGCACATGAGTTTAACACAGGAGCAGCAGTGTTTGGGTTAAAATGTGGGAAATGGACATCAGTCGGTTCCAGGCTGGCCAGACATTCTACAGTGGATGGACGTGGGGGGGGGGGGGGGGGGGGGGGGGGCGCCAGCCGGGGGGGGGGGGGGGGGACAGGTGATCCACACAGCTAGGAGCGCGCGCGCGGACGTGATTTGTGGGATGTAGCTCGGTGTCTGTCGGTGGGGACGGTCTGACTGCGCACAGGCGCGCGCGGGGAGGGTGACTGGTGATCATCACCGTCATTTGGGAGGGGATGGGGAGGTGAGGGTGGTTGTGGGGGGGTAGTTTGAGGCGTGGGGGGGGGGGTCGGGGGTTGAGGCGCAGCACCACAGTAGTACTTACCGAGTGTGAAGTAGGGGAGAGCTGTGTTGTCAAGATCATCCATTACCGAAATGCGCCCAGGTAAGTCTGTCCTGACGAACAGCAGGAGCCGGGATTCCCCTCCTCCTCCTCCTCCTCCTGCTGCTGCTGCTCCTCCTGTTCCTGTTCCTCCTCCTGCGCCTCCTCCACCTGCTCCAATGGCTCCACCACCACCACCTCCTCCTCCTCCGCCCGCGCTCCCCGCGGCTCCGCCGGTGAAGCTGAACTCGTTCTCCCGGAGTACGGGCAGGGTGGACACGGTGACGGTCTTCACCTCACACGGCGTCTCCGCGTCGCTCTCCTTCGTCGCCCTCGCGTCGTCGGGCGATGTCGCCCCTCGGTTGCCCTGGACCCGCGCGCCGCACGTCAGTGAGAGCAGCAGGAGAAGGGCGCGGAGGTGCGCCGGTGCAGTCCTCGCCATCCCGCTCCGTGTGCGTGGCTCCGGCTCTGGCTGTGGCTCTGGCGCTCTGAGCGGCTCTCATCAGCTGCCCGTTCACTTATAGTACAGTCGCTGCAAAGGAGACGCGTCCGTCCAGGAGGCGGCAGCACAGGTGTAGTGAGGATGACATCTCGCGGCTCCAAACACACACGCGCGCGCGCGCGCGTATACACGCGCACAAACACCGTCTGCGATCATTCAACTAGTCGCTTAAACGCCGACAGCCGCGTGTCTGTGATGAAGCGGATGTGAGGCGGAGTCAGCACGCTGGTTGTCGGGTTGTGTGTGTGATTTTTTGTTTTGTTTTGTTTTTTTTTTGGGGGGGGGGGGTTAATCATCATCCAGTCTGACACAGTGAGAGCGACAGAGTATCACACAACCCGATGTTTGTAATCACACAGCATTTTTGTTTTATTAATCTTCAGTGCCACCAGCTCCAACAACAAGGAGTGAAAAGAAAAGTGGCAAACAATGGGTAAAGCTCGAATAAAAGTATCACTTTGAAAAGTGACTCTTATTGACTTTTATTATTGCATGAGAATTAAGAAAATGACTAAAAGCACGCATTATTATGATTATCAAGGCCATAAAAGCCCGGATATCCGCCCATAACCGGATCTTCACAGACCCTTAAATAGTTTTCTTTAGTGCTGATCCTGCTGACAAACAACCAACCAAACAAGCAGACACAGGCTGGGGGCAATGTAGTATAAACGACTGTTTACATATGTAAAAGTAGGATTTAGAGGAAAATACTGCCCGCGGTGAAGGTGTTAATTATCCACTGATGTTAATAAGGGAAAGATGTCCATTTATTGATCCATGATTTATTGATGGGGAAAATGCAGAAATAACCAGATATAACAGTGCAAGGGGGAAAGGGAAATAAATAAAATAAGAATATAAACAGATTATTAAATAGGACAAAAAGCAATACGCAGTCTAAACTGCAGTAAAGATACTGCACAATAACAATACACACAAAACCATACATGTGCTTTATGGGAAAGAGTGATGTGCAGTTGTCCAGTTTCTTTAGGAGTCCTAGGCTGTGGCTGCTATAGTGTTGTGCAGTCTAATGGTTAATGGCACATATTTTATTAGCTGTTTAATCTGTGCATTATAATGACTGAGGCAATAATGTATGCTTTGTTCTAATGCTGCAGCTGGTAAGTGGGGATAATTTCACCTATACACTCCAGGGTAGTTTAATAATTGTGATTTATGTCTTGCTTATAGTTTAAATTATTTGCACTTTAAATATTTTATTTAAATAAGAATTTAAATAATCTACAGGTACAGTGGTATGGTGGTAAACACAGTCCAAAGACATGCAAATTCGAGTTCATTGGGGACTCTGTATTGACCATAGGTGTGAATGTGGATATGACTGCTTGTCTGTCTCTGTATGTTGGCCTTGGTGGCTTCAGTGTTTACACTGCCTCTCACACAACCTCAGCTGGGATTGTCTCCCCCACGACCCACTAAGGATAAGCTGTCGATAATAGATGGATCAGTGATCTACATTTGCACACAGATTTGTAAGTAACCATAGCTTTAAAATGAGTGTGGCGAAGGAAAATAATGTAATAGTTGTACAAACACACAGAGTAAAAATACCTATTTACTTTTCACCTCTGTATAACTAAGTGAGCAAATTGACATATCCTGATGTGATAGAGCTATAATGACTCAAATCTTTCATTTTCCCCCCCAACACTTTCAAGGTCTTGCTGAATGACCCCATAATTTTATAAATGAGGCCTCAGGTCTCTGACCTACAATGAACAAAAAGTCTCAGCAGCTTGGCTAAGTAGTTTCATTCAGCTGTACACCTTTTGTCAATTCACACACTGTTAAAACAGACCATTTCCAGCTTAGTCTGACCATTCAATCAAGTCTATACCTCAACTTAAAGAGAGCTTTCACCGGAAAGATCCTAGTTCGGTGTTAAGTAGATTTAAACTGCCTCGAAATATATCACCGTTGATGAACCTGAACCAAAAGTAAAAAGGTGCAGTTTCAATAATCATAATAATAATAAATGAATAAACGAATAATAATAATAAATCAAAAGAAGAATGGAATAATATAATAGAGTTACATAAAGGGAGATAAATGTACTATTATTATGTAGAGCTAATAACATGGTGTCTGCACAGTTTAATTTTCAGTCATAAAAGTCTTTGGAAATCAGATAGACGAGGCAGACTATTCCATAGTCCTACAGTTGCCTTGGTTCAACACCTGAGTCAAGCTTTAATGGTAACACAATGCATATAAAAGACAGTGTGCTTCTTTGATAACAGTTAAACCTTTGTTGTATTTTGCATAAGGAAAAAGCAGTGGGCCCATACTTCCTACAGTACGTGTACACTGAATTTCTTTGTTTGTTGTGCTGCTTTCAAACACATTAAACAAAAATGACTGTAGCCTTTTTTTATCTACTAGGAGAAAAGGGTAGTAGCTGTGCCTGAAAAAAACATTAATCTTACAGTCACTCTGGAATAGAGCTGTCAATTAGACTTGAGAAAGAAAGAGTAAAATGATCTACCAATCCAACAAATATTTAATAATTTATTATATGGCTTTCCAAGATCCTCCTGATGCTTTCTCCCTACTCACTATATGAATGGCTTTGATTATTTTTTCCTCCCAGTGGGAGCAGCTCCATCATTTCCTTTGTGGAAAGTATTGTGGGACAGGAGTGTCAACATGCAAAGAAAAAAAAAATCATGCAAATTCTGTAGATATTATTGTGAAAGGTAATTCTTGTCACTTGCTGGTGTAAACATGCTGCTCACTCCAATCATACGTAGGATGAATATGGAAAAGGGACACTTTGCCAGCCTCTCCCCTGCCTCTCTCCATGGTGCTGAAATATTAAAAGGCACACATTCTCTCTGTGTGTTTTTTCCATGGTGCTGAAACATTCAGTCACAGGGTCTGCCCCTGCACTTAGGGACTTAAGTGCTTATAGGTGCAGATTTATATGCCACCTCGTAGAGAAGAACATACGAAAAAGACCAGGCAGGTCAACTTTTTCAGGATACAACTACATCGTATGCAGTGGCTATTGTGTAGTCTCTGACCTAAGTAGTGTTCATTTTGTCAGACGGGACGAGACGAAATATTTTTGTCAACAGCCCTTTTATCCCATGACTAAGAATTATGGAAATTATGATATTTAATCAATATTTTAGCTATGTGACTCACTATTTGACTGGAATGGGAAAGAAAAATAATCTCTGAAATTATGTAATGATACTTTTGTCATAAAAAAGACTAAAATGCTTTGACTAAAACTTGCCTAAAATACCTTGAGTTCACTTTCGACTAAAACTGGACAGAAATGTTGAGACTTTTAGTCGACTAAAACATGAATAACAAAAAATGATATGTGACTGACTAAGACTAATGAGGGCCTTTGGCGCAAGACTTTGACTTTTTTTATTTTATCACCACGACACCCTGTCTCCGTCAGGCCTGTGACGCGCCTCATGCGAGACTTGGCTTACTAGAGCCCATTTGATTTGGTGTTTGGAGCCCTTAGCAACCGCATGCCCTTGCTGACATTGGCCTTGGCAGGTTTTGAACCCAGGCCTCCTGGGTGAAAGACTGAGTTGCTACCTACTAAGCCAAGGTGGCTCCTCGTGCGAAACTAGGACTAAATTGAAAAATGGACGACAAAATCAACACTAGACCTAAGTCAGTTTGGCTGTATATGCATGACTGCACGTGTGTGCACCCAATGTTAAACCCCAGCTACGACACGTACAATTCTCTAAAACGTACGTGATTGGTAGCTCTGATCAAGTGAATTTCTCCCCAAAACCCCGGGGCAGCAATTCCGTTCAAATATCATAAGCTTCTGATATAAGTTGGGTGTTGCAAGTTCAAAAAATGTAAGGTCAACAAGTACTTTGATAGATTGGATTTGTACGATCGAATGATAATAATATTTATTGTATGCAAATATACTAAAATATATTGGTAAGACCCTATAAATAGCCCTATAAATTCACTTTTGGTTATTTAGTGTGATATTTGGATGTCATGCACTATTGTTCTTCTTTCCACCCTTATTTTCTATGCAGCACATCCCATAATCCACATGGTACAAATAAATAAATCTAAGTCAACAACAGAGGCCACAGAACAACAGCTGATCCAACCATGCAATCATAATAAGTCACTTTGTGTCTGATGGTTCTGAGAGCCAAAACTGTGCTTCTTTTGTACCATTGCTATCCCATTGTATCCTCTGCTCATTTTAATGGAGAGGACCTGGGATGCTTGAAGAAGATGAAAGCAGGAATGTAGGATAAACAAAGACACAATGAAGGCAAATGGGATGAGGATCTCTCCACGGTGCTGAAACATTTAAACACCATCTCCCTTTTCTCTGTTTAAATTTACCCGTAATTCAAAATGCACATATAAAACTCAAGGCAGATTAAATTCTGTGATTTATGTTTCCTTTTTTAAATTAAATTATTTATAATATCACTTAGGGCATCTCTGAGCAAAATACTGTAATTATGTCTTTGTTGCAACCACAGACACAGTGCACACTTCTGTATCCATGTGGTTTTCTCTTCAACCTCCACAGGATCTCTATCATAGGGTTTCTGTCAGGGAGCGCACAAGAATTCAATGATGCATTGATTTCCATTTTCAAACCTGAGTAACTTAATTGCCTCCTTATATAAAAGACACAAAGAAGTTACATCGCGCTAACATATTCTATAAATTTGCTGACAGAGATTAAGTAGAGAGGCAAATAAAAATAGCACAGTAAGAGGGGTAAGATATAGTAAGATATTTTTCCAGTCACACCAATCACATAGACCCTCTTTTGCACCTTGTATATTAGGTACAGTCATAGCTCTTAACAGTCCCTTTTTTCTAAATCTAAACCGGCCGGTCCAAAGTCACTGCTGACGTCATAACACTTTTCTTTTTGTATTCAGTGTCACCTATGGTTACATATGCATAGTGCCCAAAGTTAATGCATTTCTTCTATCACCACGTGAGACTCTCACACCTATTGGTCCCCACACATGGTGTTCCGTAGGTGTTCTACAGTATGACTCGTGTGTTTAATCCATACTTTGAAGAGCTAACATCAAAGTGAATTAATCTAAGTCACTGACACATCCACGACCCTGAGATTTATTCACTGTCAGACTATTTCTGTCTTTCCCCTCTGTGTTAATTTGACATTTTGGTCTGTCTGTCATAATGATCACCTGATACAATAGTTGGCTACAAAGATTAGCCTAAAGGGCAAATTTGACAAGCTTTCCTGTCCTCCTAGTGAAAGTGCTGACACTGTGGCGAGCGCTAGTGTTGGCCCATGGAGCTTATGCCATAGTTCTGCAGACATGACCTCTTTTGCTGATAGATTTCATTGAACACTGTCTTTAATGGGTAAACAGTAACAAGGCATCTGATAGGATTGATTGATGTCGTCGTGTTGAGTGAGGTGGTGGAGAGCTGCATGTAGCAAGTGAAACAAGAGGATGGAAAAGAAAACTGAATTGTTATTAGCTGATGGAGAGCTTTTAAACAGTCTGTGGTTGGTTATATGAGATTTATTGCTCAGGAAATTGCTTCGACCTGAATGCCGGAGCAGTCGCTGACTCTCTCGAAATTGAATTTGATAGACAACAAGCTAACGTCCATTGCACCGAGACAGAGATGGTTAAACAGATTTCTGTGGCATAATGAGTGAAGGACCTGACCTTTTCTCCCCCTGCTTCCTTCAGCAAGACTGGTATGGTGTTTGTTTGATGTCAGCAAATGATTGAAAATCCTGTCCTCTGTCCTTTCCTTCGAGTTTAGCATTGGAAGTACGGCTGTGTACCAAGCCCCTGCATAAATGTTAAACTGCAAAGGTCTAAATCCACACACAAGATTGAGATAGAAGATGAATATTGGTTTCTGCTCCCTCATCTATTATTAAAAAAAATATAATTCAATATACCCCAAGGCTTTAAGTGGAGCTGTGCAAAGGGCATCTGCATATGAGATACAGATCAGTCCTTAAATGTGCATAACTAAGACAAGAGAGACAAACAGTTTTTTTTGTCTTGCTCAGATACGGCTCTGCATGGGACTGAAATCTCAGGGGGGGCTAGAATATGTATGTGGGACTGGTCAACTAGCGTTGAGCACATGGAATGTCAAATATGACCCCACTACGGCTGAACTCGACATATTTGCTTTTCAGAAAACAAGTCAGTTATTTGTCCATCCAACTCAAACATGCTGCAGCAGATGGCTTAGAGGCAGATTTTTAAAACTTTTACCCGGACTTAAACAAGACGAAGAAAATAATACTGTGCTTAATGTCAGCATGCCGACATTTACTATGTTATCCAGCTTAGTTTCGCATGTTAATTCCATAAATATTCATCTAATGATGGCCCTAAAGCACAAGTCAGGGAATAAACAAATTAAAGAGGGTTAGTCTTCCACAAACTATTAATCCCTTAATTCTGTATCAGAGCGAGCAGATATTTGGTGGTAGATGGTTCGCAATGAAACAGTCATGAGAGGTATGCTGCGCTGCAGTATTTCTGTGCTACCTTTGTTAATTGATTAGTGTTAAGTCATCTGGAGGCTGCTCCAGTTCTGCAGGTGTCAGCGAAGAGCTCCTTAGTTAGAAACTGGGTTACACCTGGAGGACAATCACACAAACGCACAAACACACACACACACACAAAGCACACTCCTACAAATTTCTTTCAGTGGGTGCTGAGCACACAACTGTGTACAGCAGGCTCCTGATAAAGCCTTTTAGTTCAAAGTTATGAAAATTCATATCCGTTCGCCTATTTGTCAGACTTTTGGGAGTTGCACCATGACAAGTTTGATCTTTCTTCAAAATCGGCACTGGTACATTTCATGAAAGACAAGTGGGTTGGAAATTAATTATGAGTTTAATCTGCCGACTCTTCCTGAGTGAACATCTGACGATGAGTTAGGTGATTTTTTTTTTAACAGCAGCATCAGCATTTTCTACACCAGAGTGTTTTTTTTTCCATTTTCTATTGAGGATTACAGTAACACAAATGACAACATAGCAGAGTAAAACTGTAAAGACTGTAAAGTCTTCTTGCGATGTTGTCCCCCACTTTACACTGGATGTCTATTTATTCATAAAAAAATACAGTAAACACTGAAAAAAGGATAATACATAAAAATCTATACAAGTATATTATTTAAATCTCACTGCAGTGAGAATGTGGTTGGGGTCATGAAGGATTCACCATGTCAACAAATCAGCCACCTGTCTGTGGCACTGCCATGTTTGAGAAAAGCTCAATGTGCATAGTTGCAATAATCAGCAATCCTGGTAGGCCACACCTGTCAGGTGGATGGATTATTTTGGCAAAGCAGAGGAGCTCAGATTTAAACTCAGGGTAATGCAGATTTAAACATATTAAATTTAACAGCAAATGGAGTTGGCACTTCTCATGGTTCTGTCTGAGCCCTCGGCTGAAAATGCCTACATTTTTTTGTGAAGACAGCAGGAGACCGGCCTCAGCCTGTCCTCACTGGTGTTTTATGCCTGCTGCAAGTGAAACCATGGAGCTGATTCATGTCTCTGCTACACTTGAGCCATGGACTGTTGTCATTCAGGGTCGTGTCCCGCCTCATCGGCATGCCGGTGGCTCTCTGACAGACTCCAAGTGTTAGAAAATCTACCTCTGGATGACCCCATCCCCTGATCATATCCTCCTCCATCATCCCCAATGAAAGCTGCCAGGTCAGCTGTCACCACCGTTTACTGTCCATATCCCGGCCCTCTCACTCACCCATCCGTTAGTCCCGCTGGTGACGGACGGAGTCGGTGGGACAGTCAGGCAAGGACGGGAGTGTGGCCTCACTCTCATTACTCTGGCCTTGCTCCTTGCCATTACTTTAAGCTTTCCCTCCTATGCTCCCCACCCCCCACATCCATCTGTCACCAGCTTTAAGAGCGGAGCAATATATTCCTCACCCCTGGGCATTTTTTTATTACAACACTTAAGCTGTTGCACGTGGACGCTATGGCAGAAAGTTGTAGGGAGAGTTTAAAGAAGAATTTAAATCTCTGTTTAGTCCAAATGCAGCCGTGTTACATAGAAGTCCAGTGAGTAATACTAACTATTACCATAACAATAATGATAATAATGATCGTGAAGCAAAAAAATGTCTGCTGGCCAGCAGAAATTAGATTGTGTCGAATTTTCTTTTAAATATTTAAAAAGTCACATGGCGGTTGAAGTTATAATAAGAAAACATTTTGTCAAACTAATTTCAGTATTGCCCTAATTCCAGCATTATCATCGTCTCTTCTTATGAGCCTCTGTATCTACATGGGTTCATTTCCTCCAGTCATAACATTTATGCCCACTACTGAGCTAATGCAGATGAATATTTGTGAAGTTTTGCAGCACGGGCAAACAAACTTTGACAAAAGTTGTCAAGTTGAAATGTTTGATGCGTACAGTCATCACTTCTTCCCTGTCAGTGGAGATGTGAATCATTTGAATGAACTCGTCTGACACGTTTGTGAAAATGCCGGCGCAATCAACCAATAATTAACATTCTTTTATGCTTCTTTTACTTTGACCGATTTTGTTTTGCTTCTACACAACAATGGGCCCAGATTCCAAACAAGAACAAAAATCAATTTCCGCTTCACTCGACTCCAAAGTATTTTAAAATTCACAGTTTCTTTTCTGAACCGCAGGAGGAACAACAGACATTTGTGTGAGGAATCTCCCCTGAAAGCTATGGCTACTATTTAGAATTTAATAAAACAATAATACTATCTGATCCATGCTTTACATAAGGCACTCCAACTCTAAGCTACATCCATACAAAATAAAATTACTGCTTACACACAGAGACAAATCAATTACAGTACATGTAAAATTTTGTTATCAGTACTTGCAACATCAAGGACAAATAAACAATGTGACGATAAAATGTGATGAGTGATGAGTCATACTGTTTGTGGTGTAATATATTTCTCATTTCTGTAATAAACCACTGACTTTATATCGTCTGATTAGATATGAAGCAAACACAATACACATTTTGTTAACGGAAAATAGCAATTTCACATGAGTGAATCCTCCTGTCAGCTGGACCATTAACCTCCCTGATTCAAATGTCCCAAACAAACAAGGACAAGGGCAGTGTAACAAATTCAGAATTATTATATGGCTGCAGGTGCACAACTCCCGAGATCCACACTGCACCACATGCTGAGATCAGCAATTAATACGTATCACACTGTTTACCTTCTGTGTCCACATCAGCTTGTGTAACCTGCCCTCTTGACCTAATACAGGAACAAAGTACTGTGCAGGATTTTAAATGAGGGAGAGGGGAAGGGCCTGAGTTCCTAATGTTGCAGCAGAGATTATTAGAAGGCGACAGTATCTCTTTCATCTGGCCACGGCACACTCTGGTAGCTATTCAAATGGCCCCTGGCTCATCAGCAAGACCCCAGACCTAATTTGCAGTTCCCGACATGACCCTCCCACACACTGACTGCAGTAAAATCCATGCCTTCAAACTAATTAGATGGACACAGAATATAATTAGAGCAGTTGATAATTAATGCTGTAACTAAATATGTGCCTGGAAGTGTTTTTTTTTTTTTTTTGTGGATCCCAGCCTCAGCGGAACACAATCAGTTACAAAACTATCTGTTAAGTATGAGTGGAGGGGGGGTTGTGTTGGGAATAAGTAATAAGAGGAGAATATCCTAAATCCTGTATTTTTGTGTTTATATTCCAGCCCCCATGCATGATGTATTGTATTGAATGTATCATGATTGTACTGGTAGTTTAAATTCTGAGTTTATTTTTCATTTCTTGCTTTGTGGTGTGTGTTTTTTTTTTTGTGAAATCATAAGTGATCGCTTGGTCAGAGGCCAGATGTCCATCCTCCTCTCGTGAGCCTGAATAAACAAGGCAACATCTGCATTACCAGTGTGTCCTCACACATACAGGGAGCAGTCATACGGAGAAAGACGCTGAAGATGCAAAACAGACACGGCTACTACAAACCTGTTTAAGAGTTAAGTACAAACTCCAACGGGAATATTAAATTTGAGCAATAAGCCATCCACAAAATCTGATTTGTAGAAATGAACTACTTTAATGGTTTGGATGAGATTGGGTCACATTTGATTACGGTGCTGGGAGAAGTAGTTTGCTTTTACAGTCCTATCATTATACTTGGCTTCAACACTGTGCACAAACACTGTACAAAAGTCTTAAATACTTCAGCAACAACAGGTAATAATGAATATCACCGTCACTATGCAAATTTTAGGCTTAAACGTGCTAATGTAACATCAGTAAATGAAATATGCAGTCATCTGCATTCGGATTCAGAGATCTCCATAAACCAGAAACTATTTCCAACAGTGATGAAACACTGCATCTGTGAAACATTCATTATATAGACAGGAATAAAACTGTAAAGTTCAGCATATGTATGTACTACTGAAGAGATTTTCTTTATGTAGGGAATCCTTTTTATGTAAGTCATGTAAGATGTTCTCTTCCCACTTGTTAGAAAGGAGACATTTCACCTTTGGTTAATGGAAAGTGTCATTGGGAAGGAACACTGGCGCAGACAGTCAACATATATTCTGAGCACTATGCGTTTGAAAGTGTAATTCTGCTTTCCATTTTATGTTCTGTGAAAATGCCAAACGTCATCAGCAAGGGTGAATTAGAGTAAATTGCAGGACCATCTTTCTTTTCTTTCTGTTTCTCTGCCTTTTATCATGCTGATTTTAAAGCTGAGCTCACATAAATGGGAAAAAAAGGATTTAAGCTTTAGCATAAAAAGAGTAGTAGTTTTGAATAGGATAATACACAAAGAAATAAATCACCAAGTGCCTTGTGTTGTCTTCTGAACACTAGTCTGTTCTTGTAACACACACTACCGGGTAATCATTACTTTGTTGAGGGAGATGCAAAACAAAACCACAATCTGAAACAATAACAAAGATTGTCTAGGTGATAGTCTGATGGTGTGGAGGAGTGGCCAATCAGACCAACCCAACTGAACATAAACTAAACTTTTCAACAAGGCAACAGACACAATCACAGAAAAACAATTATAAATAAATGAGCGCAATTATGCTACAAACCACGACTACAGCGTGAATCACCTCAAAACCCTGGTGAGACAAAAAAAAGTTGGGTGAAGTAATTAAATGTTCATACTGGTTTCTTATGTTTCCGATGGTTACACAAGACGCTACTTACATCACTGTGAAGTTCGCAGCAGAGTTGTTATTATGTCACAATACTGCACCAGCACCTGCAGTTACATACAATGGTAGCAATCAGCAATCACATCAATGCAATTTACTGTTAAGCTTTCTTGATGCACACTGTGTGTTATTCAGGGACTTCAGCGAAGCAAGGTGATTTAATTACACACGCTGCCTGTGCTGTTATGTCAGCTGCTCAAAATGCAAAGATATTAATGTGATGCCCAATATTATAATTAGTTGGTAAAACAAGGTCAGCGATCAGTCGTAACAACAATAAGTCTGTGACTACAAAGTGGAAAAGTGTGGTTCCAGCATACTTATCAAGGCCGAGTCCGTAAAGATTGAATGGTTTTCTCATGTGAAACCAACAGGGGGCAATGTTGCTCTGTAATTAAATTGATCACTTCACCCTGACACTCCAGTGCTGGAAAATCTTTAGGGCGAATACAGTGGGAAGGCTGACAAAGAAGAAAATATAGCAAAACAAATGAATACAACCACCAGAGGAGATAAGTCTTGGCCGGAGCCAAATGGCTTCAGGCAGCTTCATTTGAACCGCAAAATCGGATTTTATGCCGAAATTGTTCAATAATTAGGGAATACAGTGAGACTAGTGCACATGTCACACCAAATATATCAACACACGCTTTCACAGCCAGGTACAACACCACAAAATACCATGTAAGTCATGTTGGCCAGCCCGGTTCCCTTAACCCTGATGTGTAGAGATTGCAACGACAACAGTTTGTTTCCTGGAGAGTAACAAAATGTTTCTATTCATTTGTTTTGTTTTGTTTTTTGTCTGTCTGTGTGTGTGTGTACACAATGACAAGTGAACGTTGCAGCATGGATACAAATCCATAACCTAAAATAAGAGAAGCCACAGTCGTCAAACGTTTCACTGGCTGAACATATTGGAAACGTCACGTTCAGTCTTCTCTGTACTTCCCCACTGAAACGTAGAGACGGGGACGGCTCATTGCCTTGTTTGCCTCGTCCGTCTGCTTTTATTACACAATATCCCCTCAAGATCAGCGCGAGGGTTTGATCAGAGCGGGGCAGAAGGTTACAAAAGCTGAGGGTAAAGCTTGCACGCAGATGCTCCGTTAACTTTGTGCTCCTGGTGCAACGGTGACAACCCTTATCTTATGAAAGTTGAGGATTCATGAATAATACATGCGGTCATGCTTTTTTTATGGGCCTCTACAATGCATCATACATGGCTGGAATAGCTAACAATCAAAGAGTCAAAAGACGGGTTCAGTGGGGAGTGACTCCCTTTTCATGTCGCGTCTCCCTGGCCAATACTAACTATCTCTGAAAAGAAATAAAGGAACGTTGGGCCATATCATGTTTGTCCTCCTTTGGAATGTGTCTGCCCCTACTGTATTCATCTGTGTATTTAATGGAAACAGGATTTAAGTGCAGGGAGTTCGTAAGGGATGATTTGCACATCAATGCTTCCCCTGAGTGGCTACAGAACAATAGTTCTTGCAGTCGGTGGAAAAGTGTATACTTTTCCTCCGACTGCAAAACAGCGATTGAAATAACCGTGTTCTTGAACGCTGCACTTGATGAAGCCATTATGAAAGTGAATATAGGGTTTGGTAATAATTTTGTGGGTGTTGTCAGCATTGGACACAGCTTTGCAGGTTTCCCGTGCCATGTGGATTATTGAAGTGGCTGAGCCACTTCCTCCTCCACAAGATTCTGTGTTTGTGGAGACTTTATATAAAAGAAATAAAGGCAAGGCTCCTGGGTAAAGGTCGCAGAAGTGCACCGGTGACCCATATGACGCTATTGTATTGCATGGTTTTCATACACAAGTCACAACTGGAGAGCGACAGAGCACGGGTTGGGCGTTTTACTGGCTCGGGAAAAGCCTAACTGGTCACAGCAATCTCATATTATTCCAAGCTCACGGATGAATTAGCACAGGGCTCCAACAGGGCGAAGCGCAAGGTCTCGAGCGGGAATGAAAATCTGCAAATGGAACCAAAGAACAAAAGGTGTGGCAGGGAAAAGTCGTTTGTCATGGCGAGAGAAGTGAAAGATGGATATAGCACAGTTCATAGCGAGAGCTCTCTTGGTCGGAGATTGTGTCCAAAGAGTGTTGTCCTTGGAATACAAAGAAGGGTGAATATGAGGTGCGGGCGGCTGAGCTTGTGTTCATGGGGTTGAGGGCAGGTAGAGGCAACAGCAGGAGCTCATACCACATCGACGCACTCACAATGGGTCATCGTGAAGGGGTTTTTTGTGGATGGCATTTGTGAAGCATAATACAATGTTTGAAATAAGGACGCAATGTACTGCATTTTTATTATTGCAAGTTATTCTTGGATACCGTGTTTTAAAAAGCAGCACTGTAGTCATTCTTACCTTAACATCCAGCCCAGTATTCCTATAATTGCATTCGTATTGAATAATTTTCAATGCATTATTTATACTGAATGCCTGTGCTGAGTATCATTGTGGGGGATCAAGGTTAACCAAGTGTTTTAATTGGAAACCCTTCACCCTGCGCCCAGATAGTGTATAAGAGAAATATCTTTGCAGTGAACTATGGAAACCTTGTCACCATGGTTACTGTAACTCCTAGGTGGTTTTAGCATAGGAAGTAATAGACTTTCCACTGAGATCATGCAACACATGTAATAGGTCGGCTGGAATTTCAATTCAGAATCACAGCGAGAAGGAACAAGACATGAAACAAAGGGTTCACATAATACTCAATCTACACAAGTCACAATATACAATGTAAGAACACTCTGGAGATAACACATCATTCATTTTAGAATTATGCCTACTAGCTATAACTCTGCAGAGTTACAGATACGCTGCAGTCAATACTATACAATACTCTGTATGGGAACCTAATTTGCCTTTGTGTTAGCTGTGTGGTGTGGTGTGTGTTAAAATTTATATTATTATATGTAATGGATCGTTAGAGTCAATATATTGAACAGACAAATAACTACTTAGCTGAGGATACTAGTGAATCACAGCCTAAAATAATTAGAGCAGGGGTTCTTAACCTTTTTGACCCCGGGGCCCAACTGTTCAGGTACAAAGTGGCCTGGGGCCCATTCAAATATTAATACTGTATTATTTAAACTAATTGATCTCACCCTTGGTTTGACTTGTATTCAATAACTAAATCAAATAGGCCACATTTTTTTTCTATCTTCATCTATCTATCTATCTATCTATCTATCTATCTATCTATCTATTAAACAATATTATATGTTGATGCACATGGCAAAACTGAATACAATACAATACAATACAATACTGGTCATTACCTTACACTGATGACTTGCATTGCAGTCAGCCAGGGTTGCACAGTCTGGACAGAAGCAGCTGAACGCCAGGTTCAAACAGACTCCCCCCAAATGATCATCGGTCATTGTGGTATTTGGTGTTTGGACTTATCAGTGAAAGAGAAGTGTAACCAAATAACGCAGTCCGGGAGGGCGGCACACTTCCTCATGTTTGTGTGTCCTCTGTGAGGAAGTTGCCAAAACTCTCCACGAGGCCTGGATGTCAGCTCCATGTGTCCACCTGCAGTGTCAGAGTCTCATCATCCTCCACTGTGGATGAGTCCAGGTGAAACAGAGTGTCATGGCAATGTCTTTAAACCGTTTGTGAAACGCTGACACACACACGTGTCTCACTCCGCTCTGTGGACCACGCACACTGTCAAGTCGCCTCCATTGCTTACGTTTCCAAATGCGCGCAGGCGCACGGTGACACGTGTTCGATCTCTGACGGGTCGCATCGGAATTTACGGAATGTTTGTAATTGGCACGCGATCTAACATCACTACATCCGCCATCTACCGGTCGATCGCGATCAACGTTTTGCCCCCCCCCCTTCTAAAGGCTATACTGTAAACTCTTTGCGACCCTCTAGGTGGCGCTCGCGGCCCCATGTTTAAGAATCACTGCAATAGAAAATGTTTGTTTTGTCCCTCATGGTGTTTTACATCTCTTCTACAAGGTAAACAAGGAAGAACAAGGCAACAAAACACAAGATCAGTGTGGGGCTCTGTGTTTGTGGAGATGTGACGTTCCCATCAAGCAACAAACTGAGCTTGCTTACGCACATCGGGATCCAATTTATCGGGGACTGACATTTAAATTTATGAGGTTTTGCTGCGCTAAAAGCACTGAGAAGGCAAAAACAACCTGATGACACCACCGCTTCTCTCCAGGTGTCCACGCGGGCCAGAGCATCATCTTTACAGCCGAAATGCAAATCACAGGGCATCCAAGGGTCTTCACTGGCTGTTAAAAGCCACTGGCCCGAAATCAGTAAGTTTAACCTTGCTCACCCTTTTGGGAGCAAGGCTTTTCTAGGGAGAGATACCTCAGAAGACACAGCAGTGGGGTTACATCAGTGCATGGCAACCTATAGTGTCAGCTGTTTGTTGTGGAGCAGCAGTCAGCCATCTTGCTGTCCTTGCTGTTTTTTTTTTCATCCTCTCCCGCGGTGAAATGCTGATGTTTGTTGCTTCCTAGGTCTCAGACACCAAGGGTTTAGTAAAAAAAAAGAATCTGCAATTCATAGGCAATTATTCCCGTTCCTCTCTCTGTCACTGGCAACTCCATCAGCCAATTAACTTTGCAGGTTGTTTTTATTGGAAGTGCCCGCAAGTAAAGGGACGAAAAGTCAGTGTTTTCCCAATGATAGATAATTTCATTTCCGAAACATAATTGGACAGGAGCCTGAGTGTGTTGTTTCGGAGGGCTGTTAAATATTGAAAACTTGAAACCCTTGAAGACTTATTTACAACAGCACTCGTCGAGTTTGTCTTTTTTTTTGAAGGCTCGTGTCCCTGAGGCTATTTGGTCCAATTACCTTTTTTTAAATAATTTATTTTCAATCGTTATGGAAAAAAAAGGTCCAGTTGCACTATGGAAACTGTTCAAGATGGTGATTTACATGAAAAAAAAACAAATGTCGATATGTGTGTGGCTAATAATTATCCATACATTTAGTGACAATTATTGTTAGTGAGTCAGATGTTTATTAATACATACGATGCACTAGGCTTAGTGTCTCAGCCGCAGCACTTGTATGTCTATTGATCATAATGCAACTCTGTCTCACAAAGCATGAATCCAGAGCAGCGTCAGATAATAACCCTTTCCATCTCTGTCAAAAGGCACGATGACTTAACCACACTGCACCGGGGACTTCCAGCAAACTATTTAGCCTGGAGAGAAAGCAAGAGATGGAGAAACGTGTGTTTGTGTGTGCGCGTGTGTGTTTTCATTGGGGGGGTGGATGGCTGAAAGAGTGAATGTGCTTATGAGAAAGTGTCTGTCAGTGAGAAACAGCAAATAGGAGAACAAGGCCTCACTCAGTCAGGAGCTATTGATCGAGGTTCAACAGGACGTCTAAATGATCATTGATCTGAGCCCATCTCCTCATTGGTCCCCATCACCACAAGAGCCATGAGATGCCGAAGAACCAAAAAAACTTCTAACGACACAATTAGTCCCGTATTCAAGTTGTGATATATTTTTTTTCCAAATCAAGAAAAGACCAAATAGAGCAAAACAGGAATAATGTGGCTGCAATGTGGCACCTAAACCCAATGAGCTCACCTCTAAAGTAAAAAATTTTTGATCTGCATATTCCTTATTGCAGTGACTCTTAAACATGGTCATTTGTTTTTGGAAGGAAAATAAGAAGAATTCTGGGATGAGGATTTTGTTAAGTGTATGTATAAAAGTTGCTACAGATATTAGAACAAAGTCCATTATGGCAATACATATTTTATCGCTCTTGCATATTTGACCTTCACAAATAAACCCAGAATTAAACCCAGTATTTTGTTCAAACAATAACACAATACGTATTATCATGAACGTTGTAGTCTCCACGACCGTTTCTGTCATTTGTCACCCTTATAGGATTCATTTAGCCTGAATCATTCAAAAGTTTGTACAGGAAGTCAACTTATTGGCAGCGCTTCGTCTTTCCCTTCTTTCAGAAACAAACAGAGCGGGTGATTAAAACTGGTAACAACACTGAATAAAACAGTTCTATATTTAAAATCATCCTGGTGGAGCTGCACGCTGAGCTGCCTCAAAGGTTTGTTCAGCTTGCTGCTCTGATTATTTGAGATCCAGATGTCTGATGAAAGTAAACTGTAAAAATAGAGGATAAAAAAAATGAATGAGAATCAGTTTTTTACCACCTCTGGCAGATTACAATGCCGACTCATCCACAGCAGGGATATAATGACGTTTACAGGTGACCTGACCTGGTTAAGGTTCGTTTTAAATAAATAAATAACACCGGTCATCTTGAAGTCATGTGGTTTTATTTAATTGGGGGTTCATGACAGTTCAAATACCATCCTCATCTGAGTCTTGTGGGTGGAGAGATGTCCCTTTAAAATGAAAGCAGTTGAATCCTGAGTATTTGGAATTTCTTTAAGATGGAATGTGATGAGAACTCATGCTTCCCCGTCAAGGTTGAACGCCTCAGATCTCGTTAACGCCGACGTTTGGATTAGTTGCAGCACAGCTTTGCACGCCGTCAGCTGATCGGTATCATCTATGTCTCATAATTGCTGTTGCTCTTAAATCACACTCAATGAAAGCAGGTACTCAGATGGGCAGTATTTTATCCTAGCTGGTATTCATGCTGTTTACTCATATCAGTTATGTTTCTTCTTAGTTGTGATTATCGACTTCTAACACATGTTGAATTTCTGGAGACACTATTTGTCTGCCTTGTTTTTTTTTTATGATTGAGTCTCAGAGCCTTTTTTAAAAATATATATATATATATCTTGCTCACACTCCTTCAAAAAGACACATTTTGTTTGTAGAGAACATCACGATGCAGCTGCCAACATGGCGTGACTTTGAGGTGTTAATATTCAGCCTTCAAAGCCTGAAAATTGCTGCTGGCTTCCTCAGAAGGAAAGCGTGCGGTAAGGCGATTGCAATATGTTTAAGTCATTAGATCCCCAGTGCACACATACAAAGAAACTCACCTTTGAATTTTGTTCTATCACATATATAATGAAACTGACAAAGGTTTCCAATTATACATACATACATACATATATATATATATACATACATACATATACATACATACATACATACATACATACATATATATATATATATATATATATATATAATCTTATATGACTTGAATGTTGAATAGGGTTTAAAGTATTGCAAAAAAGTTGTGTGTGTGTGTGTGTATCAAGCATTTTTTATTCATTTATTTATGTTTTTGGTCCTGTTCTATTTGATACATGACAAGACTGTCTTTAATACTTTGATATTGTTGTATTTCATTTCAGGCATCTTTGTACTGTCTGATCAGTTCACAACACTGTTTCAACTGTAGCCTGCTCTTTGAAACTTTATTTATTTCTAGCACAGATGTAACAAAACACCTCTCAGTGACGCCCAACTGTCACACCAAAAGCACAGTTGTCTCTGTTGTGCCTTTCAAGTTGCACTGCAACCCAGAGACATTTGCTTAAATGAGCCAATCAGTCACTGATGTCTTTTTTTGGTGCATTTCACATAGTCTTCATTACCTTGCAGCTTTATGATTATAAGATCACAGGAATAACAGTGACCACCAGAGGCAGCATTTTGTTGGACCTACAGTATGTCTAACTTTTATAATGCCATTTGTTATAACATTAACAGCTGTAAATACTGGGGAGTCTTTATATGTCCAGGATCGATGCAAGCGGTTCAGTTCTATCATTAATCATGGAAGGTACCTTTTATGAAGCAATCTCACTTTATTCATAAAGGATAACTGTATGGCTCCATTAAGGTGTCACGCTATTTATCTTCCTTATATGCTGCTCATGGCATTACAAAGTGTCTTGGCTTACTACACTCTTCCTTTCATCTCCACTCCGTTTGTCCCTTTGCCCTTTTTCACATATAAAATAATTGGAAATACATGGAGGCAATAACAAGGGGGCAGTTTACTGGCAATAACAAGAGGGCTATAAAAGGGAAAATTGTTCATTTGCGTGTGTGTGTGTGTAGTCTGTATGTGTGTGCGTGTGTCCGTGCGTGTGTGCATGCATACAGCATTTGACAAGCAAGGAGGTAGGAGGTGTGGTAGGGTTGTTAATTTTTATACTCTATGGAAAGGTGATTAGGAAATATGCAACATTCCGGGATACAGAAGTCAAAGCAGTACATGCAGGTTTTTATTTTTGTTTACATACAATACATATTCTTGCTTAAAGGTAAAGGCTGCATTAAATATTAAATTTAAATTATGTGGCTGGTGTGATGTTGGTCTGGCCAGTAATACAGAATTAAACCCATGACTGAACATGCAACCAGTCCTGTTTTTTTTTTTCTTGTCTCTAAGGCAACCATCTTAATACAATGCTCAATACGACCCCCGAACCAGTTCGGTTATAAAATATACAGTATACGATTTATTACATCTCGGCCTGTGCCAAGAGCTAGTTGGGGAAAACATGTTTTATAAATGTCTAGCTCTGAGTATTTGATGAACCGATGGCTCCCTGCTTGATCCTTGGCAAAGCCTGGACCTAATATCATCAGAGCATGTTGGCAGAGCGCTCCAGGAGACACCTCTGTCTCAGCTTATAATATAGAGACTCATTCCGGTCATTATTGGCTGCTAAATGAAAGCATTAATTTCACCCAACCCGCTCTCGCAGACTCTATCAGAGTTTAAATTTCATTGAACCTACATGTATTCCTTGGAAAGGAGAGATACAAAAATAATTGGATCAGAAATAGGAGTATGGCATTCGGATAAGAATTGGCTACAAACCCATTTACCTTGAACTCCCTTTGGCATGCGCTTTAATGAAAAACTGTGGTATTCAAAAGACGGCTCAGGCTTTTCAGCTGAACTTCATATTTTCAGCCGAACTAGCATTCATCGCTGAAACGCACTTGTAAGGATATGTCTTTTAGCCGCGATTGCTATTCAGAACAACAAAATAAAAGGCCGGAAAGTCTCAAAATGTAGCTGTCATAAAGGGCGAGGTGAAAGCAAATAGTGAACGAGAAAGAATATTGTGGACTCACAACGTACGGTGTTGCGGTGTTGTCTCACATCACTCTCCTGCTGACACGGTCACTGGTGAAACAAGCTAGATAGAAGTCAGGAGGGTAGAATCTGCTGTTTCTACATGTTCTTGATCTGTTACAACATGCTGTCTATACATCATTTTGGGTTTGATTCAGAAATCAATCTTCTGGAACCTCCCCACACCCCACCACCTCCAAAGAGTGATGCAAGAGTGTTGTCATCGTAGAGTGCACCGAAAAGAGGACAACGTTTTCAGCGCGCCCGCTGTAGTTTATGTGGGAAGACGCAGGAATTTGCAGCAAAGTATTTCACTTTATGTTAGCTTTGCGTTTAATATACACAGAATTTTACGTGGCTGTCATCCTGTCATTTAAATTAAAAAGTCAGGTTTCTTATTGGTGTGGCGCATGAGCAGAGTGATCGAATCTAAGCGTGTCTCTGCACATGGAGAAAATTGCAACTGTCGATTTCTCCTGAGAGTTTGTTTTTTCACAGCCTTTAAAAAGTGATTCTGGCTGAAGAAAGAAAGGAAGAAAACATTTCTAGGTGTTAACAGAAAGGTGTTGATAAACCACCAGTCTCAATATTCAGCTTTAAAAGTAGTTCACACTAGTTCACAGAAGTTCACAGTTTTAATTACCGATGTTAAAACTGCGTTACATTACATCATGAATTTGTGTATTTTCACTGTTCAGTTTTTCCATGGGGAAAAATGGGGAAACACAGTGGGAGAGATCATGTGCGTGGATGAGGAGGTATTGTTGTGGTGGGTGTGTGCGACAGATGCAAACAGAAATTCCAGACTCGAAAAGCCTCAAAGGGGAGGAAAACACTGGGAGACTCAACACATGAACTGACAACCAGTGAGAGGGAGCACGGTATGTGTATAAAATACACAATAAAGGTGGAGGGGACAATACAGACATTCGGGTAGAGCGGTTATTCACGAAGCCATGCGACTGAAACAGCAGACACATGAAGGTACTTTACAAAATAAAACAGGAAATGGCATAATCACAGAAACGTCAATAAAAGACCATCCATTCATCCATCCGTCCATCCATCCATCACCCTTATGGACTATAGTTTGAAACTGACCCAAACTGACCAATGAATTCAGTGGGCGGTGTAGTATAACTGGCCTGAGGGTACATATTTGAGTATGTTATTGGTATATTGGGCGCTCAGTAAAGTACAACCTTCCAAGTCAGTCTGTTGAAGACTTCAAGTCTGAACCTGCCCCCTCCTGCACAATATTGTCACAGAAGCCACAAGAGGGAAATTGTCCTTCACACCTTAGATATCTTCTGTAAGAGGAGAACCAGCGTGAGAGGTATCACTGCTCAAAAAGTGCCACCATGCTTTACATGCACAGTTGATTAAAAAATAATCAGGTATGTATATATATAATCAGGTAAACGGTATGTTAACATAACATATTAAGAGGGCAGCGGCAGCCGGTAAGGAGATGCACACGGAAACCGATACCGTAGGTTTATATTCACAACACAGGGTCTACATGGTTGATAACAGAAATCTAAAGGAAATGCTCATTACACTCGTGATCTCAACCCCTACGGTGTGTCAAGAGGGACAAGAGGGACAAAAGGCAATTCACCATAATAAACTCTTATTTTAGCGTGGTGTTATAGCGACATCTGGTGGCACAATGTATGCACAATGGCACAATGAATGTATGGCCCGACTTACGTCGAAATTCGGTTTCGACACATTCTCAGGACCGGATCTCCGATGTAACTTGAGGACCCCCTGTACATATATATATATATTTATATAAGGTCCATACACTGCGCATAATTACACACACTGTATGCCACCAAAGTAAAATTTATATATACAGAGCATATAATATCCCAGATGGTGCATGATGGCTAACTGCATGCACTTTCCTCACACACCTGTGTGCCATACTATTTTAAGGACACTATTAATAGTGCTGTGCCTCTGAAGGTTACAGTAAAAAAACTTACAGCTATTCAGTGCAGACAACCACCCCACCCCCACCCCCCACCGCCACACCCTCGAGCAAAACATCAATAGAAAGTGTATACAAAGTGTCAAAGTGGCCGAACGGATAGAGACTCCCCTGGCGAGACAGACATGACAGTTTCAGTCAGTAAATCTTTTCCTCAACAGCCATGTGTCTTTCTGAGGAGCGAAAGCTGAACTGGTCCATTCATCGTGCTCACTGTGGGTGAGTCTGGAAGACAGGAGCATTCAAAATAATGCTTACATTCATAGATAGATATCAACACCTGCTGTTAACAAGGGGATTGGCGATTATACATATGAAGTGAACTCTTAGGGTATTAAGCCTTTGACGAAGGGGCAATTTTTATTTGTTTTCCAGTCAACCCGGACTGTTTGTAGTAGAAAAGTATCACATAAGTCTAACAAGTATTAAACCTCACATACTGCAAACATTTACATACAATAAATAGGCCACATATTGTTCCTGCACTGGGATTTTTGATCGTTCCCCGGGAATAGTTCACTGATATGAATTCTGCCTTCAGCTGCACCTGCCTGCACCTTAAAGCACAGATTTCCTTTTACTTCTCCCCAACAGGACAAATACACCACAGTAAAGATACTGACTGACAGCTGGATGCCATAAATACACATAAATGCAATGTGCCAGCGCAGGCAATGACTGTCAGCTTGTGAACATGGAGGAAATAAACCAGGGTTTCGAAGTCAACATTCAGCGCGAGTCAACACGGCGCATGATGAATGCATTTTCTTCTCCAACATTCTTTAAAGTGGTTTGAAAAGTTTGTTTTACCCATGTCCTGATCTTCTTCAACGCCCCTCATAGTGCATACGTGTGATTTCCGCGTGCCACTGCCATCTGTTAATCGCCGTTGTCGCCTAAGATATATTTAGAACGCGCACAACTCGCATGCATGCGTGCACAGTAAGACACAATTAAGCGCGTTGTCTTTAGTGTGATACTTAAATGATTAAGCTAAGTGAAAGGTTAATTATACAATGTTATTGTGGCTCGTGTGATCCCTATTATCACTAGATCAGAAGTGTGTCATTAAAAATATGCCCCCTGACTGTAACATAACACTGTCTCGCTATCTTTCCCCACAATCTCTGAACACAGTGCAGCACGAATGGCTCTTTTGTAAAGTTCCCCAACTGTGTCGATCCAATTTTGAGTGGCCCATCGTGGTGACACGCCCGCGTAAGCTCCCGAACTGAGACCAAGTCGTGGTTCTACAGACACGTCTCTCATTGCGTCTTTGGTGACTCTCTAACTCTCAGGTTATTACATTACATCGCTCCCTTCACCTTATTAGGTTTTATCTACAGCCACAGCTGTTCCACAGATTATACACCATTCTCTGACATTATTGAGCCATGGGAGCCTTGTCTCCCAGCTGCCATGAACAATAACAAACTATCTCTGTGTGTGTGTGTGTGTGTGTGTGTGTTTGTTTGACATCAGCCTATAACCTTGCTTTCACAATCCAAGTTTGTGTGTGACTTGCATTACACCGAAATCAGAACGATCTAGTATGCGATTGGAATGTGTGACCTTATAATCACGTCTCCAAGGCCACACCTCTACGTGTACAAAGTTGTGTTGTTATTCTACATTTGTTGTCAGGCTTGTAAAAGGCCGCTAAATCCCTGATCCCGGCAGCCAGCCCTTTCATTTCATTTCCCGTATCTAAATCTGAAAGGCTTAAAGGCTCTGAAGCTTTCTGTAATTATTTTATAGGTTTATCTTTTGTGGTTTGTGTTGACGTTCTCAATTAAATATAAGCCTTGATGTTTTCCAGGGAGACGTCGCAGTTCCCCATAAATTGTGTTGACATACAGACTAAAGATATAAGGAACACTTGACTTTACTGCACTGTTGTTATTTTAATGCAAAGTGTTTACATTTAACCTTTGAGCCAGTATATAATCGATGTAGATCCAGTCAGTAGTTTAACATCAGGTTTGATTCTTGTCAAAAAAAAGCGGTTGCTCTAATGGAAACAATGTAGTTACAGAAAATAATGAAAAGAAAAACATAAACTGAAAAATGAATGTTGCGAGGCTCCAAGAATTCATTCGTATCTAACGGGTAAATTGTGTAAACATTTTTAAAACTTTGTATTGTCTCGGGTTTTAAAATTATAAATAATAAAAATTTACACTTACATGTATGTGTAAATAATGCATTTACTTGGCTTTGCGTTTTTGAATATTTACATGAGTATAGCTTTGTCCCTCACATGAATAAATGTATGAATTACAACGTGAGTATAATTATACACCAGTGTGCCACTATTTTCTTATTTGCTTTAAATTTAATGACACGTAATCTCAATTACGCGGTAAAAGTTGGAAAGGATGAGATTCAGAAATGTGAATTTTTTTTAGGTACTTTTTTTTTTATCTCCATCACCCTAACTGCCTGAGACTGGGACAATTTTGGAGGTGGCTCTGTTCACTCTAGCGGCTGTCTGCACAGAGAGAGACTAAAACACTCGATTTTGCACCTTCCAAAGAGGTGTGGTTAGGTTAAATTACTCAAAGCTGTAACTCCTCATTAGAACGGAGAGAGAGCACTTATCCAAGATGGAATTGACTTTGGTCCCTATTTGCTCTCCTGCCTCCAGGCTGTCTACACTCAGACCCACAACAGGTATCATATGTATTCTCCATACATCTTAGTAACGTGTTCCATGACTTTTCCGCTTAATCAGAAAATGTATAGAAATGCCTGAACCTTAACGTTGCATCTGAGATATGACAGGTGATCCTCAGCCTTCAGCTTGTTCCTGCACCGTGATGGGAACCTCTTCCTGCCACTAGAAAACTGTCGCTCTGAATGTTTACGGACCCCATGCTGTTATCCACCTGTGCTGCTATGAGCTTTTCCCCAAGCAGGAGAAGCTATGATGGTTTTAAAGCACTGGCAAAATGGTAAAATAAACTTCATCCCACACGTCTCCCCAGGTAGGAATAAGCCCTGTGAAGTAGTTAGACCATTTACTTCCCTATCTGGGACAGTTATGCAAATCTAAGGGGGCCAAAAAAAAAGAGTCCATGGATTTATATATTCTTTTTTTCCCCCCTGAACTGAAAGCATATGAGGCTTCAGTGTTAAGGGGGCTGCTGTGAGTTCTCTCTTGGCTGGCAGTTTCAAAACTGAATATTTATCTCTCTGAAAGCTCTGTGCTAAATTTCTCGGACGAGGCGGACAGAGGCGCGGGTCTCATGAGGGGACAGACAGGTTTGTCTTTGACATATGCTAAACTGTATGCATCTGCAGACGATACGCAGCGTTTTAACAGAACACGCTGACACGAAGGAACTAGTCATTTCTCTCCGACAGGGCGGCTTGATGGATCAAGAGACTAAATCAACACGGTTATCTGCTGGCGCAGGGGGCCATTCGACAGCTGCAGTGTGATGCGACGCCACTATTGCCAAGACCTCTAGGTGGTAGCAGAGGCCCACTCAGAGTCTCCCATCTCAGCCGTGCCTCTGCTGACGTGAGCCTCAGTGAGAGAGTCTCGGGGAAGAGGCTGCGACCACAGCGAGAGACAAAGGGATGAGAAGGGAGACAAAAAAAGAAAAAAAAACAAAAGGCGCTGAGACACTGGATCCCAGCAGATACACAATTGAAATAAAGTGTCTAGTTCTTCCTGTTTTACCTCCTCCCCTCCCTCCTGCCAGCTTTAATGACTCTGTCCTATTCACCACGCTTTGTTTCAGAGAGTCATCCCCTTTCAGTGGCTTTATCAAAGCGATGCGCACAGAAACTGCACAACGGCACTTTTGCCGAGGTCACCTGGTGCAACGCCACAGTGCAGAGTACTGGGTGTCCTGAAGGTGTGGCCTTCCTGTCGTTATCGCTTTTTAAAAATAGACGTTTGGCCTCCTGCTGCGCACAAAACCATTAAACAAACGAATTTTCAGCACTTAGCTGACTTTGAAAAGCATTGTGGGTCACACTGTATACACTGTATATCATAAACTTTCTTTCTTTCTTTCCTTCTTTCTTTCTTTGTCTCTCTCGATCTTGTCCCATTGCTTTGTCGTATTGAAAATTAAGTCGATGCCAGTGCAGATTATCTTGATCAACAGTCATAATGTATCTACAGAATGTGATTTATAGCTTGACATAACCCCACCTGACTGTGTCAAATACATCATCATTGGAAAAGATTGCAAGAAAAAAAATCTCTAAGATCCCGACACCTTTTTCCGAATACTTGTAGGAAGGGGGCTCTCATTTATGCAAAGAGGAAGTGAAAATATAATACGTACACATTTCCGGCTCATACATAATGCCTCTCTGCTTGTCAGGCCAAATTTGTGACTTGTTTCATCTTGGAAATATCACTGAATCCAAGTAATCGGGAGACTGACAGAATAAACACACCCAAATTTATTTATATAAGCGCAATGTATTTCAAAGACTTTCCGTGGCAGCAAACATTCTTTTCCATCAAGAAGTTTTGTATTGGTGAACGGCAGCATCAACAAATGCAGAGGCTTTAATGGATGATAAATGGCACTCGATGCCATTGGTTGATAAAAAAAAAAACCCACACACCTGAGCTGATGTGCCTCTATTTACAGAATAAAACCTGTAATATAACAATAGCTTTAGCCATTAGGACATTGCTTTATTGTCTATAAGTTATAATTTCTGATGTTCCCCACGCTTGGATCTTGATGTCATGTATAAATTCAATTTTTCTTCTGAGCAGAAAATGAGCTTTAATTACATTTCAATCTTACATTTCCATGGTAGCACATTAGCCAGAAACCCTCATGACTGCAGAAGAAATTATTTAATGACTTACATCTCGGATTGTCGAGAACTCGCACAGTTGCCGCGTCAGGCAACACTAGCTTCTTCCCACTAACTTCATCAGAACAGTAATTGTCTCACTGTGGAAGGCGTGCCGAGTGTCTGCCTGTGTTCTTACGCCGGCAGCATTATCTGCAAGACCAGGTGATAATTCACGCTTCGTAGGCCTTACAGCTTTCCCATTATTCTATTGGTTCGGAAAGTTCAGGGTGGCATATTGCAGTGCAAATTGCAAGCAAAAGCATGACAGGAGGGAGCGGAATCAATTACAGCGAGTATGACACACATCAAAAGAGTGAAGGAAGCACGCTACCTTGATAAAAAAGGCATGACAACTGGCATTCTTCAAATACAAGCTCCAGGACATTCATAACTGACTTCTGTCTCTCTCTCTCTCTTCACAGCTTATCTGTCTAAGAGGAGACATGTTGGGACAGTAGTCGTAAGTTAATAGGACTTGGGGGCAGTTTAATTAAGTGTTACTCCTGTAATGGGGAAGGGAGAGACAACCCTTGTGGTTATTATAGACCCAAACAGAGCCTTGATGAATATTTTTAGCTTTTCATGCTAATAGAGGAATGTGTATATAAAAAAAACTATAGAGTCCTTACATGCTCCTGTTAAAACCAGCAATACATCCACTACACTGTATTCAATGCTCTGTGTTGTGTGCAAGTACAAAAGCAGAGTAGAAACACTGTGAGAAAGTAACGGCGCAGCAACGTAATATAGTTCAGTAGTTTTAGCATGTACTGCCAGTAATAATGTGATACTAATAGTCCAATGGCCTAAATCAAGCTTTAATCCTTATCTTAAAATAAGCGAACGCTTGCAGACTAATGCTTTGAGTTGTCTATAGATAAGGGAAACTCAAGTGACATCATGATAACATCTCCATGCTAAAAAGAGAACATATCAGGGCATGACTGCAGTCATTAAGCTTCATCCTCTGGCGATCATGAATATCTGTACCCCCCCACTACGACCCTCAAACAATAAGCCTTATTGATAATGGATGAATGGCACAAAATCTCTTTGTTAGAATGGCACAAAGTGGCTTCAGACACTGAGCTATGGGCTGAGACCAGGAGCCACAATCATTCCCCGTACGGAGAATAACAAGTCAAAATGACAGCCGACTCTGTCTTTGCAACTCTCTTCTTCATTGTTGACACACACACAGATCCATCAGTCAGGGAAGGAACTGTCAGTGCCTGTACGGTGGGCAAAGAATACATCTGGACAGAGACAGGGGAGAAGTGGGTTGTGCGTTTGTTTTGAGGATGTGGACGTTTCGGCCTGACATTTATGAAGTAACATCAACACCTGCTGGTTTGCTGTGCTCACTACATACCACCGCACAGTAACTGACGGCACACAGTTGACTTGGTTTTATTCTTACAATCAGACAGATCACCCCAGAGGGAAAGTATTATCGAAATCCAACATGCAAGCGCCACAGAGAAAGACTCCTGTTTGTACCAAGGGTTCAAACCAGGAACCTTCTTGCTGTGATGCAGGAGCGCTATGAGCAGATATTCCAACATTTATTTCTGCATGTGTCTGAAACTCATCTAAAAGACCACCATCATGAAAACTGAAAACTAAATGTTCAGAAACGCTGTCAACTGAAATAATGTACTTTGGGTACGATTAGATAACAGTTAAATAATTATTTATAATTATTTATGACTTCAAAAAAAAGTCACAAAACGAAACCTAGCAAAATGACATACACTTATTCACCCCGCCACCGTTTAATATTTAAATATCTAAAATACGTCATTTTGTTGACCCAAGCACTTTTGGCGATTCACTTCCTGAATAATGGCCCAACCGACTCAGGGAACGAGCCTGGTACACAGTGAATAAATTCCACGGTTCCACTCCTTGCCTTCCAGTTCAAAGTTAGCTAATGACTGTTGTGTTGATAACATTAAATTGGAGCAGGGATTCGCTCCTCAGCATAAAATGCACCACGCATACAGTATGAGGGCACTGTGTTTAATAATCCTGTCGGCGCGGGGGACTGGACCAGCAGCCCTTGATAACAAGCACATTTTAAGTCTACGCCGCCACTGTCACACTTACAGGTACCTACAGGTAAAAAGGGGTGTGCAGCTGTGTTACACCATTGTGACAACACTGCTGACTCACCTTAAACATTTTGCTGCCTTTGGCCTTTCTGAGTTGTTTTCACGGCTGGAGAGTTGTGTCCATGACTATGCTATATACCAGTTCACGTTCACGAAACTTTAGTAAACAAGCTTGTTGTGTGTTAGTTGCTCAATGCTTAGTTGTCAGTATCCATCTTTACGTGAATGCTTTTACATTCAAAAATTTTGTTGTGTAAGTGTCCTGGATGTTTTAGAAGACAGTGGGCCAGGTTCCAAATCACCCACTGGGCATGGAGCGACAAACAGGCTGTGCTCTAGAGAGAGCTTGTAATAGATTGCAGTGATTCCCCTCGGACATGCTGTCGAGCAGGTGGTGCCTTAGCTGGTGCAACACGCGGCAATGAATTTACCATTTCCTGCCCTACCGCCTGACGATAAATCATCCAGTCTGAAAACAGTTTTAATAAACCAGAGATGCAATTAAATAAATTCAGATGAGAGTCAAAGACAATTCACTTTGCACGTCGTTGTTTTTTATTATCAACCAAATGCTCATATGCAGAAAAATGCACAAACAACCTTACTGTTGAGTATTATATCAGATAATGCGTTTCAATGGGAATACCATATAAGTTAATCATGCTACTACCGACTGCAGAACATACACTCAGAGTCAGTCACACTGAATTGAAATGTTAAAGGTGCCCCACTGAGTTATGAGTTTAATCAAAAAACACAGCACTCTTTGCCCGAGCAGAATCCAATATTGTTTTTATGTTACATTCTAATGAAAAACAACCTACAGTATGCACTGTACATTGCACACTGCAGCTGGTGGCGGTAATGCACCATTAAGGCAGTAATGTGCCAATTAGTGAAGAAGCGAAAGGACAATATTGAAATATTGTCAGTTTAAAACGACAGAAATAATCAATCAATCAATAAATGGAAGCATGCAAATGACTAATAGCCTTAAATACTCCTTAGCTGAGCCTTAAGTAGAGTGTGTGCGGGCGTGTATGTGTGATAAGATTTTTGAACTAAAGTAATGCTCAGAATTAATTGAGCAGTGGTAAATTGACAACATATGCGGCAGCTGCTGTACAACCATGCTACATGCCATATCAGGGGACAAAAAAGGTCCCCAAATGTGTGCAGGACAAAAAGTCTCCTCTAACACACCACAACAGTCCAGCAGATAAAATCGGTTTATTCCTGCCCTGCTTATACTGCCTGCAGCCACCTGTCCATGACTGGATGTTTCCCTCTTTCTGTGAAGTCACACACCCTCACAGGTGGTTAATCCCTGTGGAGATCAGACGGTCACCTGCAATGGTCATATTCTCCCAGCTTCTCTGACAGTGAGGCATGAAAGCCATTAGCTCTGGGAGCTAATGCTAAATGAGGCAAATATAATTTTACTGCTTTAACTCAGGGACTAGAGGTGGTGCATTTTTTAAATACATATTTTTTTCATTTTAAACTTTTTTAATTGAACGATTGGAGAGAAAGTCGTTAGTTACCAGATTAGTGCAAGAATCCACATCTGCTTTCCCCCTCAACCAAGTTATTGAAGTCTAAAAATCCTTTATTTACTTTTAAATTTATGTGTAATAAATATATATATTTATTTTTATTACCAGTTATTCAGTACATGCATGCTGTTATGCTTCTCAACTTTTGATGCTATTGATTGGCAGCAGGTAGTTAAAAATTACAATTAGTATTTGTACTTGTCTTTGTGGATGGTTTTTCTATCAAGGGACATTGCCGCACAAACACTTGTGTTTCAGTTCAGGGATGTATTTCAGCTCATCTTGGATGGTATCCACCATAATTAGTTCCTCAACAGAGCTGGTGCATCCTCAGGCTTAATAGGGAGCAATTAAAGCCAACACAAACAGTGTGACTCTCCTTGTGTGTTGCCGCGACTGTTTGTTAAAGGAGATTTATTGAATCATCCCAGACTTTGTTCTCTCGTCTTCTGCTGCGCTTCAGGGTATGGTGATGAAAACGTTCACAGATATGTTCCACTATAGCCATGTTTTCACATGTAGCTCAGGATGCATGCAAGTGCACACTAGATGTCAATGTAGAAAACAATACGTGTATATGCAAACACTATTGCTTTCGCTGTCTCTCAACCTGCTGTCAGGGGTTAGACATATAATTGTGTTTATAGCTGAGCACATCTACACAGAAATATTCCACCTACACACACTTTGAAAATCTCATTTATTTTCTGTGGCCATCTGCAAGTACTTCACAATGAACCCCGTGAACTGAATGAATCACTGTGTTTGCAGGCAGCAGCACACAACTTCCCTCTGAAACTGCACAAGTCTTTCAAATTGAAAATGTTTTCTGTCACAAGCACCTTCTCGCTGTTCAGATGTTCCCGCGTGGAACACACATCGCTACAGGGTGAGTTAAAGGACAGAGAATTAACTGCAAAATACTACTGTTATTGTACTGCTATTTTCACAAGGTCTGAATTTCGAAAAGTTAAGTAAATTGAGTTGTTGTAATTACTATTCATGATGGTTCAATCAGTGGTTGAAATTCCAAAGAAGGGAAAATAAAAACTCATTCACTAGTAGCTGAAATAGTGGTGAAGGCTGATCGGAGGTTGGCAAGATAATGCAGCTCTGTGTCAACTTTCTCTAAAAGTAGCTGCAGACCACATAGGGATCCCGAATTATTGGAAAATGACTGGGAACAGCTTGTGCAGCATAATCCAACTGTGTTGTACTAATATCAAACCACAGTGGGTCTAAAAAGCAATTAATTAACAATGCTGAACATGTTCCCATCAACTTTACCTCAGGAAAAAATGGCTTGAATAAAACTTTGACATGATCAGCCAAGTAAATGGTATACTTGGCTGATGGTATATTTGGTGGTGGGAGCGATTATCAAAGCATATATTAAAAAAAAAGCATTGATGGAAATTGTTTCCATGTTGGATGATGACTGGTCTGATTATCAGCTGTTTACAAAAGGTCGTAGATAGTTTTGTTGAATTACAACAAAAAATCTCAACAAAAAACACAATTTGCTCCCTCAGTAGATTTATTCTCTCCTACACTTGGTGTCTGAACTAATATTTGCCCTCTGTTTGTTACTCTGATCAGCGAAATCATCGTTTAACTTCCAAGAAACATAGCAGCATGCGTCTTAGGGTTAGGGTTAGGGTTAGGGTCAGAAAGGAGGAAGCGGTGTGACATTGTTGTTTAGTTGAATGTGCATTTCTAATACGCCCATACATAAAAACAAATAAATGTTGTGTTACCGCCGTGCTTACCAGCTGTGACAGTATTGTTTTCACCTTGTTTTCGATCTCACCCTGCGTTTGTGTGTGTTTGTGCGTGTGGGTGTGTGTCTGTATCATCGTGACAGAACATGGCTCTGGAGTCACCCACTGTGGCGAGAACTACCAGAGAGCCAGTTGTGACTACTCTGGCAGGTGTTTATATTTATGCCTGTCTATCTGTCTGTGGACAGATTTTGTCTCTGTGACAGCATCAAAACCAAGCTGTGCAAGACGCGATCACAAAACCCTGCTGCTGTGTGCAGGTCAAACCAAGGGAGTTTTCCCATACTGCACACCGACTCACCTCTCTTTAATTGTGATGACATCACAATGGGGTCTAAGTGCAAACACTTATATCACCCAATCATTTACATCACGGTACATGGCGATAAAATTATGTTCCACTGACAACTCTAGTCTCTCCCTGTCTGATTCATTATTTTAATGCTGAAAAAACAAAACTCAGCTGCCCAAGACTAAGGCCAACCCTTACAATTTACATTAAAAGGGCAACACATGCACATCGGCCTTTTGCTTTGTTAATTGATACAGTATTATATTAATATATATATATATATAAAATATATCTATATAGAATAGAGTTAAGATGCGCATTGTAATGGCAAGTGGATACGTAGTCTATAATGCAGTTCATGTGTGTGGATTACGAAAGAGAAAAATAACTATTTCATCCTTCTCCCTTATTTCACCCTTTTTTTTCATCAGAGCCTTTTCTTTACACCTGACCCCCAAGCTCAATTTTTCTAAAGATTATGTCCATTTTGTGCAAAATACATGTTACCAGCAAGTCTGATGGGAAATGGTTGTGGTGCTGGTGGTGGGAGAGCTGTGCATCGCATTGATTTTTCCTGTTTTTGGCAACGCGCGTTACATTCTGTAGGAGGCTGACAGGCATGACCTTTCATTAATTGCCTTATGCTTCATCTGTTTTGTATTAACGAGCTATAGATATATGGGAAAACTTTGTGGGCCACTGCTGCAAAAACATCAGAGACAGCAACATTGGCCATTTGCGTGGCAGTCAAGAGTCAAAGGTCAAGCAGCTTGTTTTCGTCAGTCGTGCAGCCATTAATAAAAGTGAACATCTGTTGCACAGAGTAAGATATAATTGTTCAAATCATACTATATGGTATAGCATATTGTATAGTCTCTAGAGCTACAGGCTAACATTTCAACACATGTGATAAATATTAATTAACACGAATCATTCACCTTTTTTTCCGAACATATGCACAGCACAAATCTAAAAGGTAAGGGTAAGCTATGGCTAATTGGGACTTAATTATTAATCGCGGCAGTATTAAATTGAGTTGCAACGAGACAGCGCACACATTAATTCTGAACAGACACGCTTGACAATTTGTGTCCCCTTCACAAGGCCAAGTAAGACTTCAGTGCCAAGCACGTTCCAACCAACATATTTACCACACTTGAACACACTGCCACCCAAGAGCTCAGTGTCAGCATCATTAAAATGCACGGCTACTCGCACCGTTGTACCTTGTGTATGCACAAATTTACATGAATGATTTCACTCGGTGTTGGAGACCCGACATGACTCCAGTGTTAACAGGCTTAACGAGAGTACTCGTTTCCAAGGCCCGAGCGGACGTGCGATGAAACCAACTCTGCCTCACAAAGAGGAAAACGGAGACAAACATAATCCCGTCGTGCAAAAAAAAAAAGAAAAAAAAATTGTTGCTCACCTTTGCTACCTTGAATTTTAGGAACTTGAGTAAGATTGATTAAATTCAAAACCTAAAGAAACACGACTTTACCAAATATCCTTGGAATGACAACACAAGGCGGATCGTTGTCATTCTGGTTATATGTGATATGGAGCTTTGGTTCGACCACAATTTGCTGGTGTCATTCAGACAGGCAAACGCTAACGTCTCTCTCAGAGATCCGACAGCATCATCAAATCACAGCTCCCAGTCGTGTTTTACTAATCAAAGATGGGGCTTTTTGTCTTTCAGTGGAGTCGCCACCAGACAGACAGGAAAGTGAGGACGCCGTCCCTCTTTCATGGTGGCTAATTTGTCTTTGGAGGACCTCATTTGCATTGCAATTACCTAAGAAGAACCCATAAGTGGATCCCGCTGTCCATGTCAATTGAGATGAAGTGGGCATTTCTGCCCTGTGCTATCAAAAACCAATTTATGGAAAGCACAGACCTGGAGTTAGAAATGTTTCCCATATAGTGTAACTAACAAGCATACAATTGTTCTCAGGCTTCGTTGTTTACATATTATGGAGGAGTGAGTTCCTATGGTAACATGCCATAATGATTCTGCTGTTCTGTAATTTATGAAGGCAGTGTACATAACTACTGAAAACTAATTCACATTAAATAGGATATAGTACCAGAATAACTAGGACTGACATGTTGATCATCAATTTATTTTCAATCACATTACGTATGAGATTTGTCCTGACAAGCAATTAACACATTGCCATATTTTTTTTGTAAATTCCACATTATTTATTTTGTTTCCTACAATCCCAGTGTGAAGTTCCATGACATTCTTTTTTTAAATAATACAATCATTTAAAAAATATTTCTCCAGTCCAAATGAACTGAGAACTGATTGTGCCTTGGGAAAAGGTCAGATCTGATGATTTGGTTTTGACAAATTGTGCAGATCTTACCATGTGCCAGTCTTTCGTGACCTTTTTAGCATGAATTACCAGACATGGTGAGAAGGGGGAAAAAAACACTTGTTTCTAAAAACTTTAGTTACTGCACTGTAAATACAATTCTAAAATATGAAGGAAACAGAAACAACCAGATATCAAAAAAAGTAGATTGTGAAGCAGCAGCTGCAAAAGCTGCCGTCTCAGTGTTTCAGTTATATAACTGTGGGATATAATAGATTTGTTGACAGACCTATGAGCTCAGCAGCAGTGTGAGGTCTATGACACAGGGCCTGACCATCCAGAGAAATGGTCAGCGAGAACAATTAGCAAGGACTTATATTGGATTCTACAACGAATAGGGAGTCAGTGAGGATAAAGAGTTAGTTATTCTGTCACATGCTCAACTTGCTTCGACTTTCTTTCTCAGCTGCTGTGCAAACCCACCCATTTACAAATCAGAAACCAACATCTCTTTTAGTCCCACCAAGACCACTTGGTCTCTCTGTAACATTTTTATGACGATTTCTTTATTCGTATATTTTGAAGGAAATTGCTAAAATAGCGACTTTTAAAATCGGACTCTTTGATTTATTATCCAATCACTAAAAGAAGTTGAACTCTTTTAACATCTATCCGCATTTATTTTCTGCAGGCGCTTGATCCTCTTCAGCTGCTGTCATGTGGTCAGTGACAGCGGTTAAGTGGCACATGCCACATGTTGACACGCACTAAGGCTGAGAGGAATATCTCGACAATTAGAAAAAAAAAACTGATCGGAAATACAGTTTGTGGAAGGAAGAAGGCAAAAACATCGTATGTTTGAACCTTACAAGTGGTGAGGACACAGTGTTACAGTTCTTGTGCAGAAACTCTGCTAATAAGGCGACGCTAACGAACGTGCTGCCGCCCCCCAGGGACTGAACACAGCTGTCTCCACCTGCTGAGTAGTTTCTCCGTTAACTCGGTTTTGTCATCCTCCTTTGAACGCGAGCACATCCTGATGGCTATAATTAGCTCTGTCACTCTGCCCTCATGAACGTGAAGCATGCTGTCATTCATTTCCCTATACCCCACGCACTTTACTTTAATTTTCTTTACCCCACAATCTTCTCTTATTAGGCTTTTCTGTTATAGAGCACAATTACATTTAATTCCCATTTACTCTGTAATTATTGCACCCATCTTTGCATTTAACCTCAGATGATAAAAAAAACCCACCATTGTTGCTGCTGCTGTTGTTGTGTGAACTCAAAGCAAACACTGACCTGCTCCATATTGAGCGGGTCACTCGGCTTCGAAGATGCCAGATGGGCAGCTGCAAACAAACACACGCACACGCGCCTCCCTAACTTTTGTATGAACAACACCTGGGTGTTATTCATGGAAAAGTTAGGCAGGTGCGTGTTTGTGTGTGGGTGTGCATGGATTAGTAGTTTTGTAAAACCTTTCACACGTATTGAATATGACAAAAATGGGAGACAACTTTTATCAAGGATGTGTCGAAAATATTTAAATTATTATTAAAACACATATCTAAAGGTACTGTATGTTGTTATGAGAGGTTTTACTGTTCAATGTAACTAAGCTTAGTCTTTTGCAGGTAGCTGCAGACAAATGTATCTTGAGAGAAGGACACAGTCATAATAGAGCTAATACTGCTACTGCAGCTTTCGCTCTGTAACAGGCTCCTCATGTAAGAAACATATAGACTTCATTTGTCAAAGAGTGCTGTAAATATAGCTCTCTTGTTGTATCATGTCAGCCTCATTTACTTGATTGCCTACTGTGTGTCTGACAGGTGGGTTTATTTTCAGCTGTACATGAGACAGATTTTATTTTTACTTCAGATAAATACTGTATGTCTGTCTGTCAGGCACGGTGTGATAAATAATGTGCTCCTTGTGTTTGTAATAAACAGGACAAAAAAAAAAGGATGCACAACAACGCAGAGCAAACATTTTGAACTGCATGAAGTCGTCAAGAACCAATATGGCTGTTCCAAACAAACAAAAGCGCTTCGGTGCTAATGTCCAGCGTTAACATTATGTTTTGCTCAGAGCAAAAGCATTTTTCATAAAAGATTATTTCATCATTCTCCACACGAACATTGAAATCTGTAGCTATTATTTACATCAGATGCATTTTTCTTTCATTCAGAGCAGTTCCTCCTGTGTCCTCACATCAGCCTTCACGCAAGCTGAGCAATTTGAATGTAAGTTAAGCAATTCATGACTCTGACTTGACCACAAGTGTTTATGTGTTTGTCTACATGCGGTAGCTCTGTGACAGGCTGGCAGCCTGTCAAGGTTGCCCTCCATTTCTCACCCGGTGTGTGCTTGGAAAGTCTCCAACCCTGTGTGAACCTGCCTGCATGGGAGAAACAATTTAGACGATGGGTAGATAGATGTGTTTGTGTGTGGCCACAAGTCAACACAATAACAAATGTGTAACTGCCCTCATGCACTCTGTCCGCGCAGCACATGCCTATAATCAGAGACAAGAAAAACTTTTTTTTTTTAATTTAAGGAGGCAATATCAAAATAATTATTCGGCTCAATACCCTGTATGAATTATAAGTTTGTGTAGTAGTCCATAAAAATACCCTTGGCACAGTCATCACAATAAAGCCTGATTTCCTTCGCACAACGCAATAAAGTGACACTGATTCATTAAGTTAAATGAGGTTAATTGTCCATGCGCTGACACACATGCTCACAAACTTTGCATCTTTTAAATACCCTTGAAATAATATAGAGTTTTTCCCCCCTTAAAGAATAGAATTAAAACTTTACTAATGTAAAACTGAAAGGTATTTTCATATCCCTAAATTAAAGATATGTATTTCACAGGCAAAAAAGTAATGTAATATAGTAATACAGTATACTGTATGTATATATATATATATATATATATATATATATATATATGTGTGTGTGTGTGTGTTTTTCTTTCTCATCTTAATTTGGGCTCTTTCCTTTATGCACCATGCAAACCTGTGTGCAAACCTACTATAGTAGTAACCCAACCCAAGTACTATTAGTAATTTAGTAAGAGTACCATGCAAGATACAACTGTAAAACTATACTAAGTCTATGTAAGTTTGAATCACATTAATGGGTTACTAGACAAGCAGAAACCTCCAATATTAACTGACCTTAGTTCCTTAATATACATATACATATAAATACACACACACACACACACACACACACACACACACACACACACACACACACACACACACACACACACACACACACACACTTTATGCAGAAAAAGACTGAAATCCTCCAAGTACCTGGAAATAAGAGAATGTCTCTTTCTTTCCTTTTTGCGGAAGCTAAAGGACCCACCTACAGGGATGGGCTGCAGAGAGAAGAGAAACTACTCCTGCATCCTGGAAGTGGTACAGGATGATAGACGATATGCTTAGGCCTAAACATCACATTAATCCTCCGGCTCATGGCTGCTCCCCCAAGGACGCAGCGGCGGTATCTCCTCCACAATGAGCACAGGGCAAAAGCTGGGCAGATTGTGAGGAGGAGGGCTCACCAGTTACAAAGCACAGGGAGCCAGACTGACTACTGTAGCTCCAGGAACTGGAGGGAGACGAGGAGGGAGAGGAGGTTACTGGAGCAAGAAGAGAGTGAGAGGAAGACATGAGAGAGGGAGAAGAGGAACAGACCAGCAGGAGAGTTGCTGGAAAGAAAATACAATGGAGTGCAGTGAGAGTGTATGAGAGCTGTTTATATTCCTCAACCACAACACTTGAATAAAAAAAATGTAATGTATCCTGTTGATCCAGTGAATGTAGGGGTTAAGTATTATTGGAGAGAGACGTGAGAAATGTATATAGTTTCATAAATAGTGACAGGACCAATGTCTATCAAAATCTAGGCATCACAATCTGCTTGAAATAGTTTAATTAGATTCAAGATATTACTGCATGTCATCTGCGTAAAAATGTTGGCCGGCATTTGGTCCAGCTCCCCTCGTGACCCTCAAGAGGATAAGTGGTAGAAAACGAATGAATGAATAAATGAACTGCATAAAGCAAGAACCAAACCATCTCCCAAAACATTTCCTGCATGCAAAAGAGTTAAAAGCAGATATTAATATCCAGAAAAGGTACCAAAATAATACAACAACTTTTTTGATTGCCTGATTAGATTTTACCACATTCAGGACATTTTGTATTTCATGTCTCTTTGTTTCATTCAATGCTCTTTGGGATTGGGTAGAGTTTAGGTTTAGGGGTAAGACCAGAGGGAAATGAAAAAGCAGACAGACAACATTATATTGGGACACTGGAAGCTTTAAATTACTGCAGGTGTCTGCCCCAGTGTATGACCTTCTGTCTTTATGGTCAGGAGCAACTGTGATCATCTTATTAGGGATCAACAAGTGAGTCGTTTATCATGCAGACACTGTGCTTACAGAAGAAATAATGAATGTGAGAAGTGTGTACCCCTGCTTATTGTAACCGGCCAGATTGCTCTTCGCAGCTTGAGGACGCTTCCTCTTTGTACGCAATTTGATCTTGTCTCAAAATGCACAGCTCTCGAAAACACCTGGAGGCTGGAACATTTATTACTATCCTCTAATTTCAAGGAGACTGCGGAGATCAGCAAAGCAATTAGTCAATCAAGTCAAAGTGTAGCCCGGTGTGTGGGATGAAGAGCCTTCTATATTGTCCTGTACCTCTGGAGCTTGAGGGTAGTTATTCACAGAGGCACAAAAGAACGTTTTGTCTCATGGTATCATTAGAGAGGGTCAGGATGCTGAAAAGGACACTGGTGAATTACGTTTAAATCGCGACTGCTTTCATTGTTTGGCATCAGGGGAAGGAATTTAGAGCACACACACACACATACATACACACACGCACGCAAGAAGAACAACAACCCCATCAAATCTGATTTGTAGCCCTATGTGCTTTTAAAGAAAATACTGGATTAATGTTACAGGAAGTGACCTGGGGAAACTTCAAGGCTAAAAATGTCAATAAAAGATTAACGTAATCTAACTGTGCTTAAGTAAACAGTAAAGGGTTTATTAGAATGAATGTATTGTAATAAATTGTTTAGTAGTATAGTAGTAGTTTTAGTAGTATAGTATAGTGTAGTATAATATTGTTGTAAGTGCTGGGGTTCAGGTTATGGTATAGTTTCATACTACATACAAGTTATACATTAGCGGAATTCACATCATGTGACTTCCTGTTTTAAAGCTGAGGTCCCCGACTGGGTTGTAGCATGCTGTCGGTCTGCCTGCGTGACACTGGTGTGGCAGCTGAGCTGTGGCTGCACAGAACACAATGAAAATGCAAAGAGGCTCATACTACATCACGCTTTCATTTTCCATTTCATTTCACAAATTCATTTATTACTCCACACCATTTCCCTCCTCATTATGTTGACAAAATGCTTCCGTTACCGATGTTAAAATTTTTAAAACTGCAACATGACTTCATCCAAATTAATTCCTGGTTTTAACCAGCACCAAGTGTTGAAGCTAAACGCACGGCTCATTTATTTGCCCTGTACGTCACACTGGGTGTACGATCATAAAGGAGACTGCTTCTATTTTATGTGCATGATAAAGCCTCTAGATAGTTTTCCATGTATTGATGCGCATTAATGTTGACCAGAGGTAACAAATGAATACATGCGGCCATTTCTATTTACTCAGTGGTTCTGTGATTACGTTTTGCTCATGACAAGAGATGTCTAGACTCAAGCCACAGCCCTTCAGTGTTTCCTTTGGTTTATATCTGGTCCCACTACTTCTCCTCCCCAAGGACCGACACTGTGGAGTTTGGATTACTCAAAAGTTTTGTGCCCTCTGCACAAGACACCTAGGTCAATGGTGACCCCGAAAAAATACATGAGGAAAAAAAAAAAAGGAAGTGAACCTATAGATTTACTTGTCTAATTTATTTCCAGGCACAGGTCGCTGAAGTCAGATCATTGCAGAGGGAAATAAATTCCATTCTCACTGATGATATTTAACAGATTGTTAATAACTTTGCAAAAAAAAAAAAAGCTGAAAAAAAAACAGATGAATTACAGCACGTCTTCATATATCTTTCCGCTAACACTGAACTTGGCTGGTGAGATGCAAAGCTCAGCCAGCGCTAGGTGCTCGGGAAAGTGCCTTCATTCTTCTTCCTCTTCCATTGTGTTTAGCAGGAACCCACCACTGATAAATGTCTCTATAACCTTGGCAAAAGTCACACTGAATACATCCCCAGCAAGTTCGGCTGTCAGCGAGGGGTTGAAGTCAAATGCACAGTCTTTACACTCCGCAGCAGAACTGCTCTTTATCACACATGCAAGCTTTGCACCATTCCTCACTGACAATCGTTATGAAAGCTCATGTGGAAAATCTGGGGGGAAAAAAAAATTATTTTTCCCAACTAATAGCGTTTGACGTGTTAGAAAAGAAAACAAAACAAGCGATAGCAGCATTTTCTCACAAAAGCTGTGGGCCTGGCAGATAAAGTCACACTCTTAATTAGCCTCCAAACACCGTCTAATCATCATGGACACTATGCCGTGTCATAATAAAGCTGAGTTTCTTCCACAGTTCAATTCAGCTGCGGCCAAAAAAAAAAAGAAAAAAAGAAAAAAAAAATCAATCCTGCGCTATTTAATTAAAGGCCAAGCTCACATTACATTGAGTCCTATCAACTAGACTGGCCGCACGGCAAGCATCTGTTTTGCTTGAGTGTTTATTTAACGAGGGAATACTTTGGCATTGTTGGCATTTATTTGGATGTGTGACCTTTTTAACATGCTTTCAATTGGGGGTGATCGTGTTCTCTCACCGAAGCGAAGGTTTTTGTGGAAATGCCACAGAGTGGCGGCGTATAATGGGAGAGTAATAGGGCCGTAGTTAGACGTGTCTCCCAGAGACAGATAAGGTGTACGGAAAGACACCCAGCGAGAAGAGCGAGGCGATGGAATTAAAATGTTTTGTTTTGCTCCGATCAGAAATTTCCGAGAATATATCTGAATCTCTATGTACGTGTGAGACCACGTCAAGTAAACTGTGAGTCATAATTTACTTCTCAAATACAGAGGTTTTTCTACTGTGGCTCTTCATTACAGCAGTTTCTCCATCGCCGCCGTTTGTGTGTGGATTTAAAATTCACTGCTACAACTGGCTCCGAAGCCGCCGTTTGTTCAATCAACAGCTAGATTAACCCTGTGACTGACATCGGCGCAGCAGTGCTGCCAGTCTGCTGTGGTAAACACGCTGATACCTGTGTTGGAGAGTGATAGCAATTGTGTTGCTGCGGCTGCAGTGAGAGCAACATATGGCTTCACTTCAGTCGGGTTGTGTCTGTCGCCACAACGTGGTGCAAGCGTGGTGTTGGTAGGTGGGTGTTAGAAATTCATCAGTCTGGGAGGATCGTGCAGGAGAATAGGAAGATCCTGTCGTTATTGGTTATCTTGTTTGTGCGAAAGGTGCAAAACAGAAGTTGATTAAAGATACAATCTGGCACCTGTTAGACAAATGTCAGTCTTCTACTGAGAGATCTATATCATATTCCACTTGTTATTCCTCTGTTTTCAGCTATTCCATCCATTCATCCCTCTGACCGTCCCACTCTCATGAATTTGGTATCTCTGTAAGGCCGTCCTTATATTACTACTGATAGAAAAGAGCTGTTAGACAGAGGACACTGATCCGAATATAAAAGAAGGTCAAAGGTCACAGGCTCACTGACCCCCGTGCTGTTAACGCAGTGTAAGTTTCTTACAATACTGGCACAGTGGCAGAGTGGTTAGTGCTCCTGCCTCAGGCTGATGACCAATGTGCAACCTTCCTTAGTGATAATAAAAAATAAGGATGGTCGTTTTAATTTGCACAGAATCACCGTACTCGGACTGAAAACTCGTGACAGATTTTTGATAAATGTTCTCCAGTTTTAATGCATGATAAAAGATAGAGCTGTGTGAGCCGCCTGAAGCGAAACATCTTGGCAAATAATTAAATATCCAGTCAGGAGCTGTCCATAAAGAGGAAGCTGGTGAGAGCTCTCTTAGGGTTTTGTGATTATCAACACTAATATATAGCTTTTCAAAATAAAAAAACAACTTTCTGATTGACACTCCTGCTGCTGTGTAAAATACACACACACACACATTATAAAACTACAGCATGTAGTCATATCGCTTTTCTGTTTGTTTTCTTTCCTTGCAGCATTCATGTCAAACTCCTGCAAAACACAACTGCCGACATGTGATTTTCAGTGATATTTTCCATCTCTACACCTCAGATGGTTGTTGGGGTGTCGAGGTCTTTTTTTTATTATTATTTTATTTGTATCAGGTTATTTTACAGAACGACTGCTGTACCATCTGCATCTTTTGTAACCGATTGATTTGTCCACTATAGGCATGTTTTTGATTACATTTGATTTGCCGTCGTTAATCCACACACACACACGCGCACGCACGCACACACACACACACACACACACACACACACACATCTGTAATCTGTAAAATCACTCATTTTGGGTTTTCTGTGTCAAACTTCATTCGATATCGTGTCAATCAACTCTCCTCATTCTTATTGTAATTAATAAAAATCTCATAATAAGCATTAATTGTTTGTTTTGTTTGATCATACCGCATTGGGTGGAAGGAAACTGCATCGACTCCCTATTTAACAAGCAAGCAATCTCTTGGTTATTCATTGTCAAACCTGCACTGCTGCTATTTTTTTCTCTCTCTCTAATAGATGCCAAGGTGGTTGTCAGAACTGTCAAATCACTTTGTCTGTGTGTGTCCGTGTGTGTGTGTTGTGTGTATCAGGGTTGTCATCTTTCTACGAACATCTCTACAAACAAGGTTTATGTTTGTTAACAAATTGATTTTCAGACCGCTTCTGTTTCGTTACCCCGCTGGACTGTGTTGTGGCTCTGCTGTATTGTCATGTCCCCTGATCTCCAGTTGGTTAGTGAAATATCAACATAGCCTGAGGGCACAATGGTCAGAGCAACAAAAATATGACCCATGTTGCAAAAACAAGAAAATAAAAATGCTTACTATTTTTTTGCCCTCACCATCTTGCCAAGGACAGTGACAAACATATTGCAGTTAATTGGGACATATTTTGATTCTGCATTAGATAGTGCATACTGCCAAAAACTGAGGTTATCCGCAACTAAACAGGGGGAAGCCTCTGTTTATTACAAGGTCAATGAAACTGCTGCCATTTTTGTCTAAAAAAAAAGTTTCTAAATGGTAATGGAACAAATATGAACCGTGTGTGTTTAACTCTGTGTACCTTCAGGCAGTGGGGATGAACTTAATTAATGTCTGTTTCATGTTATGCTATATGATTAAACCATCAGTTACAAGCACGTATACACTTTTTACATGGTGCATCGATTTCCTTCCATTTGATTCCTTAATCTTGAATAAATTGAGTGATTGGGCCATTCATTTGCCTTGTTTTTTTTTTGTTTAAGTTTTGTAAAGCCCCTAATTGTGCATAATCATCATATAATACTATACAATTATGCAACATATTTTCCGGCGCACTGGGAGCTCTCCAAACTCCAGGAGGTTGAGGATTCCCTGGAGATGGATGGCAGCATGCTGAGTTTCCATGCAGCTGCAGGAAGCATGGTATGGATCACCTACTGTTTTATTGTACGGCTCTTTCAGTGCGGAGCAGTGTTTCAGCCTAATGAGCCCATTAGAGGGCGCAGCTTGGATTAAATTCTATACCTATGACGCCTTATTTTTTTGTGAATAATGACAAACAGCAGAAAGTGCCGGGGAGTGAAGAGTGTGCAGCGAGTGATTGTTTTTTTTTTTTTTTTTGGTTGGAGGCACATAGTGCACTCACATTGTGCTTGGTAGTGCTTTGGAATTAGAAGAAGAATTGGAAGAATATATTATCATATATTAGAAATCAGCAGGTATGTTAGGGATTGTTAGTAAATTGTAAAAACCATGTTCAGCTCCTTTTATCCCCTATAAACTGCGGCGCTCTCCCAACCTTAATGTACCTATTCTTCTCCTGAGAGTAAAGTAACCTCATGTTGATATATGGTAAACATTATCTGTATTTAGATTATAGGTTTACAGTAAAATACGTTTGGGTTTTTTTTTGCAAGAGCTGGACGACTGGTATAAAAACAAACAGAGAGCCTGATACTGTTTCCAGCTAATAAAGCTGTCTAATATAATAATAATATGTCTAATATTCAGTCCAGACAAAAACACGTGAAACCCACATTTTGAGATTTTACAGCGAGTCATGGTCTGTGTATCGCAAAATGTCAAATCATTGGACTCTGTAGACAATTTCACTTGCAATGAAATTTTAGTGGACCATATTATTCAAAAACAATTATACCTGTGTTTTTAAAATTACAATTACTACAATGCAGTGCATTAATCACGGACCATGGACATGGAATGTTATTATGATTTCTCTACGACCCATGACCAGAATAGACAGCACACAGTGAGAGAACCTGTTGTGTCCAGTGTCCATCACATTCCAGGCACACAACCAACCACTTTCATGTGCAGGTTATGTTGCCGCAGCCTGAAGGTGGGTCCCACCTTGGAATGGCTGCAGGGAATCTGTCAACTACAATGCAAGCTCCTAATACATCATGCAGAGGCCCGCACTTATTTTCAATTCTATCTCCCAGCCGAAGTTGTGCGCCATGTAGCCACTCACTCGGAAAAAGGTTTATGTTCTCAGTCAGTTCATTTAAGCTTTTTAATTTGACTCAACGTGGCAAACTTGAACCATTAAAAGAATTTAACAGCAGAAAGTTTTATTTTAATTCGTTGTAGCTATGACTGTTGCTGATACTTCATGCATTTTTTCCGAAAGCTTCCTGATCAAAAGAAATTAATTCCACTTAATAAAATTTTTTTAAAAAAGGGAAGGGGATGGCTTCCTGTTCGCTGTGATGAAGCCAGGCTTATTCAGTGGATTAATTAATTTTATTCCCTGGAAGAATTATTTTAAAAATAAATAAATATATTTTCCCACATTTTCTGACAGGTTGGATGAGTAGTTGTTCAGGGAGAGTACATTTGCGTACATTTAATCTGCACCTGTAAGGCAACAACAAAAAGTGGCAAAAAACAGAATGAAAAATGTCTTTCGACATTTCGAATTTAGAGCAGCTTTAAAGCAAAGTAAATTTGCAATATTTAATGAAATATGTAAGAAAGTGCTTCCTCTTAGATGTTTTGGCTGCAGGCTGTCTCTGTAATCCCTGCAATGGCCTCTTAGTTGCAGACTAAAATAAGGAGCACACTGTCTACAACACTCAATTAGGATCAGACCTAAGGACATAGATTTACATTCAGTGCTTCCCCTTCACTACTGCATCAGTATGATGTACATCCAGATGACTTAATTCCCTGTGATTGACATTGATGTTTAGTGCACACACTGTCAATGTGCTTCCCTGTTTGTGTAATATTTTACTGTGTAAACTGTGCGTATATGTAGGCTGTGTAGAGAATGTGTAGTTATTGTTTTAGTAGGTGTCTGTGTTTGCAGACCAGCACGTCTCATCCACACAAATCTGTTAGAGACTATTTCACAACATGGCAGTTTGAAAACTGATCTCATGATTTATGCACACCCACATACATGCTGCGCCCCCAGTACAACTGATTTAGTAGCAAGCTTTAAATTAAATGAAAATCCTAATGAATATGTGCAATCGCTGTGGTTTGCCAGAAGGCAGCTGATTAACATTTACACAGTTTACACATCTGGACTCTTTTTGTTGTTAAATAAAGCGTTGACATCAGATAATTTTCCTTTTATTTAATCATTTTTTGGCCTCTGGACAAAAGCAAAAAAAAAAAAAATTATGCAGTTTTTACAACTCCAAGCTCATGGACTTGATTGTAACTGTTTCTTTTATTTAACTTCATAATGTGCGGCTAATAAAGTTATAACTTTAAAAGGAAGAAACTGCAAAACCACTCAAGCCAATCGTGCCAAAGATGAACAGCTGTTCACACACTGACCTCAGTGTTGGCCAAATTAGCTCATTTAAACTTTTTTTCCAAAACAAGACCAATTATTATTTTACACGTTTTAAAAAAAAACAACTCCCTGGCAAGTATTTAAACACGGTATGCTCTTATTCAGATGTCAAACTCAAAGAAACAGGGCTGCCACCTGGAAGTTGATATTTTAAATAAACCAAGTCAAGTGTTCATATTCAGATTTTATATTCATATCATCTGCCTTTCATTTGGAATTGGTAACATTGCAACGGACAGTGATTTAAAGATACAGCGCCTAGATTTTGCTTGATATATACTTTTTGAAAGAAACTGCAGTACATTTCTGATCTCTCTTTAATCTGGTGTGCATAATTAGTGTACTCGGTTTGTTAATTAACTATATTATGTAAAAGTCGTAACCTTGTTCAAAGAAAATCTGGCTTTTATGTCAAAGTATGTGTGTATTAGTCATTTGATATTCAAATTGAACCAATCCAGCATGACTGACATAATTGAAAGGGCATAATAAAAGCACATTTTGAGTCAGCACTGTGATACGACATTGCGTTTGTGTTCCTCTGACAGGAGTAGTTGAGGTCTTAAATTGCAGCATGACAGTCAGCTTGACTCCTTGTCGAGGAGCACGGGCTACAGGAACATAATAGCCTCATGCTGCTGAGGATGGCAGAGGAGACATCTCAGGAGGTTTAGGTAAGGGCTCACCTTCCCTATGGGCAGGCATGGAACTGACAGAAAAACTTTGTCCTCGGTACGGAATTATTTTTATTTATAGGCCAGTCAGTATCATAAATGTCAAATGAAGGATTTTTTAGAGGGTGAAGTGAAGTGGTGGTTCTGTTTTAGGGCTTGATTTACCTTTGCGGCATTAGAGAGACATATAATAGCCTGATCATGGCCTTTTATACTCTGCGGTGTTCTAGGACTAGAGCAAGTCTAGAAATCAGTCATTTGTCTGATTTCTCGCATTGTGAACTATTTACATAATTGTAATAAATTAGTGTCTTCTGTTGTAAGAGATAGAGTGTGGAGTTAAAGAACATGGCATTGGGCTGTTGTGTGTAAGATAGTGTGCAGGTTCCTTAAGCACCCTAATATATATGGAGACAACATATGACAATAACAATGTTTTCTTCATGGTTTCCATTTGCTTTTAAACCATATGAAACTTAAAGGGAGCTCTACAGCGCTCTCAGAGGATGCTCACTTTAATGCAGTTGACAAACAAATTCCCTTATAGGTTCATCCAACCATGCAGAAACCTATAAAAAAAATGATTCCTTCATAGCAAACTATATTAATTATGATTAAAATATAACAAAACCTTGCTAATGCTAGTTCACCTGACCTTGGGTTCTTTCTCAGACAGATCAGTTTAAGTGTTATAGACTCGTGTTTGTGTGAGGCGGGTTCAGGCACTCCTCATTATTGCCCTTGGAGCTGCATCTCTGGCAACCATGCTGTACAAGGTGAAGAAGTATTGATCCCTGGATACAGTATGTGTCGAATGGACAATAATGAAAGCAGCTGTAACGACAGAGGCTGTCTATTACGGAGAGGAATTTTTTCAAGCTGATCTGCATTTTATAAAACTGGTAAGAGACAGTTTTGATTGTTGGTGCAGCAAAAAGCGAAAATAATAATTTGTAGGCGCAGAGTCCTTGGAACACGTTTCATCGCTTTTCCTTTTGGCACACCGTCTAAAAACAGCATGCTTTCCTTAATCCCCAAATTGTAATAAATACAAAGTCAATATTTTTAAATGCTTAATTGATACGCTTGCAGTTTGCATGCTCTTTCCTCCCTCTCTCACACCTGCACATTTATAAATGTCTGTATTAAGCCTCGGTGTGAGTACTTACCCATCATCAGTCAACAGGACACATGCAAACTGATTTCATTACTGCTAACAAGCTCGGCGGTGCTGTGCATCCCAATAACAATATCAGTGATGCATTGGCTGTTGAAATCCATAATACATGAAGTTTGTAAGATCTGCATGAAATCACTGTAGGGATTGATTATTTTTTAGAACTATCTAAATGAAGTCTAAGGGAATTGTTTGATGGTGCTGTCATTAAAAAACAATTAAACATATTGAATCTAACTGCTTTCATTTGCAAGTGAGGGTTCAGAAACATTGTTACGGATGTAAACAGACAAGTATTGACAGCAGACAGCATCATGGTTTGGAACGAAGACAAAGCCTCACATTGCTGTTTTCATCATATATGGAATGGTAAAGGATCTGGATCTTATACTGTAAGTTGATGACTTCGTTCCATCATATACAGAAGATTGTATTCAAACAATATCGGGCCTTATCTACACATAAACTATGCCTGCTCTTGTAATTCCAAGTCCAGTCCGGCTACTTAGGAAATGAAATGACTCCATCTGTCAAGAGATGTGGATTTGTTGCTCCCTGTGAAAAATGATAGGCTGCCAACAAACCATGCCGGCTGATCTTGACCTTGACACACCTCTTTTGACTCCAGGTTGTTTTATAATCAAGGTTGCCATTTCTCTTTGTCATTACTTTAATGGTCATTTGTAACCACTGAGTTAAACAGTGGACGTTACAAACTGTAGAAACCGAGCCTGTCACCTTAATATCTGCTGTTACTGTACCCCTATAAAATGCTTCCCTGCAGTTACAGAATAACTGTTACAGGCCCAGTACAGAAATTTTAAATTGTTGGTAAGAGACAAGTCAGTGCTCATTACACAGTTTGCCAAAAATAAGATGCAGCGCAAGATTGCTACAGCAATAAATGCTTGGCACCAAACACTGCATGCTGCCCCTGGCAAAATATGAGGATCTCACAAATTGCCACTTTAAATGAGACAATATACTGCCACTTGATATTTCTTGAGTGTGTGTGTACTGCGGTGTTTTATGCTGCCACCTGGGCTCCTACAGCCATGCAGAGAACAGTTTGTGTAGCTGACATTTTAATACGACGCGCTCTAAAACAACAACGGCATAAACCACAGCAATGAAAATTACAGTGTGGAGGCATTACCTAACCTGGTGTGTCCTCCTTTTGTGCAGAACATGCACTGCACAACTGGTCACAGCGTATGTGCACGTAAGCGTTTGGATCCTCCGAGCCAATGGCTCCATATATTTGACAAAGGACTTTAAAGCAAACAGCTGCTGATTAATCACAATGGGTCTAAATTACTGGCTGGCTCTCCACTGTGCATGGCGTCGGAAGCCCAGTGCACTTAGAGCCTCCTTTGTGTGTACTTGACTGCTGCACAGATTAAGTGCCACTTCTGCATCTTTCTACTCCAACAGTAAGACAGAACTAGCTTTTCAAGCGCACGTTCAAATCCAATTGTTCATCAACCGTAGACGCGTCTCGCAGGCTCTGATCACACCAGGCATAAACACGCGTTGGGGCGATCTGACACCTGGCAAAATGTGCCTTCGCATGCATTGGGAGCACCTGGCGATCACATCTCTCGTCGATCCATGCAAATAGACATCAGCATCACGACAGTCATTCAGACGCCACCTCGTTGTGTTTGGCCCAGTTTACTGATGGACAATTTGAAACTGGCAGGGGAACGGACAGAGGGGGGCAGATTGTAAATGTTTGGGAACCCATCAGCAAGCTGGGTTGTTCGTGTGCCATAAAGATGCATCAGCTCACATCAACTCTAGTCACTGCCATACTGCTGGATACGGCGAGGGTGTTGGCTCGCCACTTCTCTCTGAGCCAGCACAGAAGTTATTCTGCTCACACAGAAGAGTGCGTCTGATGTTCACTACACAGCTGGTACATTATATTGCATCTTCTGCACATGCCTTGCAAATTATTGTTGCTGAGCTGTTGTTCCATTCTGTCCCTGTTCTATTCCAGAGTTCATATTTTGCTCTTTCGTAGTCGACCATGACTGTCGACAAAGGCTTTCTGCTTTTCCTACATTAACAGCAGTGCACACATATAAGTGTTGATCCATGGGTTTTTCTTTGCATACTGTAACAGAGTCCGCATATACGTTGACATTAATGTATGTGTGCAGACCCTGTGATCTTCAGAGTGGGTGGTGTCTGTGTCAGTTGAAGAAGCGGGACGGGGGAGTAGTTCGGTTTGCTAAACAGAGGTCGTGGGAGGGGCCTGTTGGCTTTGCAGAAGGAGAAGTAGCCCCATGTGTACATGTTTATGCGCTGGGCAAATTTAGTCTGTAGCTTATTTGAGTTGGCCTATTTGAACTCCCCAGCCACATGAAAGCATACAACCCCCAGGTGGATACTCTCTTGGTTGTTTAATGCCTCATGCAGCTCCCCGAGTGCCAGATCTGTCAGCCTGTGGTAGAACCTACACAGCAGTGATTATGATAGCTGTGAATTCTCATGGCAGCCAGAACGGCCGACATAATACTATCAGCTATTCCGGGTCGAGGGAGCAGAACGACCTAAGGGAACGGGGCGCACCTAAGGTCACATCAAGCATTATTAATCATGAAACGTACACCACCTCTTGTGCATTTCCCAGGGAGTATTCCCTATGTGGACATGTGAGGAGCCCCAATCTCTGGATGGCGTAATTTGGAATCTCATCCAGCAGATGATGTCACAGTTGCTCATCTCCCATTGGGACGAGATGCTCGCTGTAAATTCACAGAGTTTATTGTCCGGTGAGTGGACAGTAGCTATTAGACTATTAAGGAAGGTAGGGTGGTTAGCGCGGTCCTCATAGCCTGACCGGGATACTGGCTGCCTTTCCTCTCATTAGCTGGTGTTTTCTAGAGTCAGTGCCTGTTATAAACACAACACCCTCCCCAGCCACAGGCTGTTCACCCTGCTGCCATCTGGCAAAACATTCACAAGTGTCTACAGCCCTACCACAGACTCACATAGACGATATACATACTGTATGACATGACTGGCTTTAACATAAATGGTGGAAGTGGACACAGAAATGTTCTCTTATAAGCCAGCACTCAGCGGAGAGCATCATTACTGCAATACTGCAATTTTGACAGGTGATGATGATTTCAGTAATAACTAAATAGAGTAGTTGCCTACTACTTCTATATAGCTAAAAAACAATATTAGCAAATACAACAAGGGAGCAGATACTGTATGTCTCCTGTGACCCATACTCCCTGAAATAATCTACCCAAGTTAAAGAGAACTGGTACATGTACCTGACTGTAAATGCACAATCTATGCACGCGTACGCACACACACACACAAAATGCGAAACAAAATGAAGTTTATTCTAAGTCGACGTGAACGATTCCAGCATATCGATTAATGAACTTTATAATTTCATGTTGCTTCGAGTGTTGTGGGGAAAAAAACCACACACACTTAGCATGCGTTCTCAATCTATAACACTCAGTGCGAGTGCTAATTTATCACTCACCCACCTTGGTTTGTTGCATTCCACTTTCATCTGTCTATTCATGCAGGAAACAATTTGTGTCTTATTAGCAATTATAAGAATATTTTTTCCCAAACATTGGCAGTAAAATGCGGCTAAAAAGTCATTAATGTGCCAGTACTGCTGGTTCCAAGCAGATGATGGGCTTCATTAGTTCTACACCTTTATGCGTTCTACTCTGAAACTGAATTTGATGTAGTTTCTTTCAACAGAAAGAAACAGACATGGTTTGATTGTTGGTCTTTTTTGTCTCCATAAAGCATAAAGGAGCTAAAAGCCTCATCCCGTTACACAATCTTGTGCTGCATAATGATGATTAGATTGAATCTTTAATCTTGAAATGCTTCTTTTCCAAGTCGAACCACCAGAGGATCCTGACACAAGAAGATCTAATTAGGCCTCGCGTTGCCTGGTCATATTTAATACTGCAGCTGTAACCAGTGTCTCAGAATGAGTCAGCCTCATGCAGTTCAATGTTTCAACATGTCAGGTTTTAACATTTAGTTAAGTGTTGTCTCATGATGTGAACAAAACTCCTGTGATGTCAACTTGACTGGCAATGAAAACCCCACTCTGCAACCTTTTTTTTTTAAACATTTATCCACTTTGGTTTCACTAGTCTGTGAGGTTGAGTTCAAACAGCTCTTACTAAGCCCTTATATAAATCATGATGAGCCGATTGCATTATAGGAACTCGCACAGGGCAAAGGCGTGATGTGTTTTCTGTGCGAAAGTCAAAATGGACAACTGGCTCTCAAAGACGACTTAACATTTAGTCGTGGAGTCAACGGTATTTTGTCTCTTTGGGAAAAAAGAATGCATTTTGCAGCTAAATGAAAATATAACAGAGAATTTCACATCATTGATGTTTTATTTAAGTTATCTTCTTAAGAAGCCAGTGCAAATCCTTCTCTCAGCTACTGCAACAGATGTGGGGCGGCCCATCATTAGAGCACCTGTCTTGTAGTTGTCAAAGAGAACTGTGTGTGTGTGTGTGTGTGTGTGGGAGGGGGGCAAGGGGGGCAGCTTATTCAGATGCTTTTTATGTGAAGTCGTTTTCACAAAGAACCAAATCCTATTTGTTTGTCCTTCCTATCCCTACAATACTCCTAATCACATTTACACAGTTGTTGGTTATGATTAAGTTTTATATACTTGAAATGAGCAATTTTATCAGCAATCCTACATGAGTCATCACTTTCCCCTCAAATAATAATAAAAAAAAACTGAGCACGCTGAAATGACTTTTGTGAGGCAATTTGTGATCATATTTCTTTTATTAATAGATGTGTCCTCGTGGACGTCCACATGTTCTTGGAAATTGTGTGTTTATTAAAAAGGGTCTAATCTTGTGGTGAACACATCTTCACAGAGCAACAACTTCTGCTTCTGACAGTGTGTAAAAATAATGTCACAGAGTAGGTCACATGCTCACCACTAATTGGACAAATATTTTGCAAGCATCCACTTGGAAGCGGGAGAAAACAGAGATGAAATTAAGTCTTTGTGGTTAAATGTCACATTCACCCGGAGAGAATGTGCTTCACAAAGGAGGCATAGTTGATGCATCCATTGGCATCCTCCTGTCCGGCCATCAGTCTGTCCACCTCGTCTTCTGTCATCCTCTCTCCGAGTGTTGCCAGCACGTGACGCAGCTCAGCTCCCATGATGGTGCCATTGCCTTCCTTGTCAAAAACCCTGAGCCCCTCCACAAAATCCTCAAAATTGCCCTGATCTTTTGCGCGGGAGATATGTTGGAGCATTGGCAAGAAGGTCTCAAAGTCCAACATTTTGGTGCTCATGTCCTCTGGCCGTGGTTTTCCAAGCACTTTCAGCACATCTGCATTGGTGGGGTTCTGGCCCAGAGCTCGCATCACATCCCCGCACTGGCCGTAGGTGATCTTCATTTCGCCGGTGGGTGTGCGGTCGAACAGGGTGAAGGCCTCCTTGAACTCCTCGATCTGGTCAGCAGTGAACTCGAGAGTGATGCTTTTGGGGTCAAAGTCAGGCTCCTTGGGAGGCTCGGGCTCAGGCTCAGGAGGAGGAGCGGGTTTAGCCGCGGCCACATCTTTCTTGGGTTCTGGCTTCTTGGGCTCGGGTTTCTTTGGCTCAATCTTCTTGGGTGGCATGTTATGGAGGGATTCGGCGGTGAGCTGGTCCACGCAAGATTGTGAAAGGGTTGAAAGTGATGCCCAAGCACACAGGTCCACCTTCTCCTCCAAAGCTTTTATATGTGCATTGTCTGGGGAGCCAGATAGCAATTTCCAACAGCACACTATAAAAGGAAGAAAACCAAAATAGAACCCCACGGCAAGTGATGTCAACATTAAGTATTGTTCTCAGCTGCTGTCATCTAGCCGACAGGGCTATCTGCTGTCATTAGCGAGGGTCCAGTTGCATTAGGCTGAAAATGTTCTATCTCTCTGATGGACAAAGGGATCAGGGCGCAGCCAGTGATTCAGCTCATGAGGGAGACGGACCAAAATAGCTTTGCCTGCTAACTGCTGAAAGTCTGGGAATGACTGGTTTCTGGAACAATGCGTTTTTTTTCCAAAGCATTGTTGGCGCTAACTCACAAGTAGTTACATCTTTATAGGGGTGGTCTCTGGGGGACTGAGGACACTTTGGGATTTATTATCATTATGGATTATTTTATAATAAGAGGAGGACATTCTCCTTTCAGGCAGTAAGATGATAGGGCTTAAGGGAAATGCATTAAATCTGCCTCACAATTCATACTATCACTTTATAGTTTTGAAAAGACAGAATGTCTGCCAAACCTTTTTTACCTTCCAATGAGACATCTGCTTTGATTGTATCAGAGCCCAATGATTCGTTTAGTGATTTTGGCAAGTTCTCATCTCCCAGATAAATGAGCTTGCGTTTGCATCGCTGTTACTGGGTAGCTTAGACTTATCCACCAGAAAACGTGCAAGCTCTCATTGACCCTACAGGGAATTTTAATTAATATTTAATTAAAAAGGCTTATGTATTGGAAATCTCAATGAGTTAAGCCCACAACCATGAACGTCATGGTACTATGTGTCAAACCAAATTTTTCTATGCATAAAATCATTTATATGTCCTACTTCTACTATTTGAAAATACTGGCACTGAAATTTTTGACATCCTGCCTGATTTAAATCTATCTATTGTCTAACTGTTGTTTTACCAACTCCGCATAGAGTACATATGCAGGTTACAAGCAGAAGGCAAGGAAAGCAATTCCATTATGTGTCTAATCTATAAACACAATATGTCACTTGGCTCTATGTAAATGGCCACTCTGTAATTCCTTTTAGTAAATGATGAATTAACCAACAAAACATTCATTTCATTTATGAGAGAGGGGAGTGTATATAGGATGTGTGGTTCCGTGTCTCAATCTTATTCATAACAACTCTAATTTTATGAGTGCATCGCAGTTTATCAACTAAGTTCAAGACGGCAAAAGCTTTTGAGGCGATAATAACATTTACGCTTCTCTATCTTCATGCCAGACTCTCTTGATCCATCAATCTGGAGCCTTAAGTCCTTGGACAGTGTACTTTTTGTGCGCTGATATCAATGTGTGTGTGTGTGTATGTGTGCATTTGTCCTTAGCCAAAGATCATTATCTCCCTTCCCTTTGCCTTTGAGGTCACACGGGTAGTAAAACTGACAGCTAATTTGTCGTCCTTTGGCGTGAACGTGCACGCGGGTACGCGCACGTTTGTGTCTGACAAACACAGTGAGACATGCAAAAAGAGATTATACCAAAACAGCATAAACTGTATTTAAAGTTTCCAGACATTTCCCTCGTGAGTATTAGTGTAAAAACAAAAAAAATATGAAAAGGTTCATCGCTTTACTTGATTTGCTACCCCCCCTTACATGACTGGCTTACTCACTGCTAATAATTGCTGTCATTTTGATCACCAAAAAAAGGACTCAAATTAATCTATATGTATTAATGATGTCCACATTTTCGGCCTAACCGTAATTTAATCCTCTCACATTGACGGTAACCTCAAGGTTACAGCTGCAGCCGTTTGGCATCTTCACATCACAGCATAATTAAACCTCATGTTGGATGTGATTTAACTTGACATCAGACCTTGGTAAGAGAAAAGCAAAACATTAGAAGGTCGGCTTCAGGACTTGAGACTCTGACTCAAAACTCTAGAGCATAAGCTCTGTCTACCTGTCATTTGGATGTGTACAGGAAGTGTTGCTGGAATTTCTTGTCTTGGAAGAGATTGGTATTATTCCTGTTCAGTTAACTTCCACCAAACAATGGCTTCAATCAGTACAGTGCCCTCACAACGCTTTAACCAGCTGATTACCAATCCAAAAAGTTTTGACTTTTCAGCTGTCAGTTGATGATGAAGAAAGTTGTTTTATCTTCTATCTTAAGGACCTTTGCAAACTGCTTTTCTTCTTTTGTTATGATCAGTTGGACATAAATTCGAATATAATATTTATAATATCATTCAGACAGAAAAAAGTACTGAAAGTAAAAGATATTGTGGCGCGTGTATATTTGCAGGTCTTCAACTTGAGTGACATGGAGTTAATAAGAAAAGCAATAGGTCCCTGAAATAATCTGGTGCATGGTAGAAGTTAATTCTGATACATTACCAGTCAAGGCTAAAGATGATGTCTAATATTGCTTGTTGCCTTTCTTTGATTGATGAAACCAAAACCAGGGCTGACAGTGCATAACGGTATGCGCTAAAATGTAAGTGTCCAGACAGGCATAAACCTGCATCTCAGGTATTCATGCTGATGATGCTGTTTAACAGATACTCATGACAACAGTAATACAAGGTGCCAATGATACAAAACCTTGATGACAATACAACTGTGTATAAAGAGACACATGAAATCATATTATTATTCTGTTTTTCTGTAACATTTGTAGGGAAAAAAACAAACAAACCCAGTCCTGGATATATGAATATATTCATACTACAGTAATCTACACAAATTTGTGAAACTCTGAACACTTTCTTTAATCAATAATTAACAATGTAGGTTATTCTAATTTTCTTAATTGAACTAATAGACATTTTTCTAAAACAGTAAGTGAAATATAAGAATAACACAAGGTGGAGATTCTTTTTTTAATTTGCTTATGCCTAACAAAGTCTACTTTCATTAACCCACTTGAAAGGTGGTAAACCTACATAATTAAATTTGAAAAAAAAATCCAGTAATCCTGTCCTTAACTGGCTATAAAATGGAAAACATTGTTTTAATGATACCTAAACAATATTGCCTGCACTCAAACTCGGTAGCTATTTTAAGCTGTGAGAGCAAAGAAATCTTAACTATATCCTGCAAGTCCCAATCCAAATCAGTCACTGCTCTCCAACTCCTCTGGGTAGCACTTTCCCTCTAAACGCATGCGGGTGCAATGTGTGCTTCGACTGATTCCTGGAGTGTTTGTTTATGTGTGTGACCAGGCGAAGAGGGTGGTCAAAGACAGTGAGCTCTTAATCCCCGAGATAACACTGGGAATGAGGGCAGGCAGACCACTGGGCTGGTCCGGGCTAATAAAAGAGAGTGATAGAGACAGCAGTTACATTCCTCCTACAGCAGTGACAGGGTGTGACGCAGACTTTAAAGAGTCTGTGTTTTGTTAACCGGCTAAAAAGGGAAACGACTCTCAGCACTCTCTTGCCTTCGGGGCCCAAATGCTGCATGTGGAATGATTTAGTTCATATCAAGTAATAAACAGAAACAAACTAAAATCACAAATTTATTCTATACGAATGAAAAAAAACAACTATTTTTTATATTAGCAAGTTATAATTATGCCGAGCTCTGTAGGAGGATCTTGATTCATTGCAACATTAACATCTTTCTAAAACAATTAACACCAACTGTTTCACTGACATGATGACAGCGAGCTATTTAACGTGTAAACATTAGCGCTTTCGCCCTCTACAGCTGCCTCTCCGAACAACAGGCGCTTCTCACAGCAAACCCTTTAACAGATCTAGCACTTGTAGGAATTGGCAAATCTGGAACAGGAATTATTGAATTAATAATCGTATGGTGCAGTGAACAGCCACGCAAAACTTTTCTTACGTGTCCAGTAATAATATTGCACGTTATAATGGAATAACTGTTGCAGGAAACCGGCTCGCCGACAATCTGTGTAAACAATTTAATTAAGACCATGTTTGATGAATTATAGCTGGTGAAGGCAATGCCTGTTCTAATACTTCAGTTTCTTAATTACACCAGACACCCATGTGTTCATTCCCATTGCCCACACCATACTCCCCCCCCCCCCTCTCAATGATAGAAACTGAAAAAAAAAAAACTACAAAAGGGAAAGTGCATTTCACAGTCTACTGAAGCAAAGCAAGCAATTTGAAATTAATCGAAAATACAATAAGTTTACAACACGATAAAGAGGCGCTGTATATAAAATGAGGGGAGTCAATTTGTGATACCCAGCCCTGCTTTATATCATGCCATTTAAAATAGTATTGGATTTGCACCTGGACTTAATTGCATTTAAGGCAATATTTGAATAACTATATTTTTATAAAAATAATTATATTGGAGTTGGATTGTAAAACACATATTGAGAGTCTTTTTGAGGAACCCTTTATGGAGAAGGAATAGGGAAACTTTTCGGGAGCATTTTGGTGACTTGCGAACGAGACTTCTTCTTTCGTTCAGACATATAAATATAAAGATCTGACCTTTGCCATTAATGAAAGAAAAAACAAAAAAACAAATAAAGGTTCACCACTGGTGTAGCCAGGCATTGAATGTCAGCACTTGCAGTAACAATAGCCCTGACTTATCCCAGTGAACCTTGAATCAGAAGGGCACACATTTCATGCTCAGCTTCAGAATCTCAAACGCCATTCAGACAATCAGTGTTGTTTGTTTCCTCTGAGACGCCCATCGGATACATCTGCCCGGCCCCGAAATCAAGCAGGATTGTGTTCAGGTCATGTCAGGTAAAATCAAATAGCGTCTATAACAGTTGCAATGCGGATTAAAATGCAAATTTTACATAATGATCCTTTAAACTCGCCAAAATCTGAGTCTTTGTTTCGAACAGATGCCCAAGCTCTCCCTGAACAATAGCTGGGAGAGCACAGTACATATTCGCCTCACTAGGAATGAGCACTATGCCTTCTTCTCACACGCTTGGCTTGGAATTCTGACCAGGAGATTAGGGAAGTTTCCAAGCTATTCACAACCCCCCCCCCTCCGTTCTCCACAGAGGACTTGGCTTGGTGGCAGAATCCTCTCCTGTTCAGCCGGACCGGTCTATTTCTAACGTGCCTCTGATGCCATGTCTCTGAATGGCTTGTACCTGTTTATCCCAGCTGCACACAGGCTTATGGGATGTTTCCCCAAAGCTTACGAGGTGCTTTTCTCAGCTGGAATGCCTGAATGTTAAATTCAGGGCCATAATCCCAGCAGAAGTGGACCACAACATGTCTCCAGAGCTCTTTCACTATGTCCTTTAGTTTGCTTGTCCGGGCCTTCTATGCCGTAAACCCAGTCTGCACTTACAAATAATATATTCTGATGTAAAAAAAAAAAAGATGCTGACAGCTGAGTGCATTTGATCCACATAAGAGATTTTCCATTGGACTGCTAAATATCCTCCATGATACAGATGCTATGTTGACAAACAAATCGGCCAAAAAACCACTTACAATGACCAGGCTCGGTCGGTTTGACCGGTGGTGATATATTGACACGAGGCATTACAGTTGCTATGACTACCTTGGCCATTATATCTGGATGTGTTTGGCCCATATTTCAGATTCCAGCTTCGTTTGAGCTGTTTTAGTGCATGACGGTGAGGTGGGTCAGTATTGAGACATTAGTTTGACATCTTTACTTGTGGTGGATTCGACTTTATAACAACAATGTTTTTTTTCTGCAAAAAAGCCTGTTTACTAATGCACAGCAGTTTTATAGTGGTCCGTGTGCTGAATCCAGCATTTGGTCGTCTGCCTGTTGCTGTGACAGATAGAGATACTTCCCTTATTATTCACATTCAACGATGAGTGACTGAATTTAGACTTCAGATTGTGGAATCATTATTTGCCACTGCAGATGTTGAGTTAAAAAATATTTATGTATAACGCTTGCAATAATTGGACATTTGGAAGGGAGACAGTTCACTAAGTGTTTTGTATAGCAATCGTTCAGAAGCTCTCGGCTGAAAGAAATGAAGATCGAAGCCCTACGCTCTCCATTGACGCTCACTCATACAAGTGCTTGTCCTTTTAACATCACAACATCCGGTGGGACCTACACAATAAGACAAGGACAGTTGCTGGGCAACAGACAACGTAATCATGTGCATGTCACAGGGTGAAGAGGACATGGACAAGTTATATCTTTTTTTATGTTAATTTTTCATTTGTATGTTAAAGTGTTTATTGAGCTGTTACTCATTTTGTCTGCAGTTTTATCGGAGTAGATGGACCTGAGGTTCAGTCATTGTATGGGAAATGTCTTGCACCAATTGTTCTGCAGCTATACGCCCACTCTCTGGAAAGTTGGAATAAAACAATAGTGAATTGGCTGCACTGCCTCATATGGTGAGTAGAATCAAACTTCTTCTCATTAAGCTGCTACATCGACATGACCCTTTTCCTCTGAAGCTTCGGTGCAGTAACATTAAAAATGGGCCTTCAGTAAATCTTTTATATTGTCAATTAAGACTAAAGTATGAACTTAGCACTTACTGGCAACAGACCGAAGCAAAAAATTATGTTTTGAAAAAAAGAAAGTATTTTTAAAATTTTCTAATATGCACATTCTGATGTTGGGGGCTGATTTGTATGTATATCTTGGAAGTGTTGCTTTTCTATAGTAGGTTCAACACATAGAGAGAAAAACTTCACTACACTCCTGTGTGGAAAACAGAATTTCCATATCATCAACAGGCATGTCTTTTTGTCATGGAAAGAAACAGCAGCAAACACCCAGAGCAAACCCACACAGACACAGAGAAAAAAGGCAAAATCCAAGCAACTCTAACTTATAGGAAACGCTGTGTAAAATGTGGGTCATTTATTCCCAAACCTACTCACTGTAGAGTGATGGTCAATTTCATGTTCAAAATAAATCTGGAATACTCTTTTCATCAGCTGGTTGTCAAATCTTTGAGATCGGAATATGAACATACCGTCGCTGAACGTGTAACAGGAATATTCTGTGGAATTTTTGTTTGTCCTCATTAAATAAAAACGACATTTAACAAGGGCTTTACAATACTCTGCACCCCAGCATTATTTCCACATATCTGACAAGTATACATTTCTACCATCATCATTAGTGATATCAAATGTGCAACATTTATTCGGAAAATTATCCAGGACTTTTTCTCATTGTGATTGATATAATTTTCAACTCAGTCTTCAGTCTCTCATATCTTATCATTACGAATTTCAGCAGTAATATAAACTAGAAATGGAATAATTTATCAGTCCTCTGTGCTCTTTTCTAAAAAAATGTACATTATAAATGTCACAAAGATAAAACACTTTAATTATATAAGATTTAACCGAAAAGATTCATCTGTGCCAAAAAATGTCTTATTCTACCAGTGTCACATATATAGAAATGCATTTACATATAAATGCAAATGTCCTTGAGTGTCTGAGCTACGTTATTGGTCAGCCAGCCAAGTGTTGGATTTACTTCCCCTTGGGTCATTTCCCTTTGTAAATGATGTGGCGTGAACAGTTGCTATGACGTCAACAGTGAGTGCGACTGATTCTTTGGGATGCTTAGGTGCTCTCAGTCACATTTTCTGTTTCACATACCCATATGAGTCATTCCTCAGATTTTGTGTAACAGCTCCTTTTTCGTTCTTGATCACAATGATGTCTTATCATAAACCTGGAAAAACACTCGTCCTGGCAAAGCAGGCACGATCAGCCGATTCACTGCATAACGCAGTGACTATTTTTTACTTTCTGTGAGTGGCATTGTGTTCGCTCTGTTCTGTTGTCGGCCGGTTTATGCGTTCTGTCATGCACCCCAAGGCTTTGTTTTCCTTCCCGCGACTGTTTACATTATTATTCATTGGAGAAAGATCAAATCTGTTTCTGTTTTCATGCTCCGACAGGAAAGAGACTTGCACTTATCCAGCGTTTCCGCACGTGCACAAATCACCTTTAGGACGGGGAAGATATACAAGTTGAATAAAGTCAGGAGGCAAAACAAAACAAATCAGATCAACAACTGTGCAGGCTGCTGACGGGGCCTTTCTTTTCTGGCAGGTGCCCCTGCTATATCAATCACTTACAGAGTGAGATTTTTATTGAGCTAAATGGTATGCATGAGGAACAGCTGGAGCCGCTGCGTCAAAATGTAATGACTGCACAAGTAAAGACAAAGACGATGATGAGAAATACAAATGCCTGCTGGGATATCACACCACTCCAAGGCAGCATTGCCTTATACAATCTAATACCTGTCGTGGATGTGTTGAACAGCACTGTGTCCTGAAACCATATGGTCAGCAGTTCTTCAGTGAAGGTGCGATTGGTGCAGCTCTTTCTCAGGTCAAAAACACTCGCAATTCAGGCCATTTGTTTAAAAAAAAAAAAAGGCTGCTGAATTCGCTGCTTTTAGCTGCCTTTATCAGAGCGCGTTATATTGTCCAACAGAAAATACTGAACCTAATCAGCAAGGGAGCACCAGGCCTGGTCAAGCAACAAGCGCTACTAAATAACCCTCCAACAAAAATACGGAAGAAAATCAAACCTGCCTCTGCTCAGACACGGGATTAAATTAAGGAGATTACGCAGGACAACAAACACTTTGGAAAATCCACGCGTACGAGACTAAACCGCCTGCCCTGATTATGGATCTGAATTCAGAATTCGGCCCAAAACACACCATCAAAATAACAAATACTATGTATTAACAGTACTATATACTATTGAGCTGTACTGAATTCAGATTTGGAATCAGCATGCCTGATTTCATATATGTCAGCTGGAGTTGTTTCACTACCAAACAAAAACTATTTTTTGACAGACGTGTATTAGAAAAATATTCCATACAAAATAAGTAATAAGTGCTACTCCAGGAATGTCATCTGAACACTAATAAACAAAAAGAAACAAGGTTCACATCCTGCTTGTAATACAGAGATGGCAACGTCCTAGGTAAAACACTAACTAGGGAAACCATCAGCCCCAATCGGGAATCAACCTTCCACCAGTTGGAGGGCAAACTTTAATATTTCTTGTCGCACGGTTACAAATGGATGCTTTCATCAGAGGTCAGAGGTCAGTCTGATGTCAATTTAGGTCCAATTACAGCTCAGCGATATAAAGAGAGAAGCATAAATATAGACTTAGAAATGGGGGAATGAAAAAAGGCACAGGGCAACTCTCACATAAACAATTCTCTAGACCAAAAGTGAGTAAAGTGAGTAACGGTTCGACAGGACCACTTAAACATTCATGTATTCCCATTCATCTCGTGTCTCAACTGCAGTGTTAATCAAGTGTCACTTGACACCTTGATGGCAGGGGATAAGGGGAAGTGAGCACTAAGTGAATGTTAAACCTTTAAAAACAATGTGCACCTGTCTCACAGCTCCGGCTCAGAGGCTGATCCTGTAATATGCACATGCTTCTGTCTGCGTGTTTAACTGTGACTCTGTGTTGTGTGGTTTCGGTATTAGTTGAGGTTGCGCTATGTGACCACTTGTGCTATATAAATAAACTTGCCTCCCCCCCCAATGAGGCAAAACAATAATTTCTCAGGTCCTTGTTAAGGTCGGGGATTAGGTGTGAATTAGGGGGTTAGGGATTTCATAGGCTGTGGTTAAGACTGGGATAAGATGAATGTGAGTATACACAACGTCCCAAAAAGTGACCTGCTTCCATAAGTGTGTGTTATTCCAGCAGCTACTAGGCTGACTGGGAAACTGGGTTGAAATGTCTGAGGCATTGTTTTCCGGACGATGGAATTTTATCTCTGCGACAGGATGTACTTTTATTTTGGCGAAGCAGAATCGAGGAGATTCAATGTGCCGTGCAGACTTCTCCTTGACCCTCTTCACATTAACCTTAATACGTCTGCTTCATACCTGATTGTTCACTGATTAATGATTAATTAATGATTAACTGATTAATGTAAAACCATTGATCTCAATTATGAAAACGCTAACATATGCCTGCCCCCCATTGGGATCTGTTGTCCCTGCCCGGAGTTACTCCCAAAACAACAGAGGCAAAATAACAAACGAGTGTCCGTCAGAGAAGCTGGGACAGCTTAGCTGGACACTCACCTGTCTTAACCAAGGAGGCTGCGTACAACAATCGAAGGACAACGCCAGAGAGACAGTGGTACACATGGCAACAACACCTACACAATGGAAACTGGAAACACAAGGGCTTTAACATCCCACCCAACACACGTCTCTTGGCCCCTTTTATGCTCGCCCCTAATTGGCAACAGTTGAGTGCAACTCTCCACGCCCAAATAGGGAGGAGAGAGGGAAAAGGCCACACCCACCTAAAACGCACAGCCCCAGGCCCTCGGGCCGTAACAGTGTATGAATTGTGCTAAATAAATAAACAGTCCTTGCCTTTTCTAATATGTCAGCTGCAGAGGCTTCAGGTTAGCGACCCGCAGCCGACAAATTATTATGACATTAACTGTGGCAGCAGAAACACACAGCCGTGATAAGAGTAACCTTTCTCTAACAAACATGGAAGAAATATTTACTTTGGATTTGGCATTTCGGCTCTGTGATTCGCCACGATGCCTCAGTAGTGGATATGCGCCGGAAGCTGTACGCTGTATGTACACTGAGCTTATAGGCAACGTGATACATCCGACAGATTCAGGATCACGTCGCGCAAAAAGGTGAAAAATGAATCTATCTACTGCCATGGAGGCAATTTACAGGCATGTTTCCACTCACTTTTACAGGCTTCCTGCTGTTTTCTGTTCTTTCTCCACTCGGCCATGTTAAAAATGACTTGATACTGCCTGTGCATGTGATCCATGACCCCAGGTTGTCTTCCCTTTTAACCAGTGGGAGATATTTCTATGCTCCCTATGAGATTTGCCTGGCAGCCTCGTGTAGCTGTGGTGAAATCGTGGTAGAACTTGGCTGAGGCTCAAATACGGAGCTATTACTATTAGGATTGACAGCGAGGACAGTGGGAAGATAGGCTGTAGTCTCACAGTGACTGGGAGGCGACACACAATGTAATAAATTCCTCAGAGCCAATCTGGAAAATGCGAACAGATGTGTCGCTACAGGAGAGCTGGCCCAATCTTTGGTGAGGTCTGCTATCCCAGCTTCTGTGTAAAATAATGGGCTGACGCTGGTCCACTGTATTAAGTTTGGGAGCCACAACTCTATGAAGCCACTTTATGATCTCTGGGGATAAAAAACAAAACAAAAAACTTTAGTATCTCCAGAGAAAACAGGCTATAAACCCAATGGGTTTAGCTGCCGTGGCACCTTCCACAGCACTGGTAGTTTTACAGTTCTGCTGCAGACTCCCACAGTAACAGTAAACGCTATTAACAGAATACAGCCACGCTGCAAATACACAATCTGCCTCCTGTGCCACAACCAGTTTTGTAGACAACCACAACCAGCATTCCTTCAGCGGCAATTAGAAGATTTGCAACCAGCCTGGTTATTGTTGTGGAAAATGCATGCACAACTCAGCAGCACTGACTTTACTGGAAATTGTTTCAGCAGATAAGCACCAGAGCCAAGTACCTACAGTAAATATCTTTAACAGTATGTCAGGAAGAAATGGCCACACGGGACGAGTGTCCTAACAGCTCTTAATATCACATTCATATACATTTACCCCATTGCACAAAGAGGGTACAAATATGTGCAGATCTGTTTATTGATGATGAAGCCAGCGGACGTGACACACGTACAAAAGGAATATTAGTAAAGACTGTTAATAGTCTGGAAAAGTGTAGTGACCACCGTGAACACAGCAGCAGTCACCTATTCTGTGCTGCCTATATACTCTTTATTGTTTTCAATGATCATGTTTGTGAATGCAGCTGATGCCTCTTGCTCTGCAGCACATCACATACCGGCTGGAGGCAATACGCATACCCAACATCAGCTGCCGCCATACAAGGCCACAGCAGAGACAGCAGCGGTAAGGTTGTGTTGATTCATAAAAGAGCTGCCGAGAAGAATCGACAACTCGCTGCGTGTTTGCTCTTGTGTTTGTCATCATTTGTTTACCTTTTTACTTTTAAGCCGGAGTTCATGGCCTGTGATGATGTCCACTCACTCAGCTGTTTATTAAGTAAACAAAGATACTTCAGAATAGTAAAGCAGCCCCGCTGTAGATCTTACTTTGCTAATTGTTGCGATGATCATTTCAAAGAGAGGTGTTGATTCAGCTCTGTGGTCATTTCGGAGGCCGCGGTTTGTGTTGCTGTTTGCTTGCATTGCATCATACGAGCTGGTGTTTGTTATTTCCACTTTCCCCGAAGACAACTAAAAGGGAAAATCAACGTAACGTTATTTCCCCTCAGTCCAGTACACACATGAAGGAAAATTATACATGTTTTTTTTTTTAATTAAATTGTTTTTTCATCCCAACACAGTCAAGTATTTTTGAATCTTGGGAAAAACTAACAAATAAACCAACAGCGTGGGTTTTTAACAGTTAAAGTAAATTCCTGTAAATATCACTTTTGCAGAGCAGTCATTCAGTGTGTATGTCACCGTGACATCGCTCCTATGTCTTCACATTGCCATCTTGTGGTAAAAGCCTACGGAAACCATAAACAGCATCAGAGATTATGCTTAATTACAGCTGAGAAGAAAAACCTTATCCATCATGATTCATCATCTAAGTGAACGGCATTTTAATTACAGCACATCGCAGCAACTGCAACACAAGAGACACAACTAAACTTTTTGTTCTGGAGATGTGTCGTCAGCACTTTTTTATTCTACTATCTGCAGGCGGCGTCACCTTGCTGCCTATTTACAACCATAAATGATTAAAATGCCAGTTTGCATTTATGTACTTTGTTGTCCATCATTGTTTTGCATCTTCTGTCTCGTTTTTGTGAGGACAGCAGGAACAACACGCTTCATACAAACAGTATCTCAATCTCACAGACGCTCGACATAGCAATTAGCCACATGTGCAGCAATATTAGCTCTGATGGCAAGTATTCACCTGGCATTTAAAAATGGTCATAAACAATTGTTCCCTTCAATAACAGTCAGAAAATACACTGTGCAGGGCCCAGCCTTAACCCTAACCCTGGCCTCGATCCTAATCTCGACCATCTGTAATCTAAAGTATTTGATTAGTGGTGACAGCGCAGAAGGACAGAGATGGTATTTCTCCTTATCAATTCCATGACCTTAACCTCATTGTGGGGATTGGTTTATAGGTCCTGTCAACATGGTCTGTATGCTGCATTTCAGCAGGAGCTCCGTTAGACCCTGCTGATACATAATTTATCTGCAACATTTTGCTAAAAAAAAATACAGGATGTTTTTGGTGCTTTTCATTTTACGTGCAGATGTGCTCTTTCTGATATGCTGAGATGCTGTTAAGGTGTGCCTTAATGGACCTTATGACCAGTGATTGATGAATTAATGAGCCTGCACAGATCCAGCAATTCTCTTTCCGGCGATGGGTCATTCCTGTCATGTGTAAAATATGTGTAATTAAAAAGATGCCCCTTCCCCTTATGATGACTTTGTCACCAGCTTATGGGCTGGAGTGAAAACAACGGCACTGCTGGCACGAGTTATGTTTCGGTAAATGACAAGAAGTTGTGTAGAGTTATGGGAGACAAAGTTATTGGGCCATCTGGTATTTCTAGGACTAAGGTGAATGTACTTGAGGCAAATATGAGGGAAACACTGATATGATACAGGTTCTGGATGACAAAAGTCTTATGATTATGAGAGATGCAGCGGATAATGAGAATAAAGTGGCGCGGATATTCAGGAACCATTATGCATATGATTACCCCCCCACCCCCCCAAAAAAACATCACTCACTACATTATTTGCGCAAAGATGGCTATGGCAGCACTGAGAAATGGAGGGCTATTTTTCGTTCTCTCTGTGGAAGAGATGGTTGACTGCAATGAGTTTGAAAGGTCTGGCCAAATCACTTAGCTCATTTGGCATTCACATGATGTGGGCTGGTGAGAAGATAACTTTTGGTGAGTTCAAAACCTAGATGAGGAGCTGCGAGAGCACTGGGATGCCAACATCGATGATGACATGATGAAGGCAAGTGGCTCAGGGATAACCTGCTTACAGCTGCAGCCAGAAAGGCCATCAAGCCTGGGAACACACTGGCAAGAGTAAAGAAGAGGGACACAGGTGCAACTTTTGCACATGCTCTCATTAAAAAGATGCAAACTGCCGACAAAGACAGACAAGCAACTAATGCTGGGGGTCTATATGTCGTATGGACGCCATCCTCTGGTGTGCAGGAACTGGTGGTTGTGATGGGAACTGCTCTGTCATTTATAATTCTGTGATTGAGATGGTGACAGCCACTGCCTGAAGGTAAAGTATGAAGCCTGCTATTCTGCCCACGTAACGGTTCCACATGCATTTCCAGGTCTCTCTTATAAGGGAGATTAAAAAATGAATAAAATGCTTTGTTCTGTTGTGTGTGCGAGGAAGGACAGCATTAACTTGTGAAGTGGTTAGTGCACTGCTCAGGGACAAACCTGTAGACCAACGAGAATGTGAGCGCTAACCTATGAAAATGTCCGAAACCCGTCCATGGCCTCAGTTACCAAGCAACCGCTTCTAACTGAATTGATTACTCTCTTCCTTTATGCCTGGAAGAGATCTGGCATTTTCAGAGCACCCACTCTGTCTGACAAAGAGTCGTTTATACGAGTGCATAAATGTTCTTGATGCACAAACGGTGTTTGTTGCCATGAAATCTGAAATGCAATTTCAAAAAAGGAACAGGTGCAAATCCTCATTCTTCTTTTTCATCCTTTTCATCATCTTCTTAAGATTATAATTATTGGCAACCATAATAATTATACGTGGTCCTAAAATAGCCTAGGACAGACATCCCTCTGTTCTTCAATTGGTTGTCATTAGTCGTCATAGTGCAGGCGCGGAAAGTATATATACTGTCCTATTTTTTGGGCCCCTGTCAGTCAGGGGCCCTTGGAATTGTCTTAACTTTTCCTCCCTGTATAGCACCCCTGCCTCTGGGCTAAACTGGACAGCTTGGAAATTCACTCAAAATGTAACTACTCACTCACAACATGTTGCATGCTGTGACATCCTTCCTTCACTGTTGATACAACCTGAACATTACATAAAGTGACACACGGTTTATTATCAAGCACAACTACTGTAATGTTAATTACATACTACACACACATTCAAACATATATATATATACATATATATACTTACACACACTGTATACTGCTAATTTGGGACTTATAAAAATGAATAATACTATTCATTTTTGATACCCAGTTTTCTATATACAGAACCTTTCAAAAAACAAAAAAACTCTAGTTCTTCATACCGTCAATACTCTCTCTCAATGTGAATTGCAAAGGGAAGTTATCTTCTCTCTGCGTCATATTTCGGAGTACTCTGTTTTCTGCACATCCGACACAGGAGAAGATTTCCCCAGGAGAAGCTGCTCTGAACTCTCAGTGCCATTACCAAACTGTCAGTGCGTCACGGTGGCAGAGCACTGCTTTTAAAGAGGACGAGAGGAGCCTGTTATGAAAGGCGGACTGACCCGAGCGCCGCGCTGTGGAAGCCACCAGACCCTGAAGACACTCTGCCACAAAGTGACTTCAAATCAGAGACTGTCCGACACACAGGGTCCGTCTCCGCCGGGTTTGTTTATTTACATCCAGATCAAGTCAGACTGCGCTCTCTCCCTAAGCTTCTGCAACGCCGCTCCCACAGATGTTTACTGTTGTTCCAATCGGTGGCACATCTGCATAATACTTTAATCACATTCA